>VZSG01000298.1:156572-263001 GCA_013398315.1 Nothoprocta pentlandii
AGCACCTCCCCCGTTCTCCAGGACCTTCCAAAGATGATGGTGAGTGGCTCGTTATTACGTTACAGAGCATGTTAGATACATGCTCTGTAATTTCAGCTTTCCAGATAGGGCTGTACCTTCAAATCCCTTGGCTCTTGCTAGATATAAAGAGTAACTTCAGAACACTAAGTTATTTGCACTGTCTACTACTTAATACTCACCGAAAGATTTTCTTATCATTTAGAGTTTTGCTGATTTTGTAATTTTTGCTCAAAGGACTTTGTTACCTAGCTCTCACATGTTAGTAGTAGTTAGATATGGGCCTAGACAGACAACCAATGGAATATGAAATCAAGGTATGTAGAAATATAGAAATATTCCCGTTCTCGAATGTTTTTACACTCATCTGAAACTAAAGCTTTTGGCAGTCTTGGAGAGGGAAATACTGTGAGGAAGCTATAGCTATATTCAAATAACCCGAGGCCATTATACATTCTGCTGTGCTGGTTTTGCTAAGCTAGGATTGCCAACATCCCAGCTACCATCCAGGCAACTCTAGGGGAAAATGCAAAACTGGAACAGAGTCAGAAACCTCCCCACTTCCTCCCCTGCCTGTCAGCAGGAGATAGCAGGGCTTGTTATCCCCCAGGAACAAGTCTGCTATTGCATATGACTTTTTTTACTTATCCTTTACAAGCAATTTCCCCATACCCAGCACATAGGTTTATAGACAAAGCTATCATTAGTAAAATAAAGGAACTGATGAAGTTACTGTAGCTGCAGAAAAGATGACTGTGATTAGCAATTCCTTGCAACTCACAAACCCACATGAACAATGAAGAAAGTTACATTGAAGGCTACTGTAATACTGTCTTTTGTTCTTTGTTAGACATGATAATTTGACTTAATTAGCTCTCAAACCGTCTGTGTCTGAGAAAGAGAGGACATTAAATTTGCATAAATATGTAAGATGCACTTACAGAAACAAGACAGATATTTTTGATGTATTATATAAATATCTTACAATTAAATGCACACAGCATTCAAGCATACATATGCATGGATATTTTGCTTGTGCTTTAAGACATTGTTGTGATCCCTGCTAAAGATGCATAGCATAAGATAGGCTTAAAGAACTTCTGTGTGTGACTAAGTTAGGAAATTCAAAATGAAAGCTGAAATGTCTTTATCCACTTTCTGCATGACCAAAAAAAGTGGGTTAAAAGAAAGACTTGTTCTGAATCATCTTCCTAATGTCAGTTTTAAGTAGCTGGAGCTGCTCCATCCCAGAAATATAATGAGATATGAATAGAAAAAGGCATATACCTGTTTACTTGAAAGAAAAGTAAAGTTGAAATATGAAAGATACAGGAATTTCTATACTGCTGTAATTCCTTTATATTAGTACTACCATGCTGCCTCACAGCTAAATCTTTTCTATGCATTTGTCCTCGGTCCACAAGTAAACAAAATACTGTTTTTTGCTGCTGCTTTGTTAGAATTAGTAGAGTGTTAGGATTGAGTTTTTTATTGCAAGGGAGTTAGAAAAAAGATTGAGAGATGGAAAGTGAAATAATCTCTTTTTTTTTTTTGTAAACTATTCAATTTTTTTTTGCCCCCCAACTCATCCAAGCCTAAATGTGTTTCACTAGCCCAAGCTAGGAAACAGGTCATTTATTTATTACATTTTTAGTTCATCCATAAAGGATCCAGAGTATTTAACTTACATTTGCATTTCAAACTATATATTTGGCTTAGTGATAACCTCTGAATTATAACATGGAATAACAAATGACCAGCATATTATACAATAGTATTACATAGAATAAAAGTATTACATAGAATAAAATCCTCCATATATTTCCTCTTATTTTTAATAGAATAATAGCTTTTCATGGATTTTAAATGGGACAATGTATTGATTTCTTTTTTCTGGTAGGTAACAATGGCACTTGAGGCCATGAGTCTGAATTACCTTATTTCATTGAAGATGCAGCAGAAATATGTGCTTCAGCAGAACACCCACAGTATCTATGTCTATTGATACCTGGGAATTGCCTCTTTCACCACTGCAAGAGGTGATTATTCACATGAGATTATTAAATGAAAAGTAAGAAATGAAAAAGAAATGTATGAAATGAAAATGTAAATGAAAGCAGAAAAGATAACATTGACCTCTTTTCCTACTGCAACATACCATAGACATACTAGCTTTATTATTTTTTATTTATATGGTGTTAAAGGTTCATTCAGAGCCTTAGAAATTTCCTGCGTGAAAAGGGTTGTGAAAAATCTTGTTCAGGACATCAGAGTCCAAAAGACTGAATAGGTCACTAAATTCAGTGCTAAAGATAGAGAGAAAACAATGTTACACCTCTTTTTCTCTTCTATATATATTTTTTTTTTGGCTATGATTCACTATTAGTCGTGTCCAATTGAAAATACTAGGAAGGAAAGGACTTTGACCTGTGATATTGTACAGCCTCTCCAGTTCCTTAGTAAAACCGAGAAGCAACTTGGATTATAGAAGTTCTATAAGAAATTAATATAATGCTTATTTTAATTATCATCCCAACCTGGGGCTTATTTTGGGTTGGGAGATGACATTCTGTACATAAGAACAAAAATGGAGATGCCTACATAGAATGTCTGTCTACAGTTGTTCACTAATGGGAAAAGTTCCCCAAAATAACCCTAACATTCTAACTTAAAAACTCCCTAACTTTGTTTGCCTTTCTTAGGGGAAAAAACAGGTCATGTAAGCTTTCCAGGCAATAGGCTGGAATTTAATTTGCTTAGATTAACCAAATTTTGAAGGCCAGATTGTACCTACTTGTACTTCTGCAAAGTCAAAAATACCTTAGTAGGATAAGGGAAATCACAGGCAAATCGTTATGGCAGATTACTATGTTCTGTAACAAATGTCACTGTTAATTAATTCTAATTAATAATTGAGCTTAAGTTAACTTCCAGTTAGTTCGATCCTCTTCTTAAAAGCTCTAAGACTATCTGAAATCTTTTCTCTGATCTTTTGTGTCTGTTTTCCTTAGAAGCTGTAAGAAATAAAGTTGCATTCTTCAGATAAGGGAACTTGTATAAATACTGGGAAGGAAAAACAGCCTAACTTCTGGCAAGATACAATACATCTGAAACAGGAAAAAAAAAAAAAAAAAAAAAAAAAAAAAAAAAAAAAAAAAAAAAAAAAAAAAAAAAAAAAAAAAAAAAAAAGATGATGATATGAACCAAGTGACACAAAATATTTATCAGCAATTTGGAAGCAGAATGTTTAACAGACAGTCAGTGTATATTCACTGAAGAGAGATTTGGGAGATTCTATGAGTTGCATATTGAAGCACTAACAGAAAAGTTTTCAAACAAACAGGCTGAAAGTATTGTAACAAATCACAAACATATGACAGGTCTTAAAACCTTCAGAAATATCAAACTAATGACTTTATATTAAAGCTTGTATAAATTTTGACAGCATTGGTAGTTGAATTAATACCAAGGTAATTAAATGTGGCAAATAATTTTTTTTGCAAAAGTGTTTGGAGTAATCTGGAGAATTACAGATGAGCAAATTGGGCTTTTTCGTCAAGAAAACCAATGGAAATTCTCAAGAACTGACACATGAAACTAGCACATGAAGAAAAGAACTCTGACACAAACACACATAGGGTACCAAAGAAAATTGGTGCAGCCTGTTGGGAGCAGAGCTGTATTTTCAAAAATATTAGAGCTGTCTGAGGCAGTGAGAAAGTTAATATGATCAAGACACTCCATAAGAATTCTGAAAAGACCTTGATAGTCTTCTTTTATAAAAAGCTCTTCAAGTGATCAAGCCATCATGGTATATGAGGGATAGTTTTCTCATAGACTTGGCTATTGAATAAGAGAGTAGTGTATGTAGTAGAGTAGTCGAGTAATGTAGTTCCAATTTAAAATAATGAAAAATAAAGCATTTTGTAACACAGCAAGCAATTTTAGAAATCTGTGTCACAGAAGGCTACAAAAGCAAAAACTTGTTTAAAAATCATTCAAAAGTTGCTATAAATATTCATGGAGATTCATGGCCCACCTGATGGGCATTTGTAGCCACTGACATAGGAATTCCCTACATTGCAATTGGTTTAAAGCCTGAAGACTCTGAGAGATCAGCAATACCTATTTATTCTAGATGGCATTTCAGCCTCGCTGTGAATATTGTTTATAGTCAAAATATTTGCTACTATTTGTAGGTAGAGACAGCATCCTAGGCTAGGGGCTAGAAGTGACCTTTGATGTGGTCCACAATGACTAGTCATAGGAGGGAATGATTAATTGGTATGGCCACACCTGGTGCACTTCATTAATTTTATTTTATTTCAGTAAATTGTACTGTCACAAAGATATGTTCAAACAAGCAGTTCCCCTGTGCCTATGGACACAACCGAAGATGACGGCTAGCATCAAAATGGAAATGAGAGCAGCACATGTGGCAGCTATAGATATTAGCAACACCTTGACTTGGCTGATAGGAATTTCAAAAGAGTACTGTTCGTTGATATTAATTTTTCTAAATGCAACCTAATAAAGCTAATATATAGTTTTATTACTAATACATAGTTTTTATAACCACTGGACATTTTTTACCATTCAGCTACTTTTTGGTCAAGAGTGTTTTTTTTTAGAATGCTCCAAGTGTCATGTCATTGTATGAAAATGTCTGGCCCCACATCCACAGAAATGATGTCATGGCTAACTCCTCAATTTTTTTTTGTGCTTTGTATTAATCATTCATGTTGCTGCCTAAATATCTCTCTAAATCTTTCTCAGAGGCCTTTGGGGGATGTTGTAGTCTGTTTTTTTCCCCCCTTAAGTTTATGAGAGCTTGCATTTTCCCCAGGTTTTCTTAACATCTTGTCCTTCATAGTTTACTTAGAAGAAAGACTAAAAATTACTTTTTTTTTCATTTTGTTTAACAATTTCCAAAATGTCTATTTTTGTTTATTTTCTGTAATGCAACTTGGTAAATTTGAAGTCTGCAGAGCCCTGTTTTCTCCATACTCAGGTCATCTTCATCTCCACTCATAAACACTCTGTTTTGAAAGTGGAGGTAACATTTTGAACTTTTCACAGCCTTCCTCACCAGAGAAAATCTTAATTTAAATGTGCAATAAAAAAGACAAGCATCCTATTTTTGGTTGTTAATAGGAGCGCTACATGGTAGAAAGTCAAGATAAGTAATTCTCAATAGAAAGCACCTAACCCAAGAGGATATAATTTAAGTTTTTAGAAATATAACAAAAGAAATTTGATGTCCTATTAACCCAGAAAAGATGCATTTGGAGGTTTATCTACACCATATGGGTAGAACAGTACAAGGGAGACACTAGCAGGATTTAGTTTGTTTTTCCTTATATATGAGGACACTGGTATTGGCACTATTCAGCCACAATATAGCAAACTGCTTGATGTTTCTGTTTAAAAACTCCTTAAAGCAATGGCTTTTTAATTGTATCTTTCTGTTTATTCTGCCATGCATATTTAGAAACAGCACTATATTTTCTCTTAGCCTCTCTGCTGTATTTTAGATGATGATGATGATGAATATTGTATTTAAAAAAAAAAGGCTTTTTCTTCATCTCACCCATATTGATTAGTAAAAGTGGCATTTGTAGGTTATACTTTTAAATGGCTCTATAGGGTGCTAATGACTAAAGAGAATAAATCACAGAGGTCTTTGAAGTAGGTAAACGTTGATAGTAGCAAAGGGTGGGCAGAAGTAAATTTAAAATCTTCTGCAGCTTAACAATTTTTGTGAAGAAGAACCTATTCTCATCCCTCTGGAGGATGCCTGACTTTCTTGAAGGGTCTTTGGAGGCTGTAGCATAACGTAGAAAAGCATTCATTTATAAATTCATTCTTACATATTTCCATTTATAATGCATGTGCTAATCAGCCCTTTCATTGTTCGGAAGAGCGGGGCAGCGGGGCAGGTCTGGGGCAGCAGGACATGGTTTCTTTCTGCCACCTCTTGGGGTCCCTGCCCAGATGCAACCATGGCAGGACCATTCCCACCACTATCATTCCTTTCAGGTAATTTGCAAGGAAAAAAACAGTTATTTTCACATAGTGCTTAGGTAAACCACAGTTTTCTCAGAACCAGTTTAAATTTTTTGCGCAAATAACTTGTGAAATATTCAGTCAAGTCTCAGGCACACCAATGAAGAACAAGCATTGCTAGGTGTCCATACTAAGTTTCAATCTTGCAATCCTAGTAGAGTTTTGTTGCGTCCTCATTATAAATGTGTAAAAGTGTGTCTCAAAGAAAATTAAATGATAGTATGGGGGCAGTCTACGCTATGTATGTGAGTGGCGTCAAAGGAAGAGTCTTGACAAAGCCAAAGAGCAGTGGGTGGATCAAGTTAGCATAGCAGTACTTAAATCCTATTTGTCAGCTGTTACTCGAGTAGTAACAGCTACTCAGGCTACTCAAGAGAAAGTCATATGAGTCTAGACTATAAAAAAAAAAATCAGGGTATAAATATAATTCTGTGCATTTTAAAAGACCTGTTTGTAACAGGAAGTTGCATGTTTTAAGGCAATAGCCTTTTGTCATTGGCTGTGGACTTCTAAACATGGATCATAAGTGTTTGAGTTGGCAAAGCTGCTCATTAAGATGTTGGCAGCATTCATAAAAAAAGCCTCATCAATCTAAGCTACTGCTCATGCTGATGGGAACAAGACCTGATACATGTGTCATTTAGAACAGTGTTGATGTGATCCATAAAATTCTGATTTTATCCATTGCTCAGAGGCAGGCTTCCACTTTGATTTTGAGCTTGACTTGAGTGTTAATTAGGTCAGCTCATCTAACCTCTGTTTTCTTCTTCTGTATAAAGTGGATAGTGATAATTACTTATATCACAGGTTTCCTTGAAAGCTGAATTCTATAATACATGCAGCACCTGGTAAGGTGAAAAATATTTATGTATATTATGTTATTAATACATTAATTTTGTTGCTGCTATTTAAAATATTGTTTTGTTTCTGAATTAATTCCTACAATTAAACTTTACACATTTGAAAATGAAAAATTTCTCACTTAATTTCTTGATTTTGCTGGCACCGACATCCATGAGACTTCTCCCAATGATATAAAGGTTGAGTGGATGACTCTCAATCAAGTTGAGTGGCTAATTTGTTGTTGTCTTGCTGTAATTCTATAAAAATGCACAGATTAAAATGTCAATGGCTTTTTTCCCACATAGTGTGAACATGTGGGAATACAAGAGACAGATTAGACAGGTAGAATAATATTTTCCTTTTCTTCTGCCTGTCAGTTCTCTGATCAAAGATAGTATCTATGAAAAGCGGAGAAATAGTCAGGAAACAGGAAATGCATGGAGGGACTCATTAAAAGGTAAAGAAAAAGTATGAAGTATTGCTTTTATTTGTTCTACACTGCCATTCTGAAAGACAATCAGAAGGAAATTTGAAATAAAGGAAATTTTTTACAGTGATAAAATGTACTTAAGCATCAAAATTTGTTGCTTAGTTTCAAAGACATTTTCAGGATGGAAATCAGAGCTTTTGAAGGCTGCTATTTTCATCCAAAATTGTATTTAGGTAAAATGTGGTGACTGAAATCTCAATTGCAATGCTATGTGAATTTTATATAGCATCCTTGACTTGGACAGCTGATTAAACAGACAGGAGTATTTAGGAATTTCATTAGGGATATTTGGAATTTGCAGCTTCGGCAGCTGACTACAAAGGAGTAAAAAGCCTTTCTTTTAAACCATCAGTGGAGGAGAAAAGAGGATTTTACCTCAAAGGGATTCCATTTCTGCTCTCTGAGGGCTAACATGTTGTAAAATTATTAAATACAACTCAGAATAAATATTGTACCAGAATTACTTACCAAAACTTTCTTCTCCAAAGGTATGCCTTAGCCACAAAGTTGCATATTCAGCTAGGCAAGAGTACCAATATCACAGAGTAACTTCAAACCCTGTTGATGTAATAGCCTTCCTCATTAGAAATGTAGCTTCTTTCTGAAGTAGGTGTGGAGCCGGGTTTGGCACTTCCCCCACGTGTTGTGATGTGCTCCTTTGGAATTGTAGAGGTGATAACAGCTGTGCTTTGTGAGCAGACTGATCATCAGGAATGTATGCAGAAGATATTCTTGTTGCGTGCCAGCTGGCTCAGACCCTTCCTGGATGATGTGAAGAACTTCTATTTAGTGAATACTAATTAGGCATTACTGGGATACAATTTCTGAGCTGCTCATTTTTGCCAAGACGAAAGCAGCTACAGTATTTCCCAGAAGAAAAGTTTTAGGAATATAAACTTCAATAGCTTAAATGCTTCTAGATTTGAGGCATATATGCAGTTAGCCTCAGTTTTGCAGGACTGGTGCTTACTTAAGCCAGCTAGGGTGAGATTCAGTTTAATCATTCATGTTTAGGATGTCTAAAATGACAATAGGGAGCTATGCGTAACCATTGAATTCAGGCTCAGGATCTGCCATATGTGAAGGGCACATGGCAAAGCACCTAGTTCTGATAATGACACCAAAATGAATTGCCTTAATCCAGGCAAATTCTTCAAATTGCACTGGTTCTGGTGTGCTGCTACCACAGGCACCCATTTACCACTCACCCATTTACCTCTTAATGGTTTCACATCCTCTTGAACTCACTCTTCAACTTTCAGCTCTTCAAGTCTTTTCAGCTTTCCTTCAGGGTATTTGTTATTCAGCCTCTCTCAAGGGGAAAATTGTTTCTTGTCCAAATGGACTTTGGTTGGGGCTTTTTTCATGTTAATTTCTTCTACAATAAGCTTACCAATATTCACAGATCATTTTTATGACATCCATTGCATTCAGCTGGGGCACTGTAGCACCCCACATCTGAAACAAAATAACCCATTTATCTTCTTGGATGTTCAGACATTGAGGATGAATAGATGGGCAAGAAAAGTTTTGTCTTTAATTTCTACTAGGAACGTGTTCAGTTTTCAGTCTGCTCTGATTTTCCCTGCCATGTTGATTGCAAATATATTCACCGGTGTGTCTCAAGGTCAAAATGCAAAATTATGATATAAGACTCTTCAGTTGGCAGGAGTCACCACGCTTTAAAAGCCAAAGGCTGACTTTCTGATCACCAGCAATGTTACTCTGCAATGATGCCTGCAATTAGGTGCTATAAAGGTCTCTATTTTGTGTATCAGGGTGATGCTCAGGAGTTTACCTAGCACTTTTTAATTCACAGATCTCCAACCATTTTATCAAGGGAATAAATACGATTAGACACAGTGACTTATTTCCTATTTAATATTAGTGCTATATTCAAGTCAATAGCCATTGGACTTGATGCTCTGTTGGCTACTACTGTATGTAGAAATATGGGAATATGTAGGAGAGCTATTTTTTTATATATTTTTGAGGGGATGGAGTGTGAGAAACTCACATCAGAGTTAAGTCGGCGTCTTTTATATCTTAGCTGTGTTAACAGAGTGAGATTTTGGCAGAGATGACAGCTTCATTGTAGGACAAAGAACTTCCAGCTGTTGTTTTGCTAATTTACTCCAGCATGCTGAAAATAGAGTTCTTGGACACAGCATGATGGGACTCAGAAGTGTCAAATGTTTTCATGAGCCAAATTTGGATATTTCTTACACTGAAATTTGAAAACAGAAAATCGCTCACCTTGAGGATGTTTTGATTTCAGTAGCTGAAAAAGCCAGCTTCCTTTCAACTTATATCCCCCTAAGTGAGCAGATGGTTGGAGTCACCAAGTATATTTTTTGTACTTATTTCCTTCAGTGTTTTAGTATCTTCCTTGCTTGGCACTGAATTTTAGGAATGCATGGAATAGACAGCTTAATGAACTGAAAAAAAAGAAATAGGAATAATAAATTAAGGGAAGTTACCTTTTTTAAGTAATATTTTAATGTTTCATATAATCATGTGTCCTTTTTTTTTTTATACTAGGGTGATGTAGTTTGGGGTGAAACAGAAGTAAAAAACAAGCTCAGTCCCATGGTTCTTCTATGCTTCCCAATGCAGCAAAACACTGTAATGAAGCATTGCAGCATATGCAGACACTGTCTCTGTGAGGCACTGAAGTCTTTTTGTATGGATTCCTGAGTTACTGATCATTAGAATTACAGCTGTTCCCTATTATCTCTAAAATATTAACAGAACACGAATTTGCAAATAAAGAGATAATGCTGTTATTATGGAACACTAACTAGATGAAACATTACCAGTGTGAACCACTTCTGTAATTTTTTTAAAGATTTTTAAGAGTGACAGTATCTTCAGTCTTTGACTTTATAGCTTGTAAAATGAGAGTAATCTTTTGCTCAATTTTTAAAAGTTCAGGCAGAGTATGACAGGTTAGCTGACCTTTCCTTCTGAATTGATAGTGAAAAAGATGTATCCGTAGGCACCTCCTTTTTTGTTTGGATAAATACACTTTTCCTCTTTGACTTTATTATTTAGCTATTCTTATTACTCCTTATTTACCTACTTATTAACTTACATAGTAACTTTTGAGATTGGTGCATAAGACTTGATATAAAGTTCACTGAATTCAGTGTAAAAACTACCCATAAAATGTTTGTATTTTAAAACAGTGATCTGAGATACAATGGACGTTTAGCTTTTCTATAGCAAAGTATTTCCTTTGTATAAACAAGGTATAGATGAGTGTACAAAATACTGAAATAATGTTTAAAAAAAAATAATTTAAATTTTTTAAACGTTTTAAAATACTGAAATAATGTTTTATTACAATTGAAAGCTATAAAAAGTAAAAACGATTAAAAACTATTTCTTTTGATTTTACTAAAGGTTACTTTAGGTTTACTATAGGTTTTACTAAAAACCTATATAAGGTTATAGGACCTTTATAGGTTTGTTATAGGTTTTACTAAAATATATTGCAACAAGAATTTCATTCCAAAGGAAAAAAACGGTATGCAAAGAAATAACTGACTGAAAATTACAGCACTAAAAATAAAGGCTAATGTTAATTTTTTTTTATGATACATGGGGCAACATAATAATTTAAACTACGAGAGGATATGACACTAATAGTTGTAGGTAGCAGTTTTATAAGATGCTTCTTGTAAAAAGAAAAGTTTTTTTTTTCTTTCTAGATAGTTGGAGAGACAAGAGAAATGTTTTGTGTAGGAAGTGATTGTATAAGTTTCTGCTCCTCTGGGTACATATCTGTTTGGGGGCACAGATATACACTATCTAAAAGATTAATGCAATTTTCTTAATGTACATGCTTTGAAATGTAAACTGTTTAAGTACTAAAGTAACTACTAAGAGGACAAGAGGAAATGTCCTCAGGTTGCACCAGAGGAGGGTCAGATTAGATATTAGGAAGAGTTTCCGCATGGAAAGAGTGGTGAAGCACTGGGACAGGCTGTCCAGGGAAGTGGTGGAGTCACCGTCCCTGGTAGTGTTCAAGAAACGGGTAGATGGGGCACTTAGGGCCATGGTTGAGCAGGCAGGGTGGTGATGGTTTTGAGGTTGGATGTGATGATCTTGAAGGTTTTTCTCAATCATAATGGTTCTATGGTTCTTTAACATAAGACTACTTTTAATGCCAGCTATGCATCTAGCATAGGGTTTAGTGTTCTGGGTTTAGTGAGAAGCACTAAGAAATGACAGTAAAAATTATTCATATAAAAAAACCACCAACAACACACAACTTCAAGTGCATTTGTTAAAAAAAAAAAAGATATCTGCAATCTATTTTGTGCTTCCACATCTATGGCCAGAGAGTAATTTATTTACACAGTATTTCTTTATAGAAAGTAGTCAAGCTGTCACATTTGACACTGTTTATCTAATGTAGTTGTTAAAAAGGGGACTAGAAATTACATCTCACCAGAGATTTGAGTTATGATGGGCATCACTTTCTGTTTGCCATCCTTTTGAGGGAGCATTGACATTACCTCATACAGTGTGAGTAAAAGGCATGAAAAGATTACAGTTACCAAAGAGCAAGACAGGTCCCTATGTGTGTACGGATGAATATATATTTTTTATCTGGTGTATTCATCTACACTGTACAATAGAGGAGACCATTTCTTAAAAGGTTGCACCGATATTTCTACAGTACAAGCCTTTTTTATAACTAAATCAGATATGTGGCAGCTGTAGTCAGCTAGAAACCTAGCTCTTGCTTAGCAGAAGCTTGCCAAAATCTGAAATGACACCTTTTCCAAAATATCATTTGATATTAAGAACAATAAAAATGTTATAATTGTCCTATCTATGAATCAGTGTCCTATCTATGAATCAGTGAATGCCAAAATTTTCCTGTAGTCAATATTTTGTTAATTTTTTTTTTGGCAAATATGCTAAAATTAGTAGGTGAAAATGGAGGTATATTAATAAGATTAAAATTGCAAGCTAACAAGGTAGCCGAAAAGAAATACTGATATTCTTCAGATCCGTACCTGATAATACTGTGGACTCTGTAAGTAGATTGCTCATTGCCCAGAGGTTTGGGATTGACCACGGCTTGGGGTGGTCTGCAGGACTGTGCTGTGGAGATTTGGAAATTCAGCCCTGGACATGCTTGAGAAGGTTTGTTGGAATCCACTCATGGCCTGTGAAGGGTTTATAATAGGAGAAGTATTATTAGATTTATTCTATATGGTAAATGAAGATGAGTACTGCTATGGACTGGACCAATTTGCAGCCCTTCAATTCTTTTAATCACTTCATGTTCTTCACTTGCCGACAGGCTGTGGCAGGCAAGGTCAGAATACTTCTGTGGGGCTTCATTCCTAATGGATGAATATTCTCCAGGCTGTTGGCATTTTTTAGATTTTTTTTTCCTTTCTTGTGCTTTTTCTTACTGTACATTTCTCACAGGGCCTTAGCATAGAGATAAGATGTTGTGTTTTCCGCATGTCAGTCTTGCCCTCTTCTGTATCTTTAATGCACTTAACCCACTAAATGTATTGAATATGAGGTCCATTCTCTGAGTTTCCAGCCATGAACAACAGCTAACAGGCTAAGAGTAAGCAAGACCAAAGCAATTACAGCTGGGTGGTGGAAAGAGTGCAGTATTCAGGAAGGCAGTTCCTGCTATTCCTCCCTCCTGCTTGTGCCTTGCCACAGTGTGGGAACATGATGTCTCCTGCAGCCAAGCTGCAGCAGAGTCTACGAATACACACCCATAACAATGGGATTTTCATCCCCTTTCTTTAATGTAGATCTTGTTACTATGATAACTATCTGCATCACTTTAGTGGATTAAACAATCCACAGTTTCTTTCTGGTGCCACATAGAGGCCTGCTGAGTGTGCCAATATCTTGAAAACCAAATTCTGAGCTCTTTCCAAACTGCCTGAGACTTCCTGGGTGGCCTTGACTGGAGTGAGTCCAGCAGAGGGTGAGTTGGGTGATGAATGGGCTGGAACTCCTCTTATGAGGAGAGACTGGGAAAACTGGGATTGTTCAGCCTGGAGAAGGCTGAGGGAGGGATCTTACCTATGTCTATAAGTATCTGAAGTGAGACTGTCAAGAGGATGGGGCCAGGCTCTTTTCAGTGGTGTTCAGCAATAGGATAAGAAGCAACAGACATAAACTGAAACACAGGAAATTGTGTCTGAACGTGAGAAACACTATTTTTTGGGGGGAGTGATTGAGGACTGGAGCAGGTTGCCCACAGATGTTGTGGAGTCTCCTTCCTTGGAGCTATTGAGGAGCCATATGGACACCAAGCGCAGAAATGTGCTACAGTGGCCCTGCTTACACAGGGTGAGTTGGACTAGCTGATCTCCAGAGCACACTTCAAACCTCAACTATTCTGTGATTGTGATTCTGTGGCTTTATTACCCCCCAGGTCGTCTCTCCCCTTGTGCCACAGCTCCTAGGGGTACTTGTATAAGAAGGCTTGCAGTATAGAGGGCTACTCATAACACATTCTTGTCTTGATACAGCACAGTCTCAGATGACTGGTCATGTTTTCAGACACATCCATTTGTGAGACTCAAAGAAAAGGAAGGGATTTTTGGAAATCTGTGTTAAGGTTTTGATGAAGATTTGGGAATCGTGGTTTTTTGTCTTACATGCTGATTAATATATCTCTGTGCCAGGGTTACGTTTGGCTTTGCATCTGTATATTTTCCATTTATCTAAATTATTCTTAAAAGTTGCTGGAAGAGTATAAACACAGAGTTGGGCATGTACTGAAGATGGCACAGTGAGATATATTTAGTAGTATGGCAGAAAAGGTATCCTGACACTAAAATCTATAAGGCAATTCAACAGTTTCACAAGAGAATCGGTAGAATCCCTACCACTGGCAATAGTTAAATTTGATTGAAGAAAGCACTCAAAAAAATGTTCTGAAATGAAGAATCATATTCAATAGGAGCTCCTAATAGGTGATCTGTTCTTTTCTATCCTTAATTTCTCTAATTGCATGCTCAGATTTGATGGAATGCAATTTCAAGTCTACGTCTAAGTATCTCGATAAATAGTCTTTTACTATTCTGCCCATTATTATATTCACAAAAGAAAAGTCCCTTCACATGCTACGTGTTTGCTTTTAATTATACTTGACTTTCCTGCACATTCTTGTACAAGATTATGCCAGTTAAGTTCACATTTCTTGCATATCTTTAAAAGCCAAGAAGAAATTTCTTCATTACTTCTAATTCTTCTGTTTTATACATGATGCTAAAATGTATGTTCTAGTTATTCACTGACAATATCGATTAACAGATGAAATAGCACAGAGTCACTACAGTTAAGAGCATTACTTGAATATACACTTTCTTCTTTATTTCTGAGGAGTATGCAGGACCAAGAGTAATTTCCAGGAACATTTTTATTCAGGTGTGATCAACAGCCATGCAAACACTGCTGCATACACTGCAAAGAGCACTGTTTAATCATTCTCATATACAGAAAAAAAATGGGATTCATGTCTTCTGGAAATTGATATCAACATGATGCTTAGTCTGTCCAGTACTAAATTAATTTACAGCATTATCAAGAGAAGTATTGGGATGTCTTCAAAATTTAGGTTTGGAAATTAAAAGAAAAATCAATTTTGATCAATTTATACATATATGAAAAATGAGACAAACCATCAAAGTTGCAACTACCAAAATTATATCAAAGATATCACAAGGACTACTGAATAATATTCACTTCCAGATCTAAAAAACAATAGCAGATGTGAATTGTTGTAGGTACATCTTCTGGATACTGCATTATCCTCTTTGAAAGGAGAAAAAAAAATCCTTAAGACGTAATTTATTTAAATACTGAATGAAAAAATGCCTAAATCCCTGAGACAAAACAGGCAAAAGTAAAAAGTCAACTAAATCTCATTTGTCTCGATTTATTTTGGAAATATTTTTCTATAAAATTGTTTTCGAGGTAATATTTTATGTTACTAAAAATTCAAATAAGATCAATAAGAGATCAATGATGAGTTATCTTTGTAACAAAATAGGACTTTGGGGATTTGATTGACAAGCAGGTGCCACTTATGAAAATACTTGTCCTAGACCTATCTGGTTTCTACCCCTTAGAAGTATCAGGATAGCTGTTGTAGAAGAGGATGTCAATGATTCAAACATTCAGAATGTCTGAGTTCTCATTTAGACTACTCCAGGAATTAAAAAAAAAAAAAAAAGGAAAATACTTATTTGCCCTGTTTTATATTGTTTTAAGCGCTTTAAACAATTTCTTTTTTTTTTCCATCTGAATTTGAAGATGGTTGTGAGGTGTTCCCAAGTGAAGTAGTTTTAGCCTTCCTTAAGTAGATTTAAAAAGAAAATAAAAGCAGATCAAAAACAATGGAATTCCACCTAGAAGTAAGCTATGCATTTTCTTTTCATCAGCTCCAAAATGAAAGGCTGTTTTTGTGTTTGTTTTTGTGTGTTTTTGTATGTGTGTTTGTTTGTTTGTTTGTTTTACTGCTGCAGTAAAATTGCACAGATCTCCTAGCTGCTCTAGTCAGAAGCTTTTTCCTGAGGGAATTCTGTAAATTTAGAGAAACAATTTATAAAATTTGAGAATGTCTTTACGTTCAAGGCACATTACCTTGAATTTGGCCAAGTTATATTTAATCTGCCTATTTCCACTATCAATAATACAACAGAGTGAAATTTGCTTTAAATTCAATATATTTTAGCGTGTTTTAAAGCACCTAACAAAGCATTTCTAGTCTTTGCTAGCGTCTCAGAATTACTTTGCATTACTTGCACATTTACAAGATGTGAGATGGACAGGCCTGTGATCACATTTTCAAGGACTGGAATGTAGAACGGAGAATAACTAGAAATCAAATAGTAGCATTATTTCAAGGGTCTGAAATTCAATTTGCTGAATTACTTTAAAGCTGATTTAAGATGGAAGTAGTTTATTTTTAAAGGACTATGACTACAATGAAGAACCACTGTGACATGCTTTAAACGGTCAATAAGGTGTTAAACTCGAATACATCAGTTGACAGTCCTCAGATACAGTTTTTCTGTATCTGCTTTAAGAAATTTTTCTGCTGTATGGACAGATTTTATGTCAGATCAGTCTCCTGATTATGCATTTCCTATGGATACAAGTTCACTGTCTGATTTACTTAAAATTTTGAAGAACAAAATATTAGATATGATAAAGAAATTAAAACCAATAGTGGGTATTTACTGCCCATCCTCCATTGGCAGGCAAAAACTGCTTTTTAGTCTATTCATTTCAATTCACAGGAAAATAAATCTTTAATTTAAATGCTAATTATGTGATACTGTCACCAGTGCAACTTCCTCCTGCTCTATATTATTACTGAAGTATTATATAAGTGCTCTGTAAGTGCTGTGTAATACAATGAAGCCTACATTTTGGGAAGTACACAGCGATTTGCTGAGCTATCTGAGATTCTGTTTTACTGTGATTGCTTAGGCACTCCACAGGTATTTACTTCTGTGGTCACTATCCTATTTTTATCTTCAGTAAAATCAATTTTAGGACTTCTGGGCAGTAAACTAGCTTAGATTGACTCATTCTTAGCCTAGTTGTGCAGTGCTGGGTTTTGAAACCCTTGAAATGTGAAGACATGGATGTGTCATTTGTATTCTCTGCTTTGTATTCACAAAATCACCCTGATTACACTGAAATATCATTGGCATTTCCATGACTATATAAAAGATGTTCAGCTTCGTGTATTTTACTATCCAGTTATAAAGATTCTTCCCAATTCTTGTGTATAAAGTACAAAATTGATTTCATTAGGATGCCCAGTGTACTGAGATCAATTTGTTGCCTCTAGCAAGCAAATCTACTGTGGTTGTAGACGCGAGTTCATATATCGCATTTAAACCTGTGAGCTGGAGGAGTGAAGCATTAGGAGACTGTTTGCTGGTTCCTCCCTTACATCTGTTTTTCCGTACAGGAGGAAAACGAAGATTCATTACACCAGGGAGTGTGACTAGCTAAGGGCATGAGCTGTACCAATGCAAGGAGAGAGCATCCTAGATGTGCTCCTGCATTTTTTTTTCCAGACTTTTACATAAAGAAAAAGGAGTGGGATTTAAAATTCCCTCTCGTTGCTAATATATCCTGTTATCTATATGTGGAGTCAACTGCATGCCAAGCTGTTTGATAGGAGGTGTTCTGTGAACAGCATGCTGCCTGGTTGGAATGCTGTTCTGCCATGCCTGCCCTTCCCGTGCCTATCTCATAATGTTCTGGATTGCATTTTGGGTCTCTGGTGGTGTCAAAATTAGGTTTAGTAGAACTGTTTTTTACAAGCTCAGATTTTACAATAAATTGCTTCGAATGAGAACCTAACTTACATGCCTAAAGTTTGGTTATCTAAATCTGAGACACCATCCCAGGCTCCCTTTGTAGTCACTGAAGAGACAGACTTTATTTAGAGAGTAAACCAATTTCTCTTCAAATAGGTGTCAAAATACACTGGATAGATTATGCTCTAAAAATGTTTTATTTCTACCCTTTGGTTCCGCAGGGAGTTCACAATGACTAGCTTAGAGGTAGGTGACTATTTTTAGAAATCTCAGATTAGATGGTATGGATGTGTGAAAGAATATGTGGCTGAGTCACGACAGAAAAGAGAATGAAACACTGGATTTATGGAAGCAGCCTGGAGAAAATAGAGGAAACTATGAAAAGGCCCCTTTATTGTTGACCCACTGGCTTTAGGATTGCAATTAGAGCTGGGCTTTTGTATCTTCGCCTCTGCTGAGGTACAGGACTAATCTCCATGATCAGGAGTGTCTTCCTGGCCTGCAGCTAATGGTGAAGGCTACTGTGAATCTCAGAGCTTGTTGTTGATCACGTATTTGCCAAACCAAGTACTGAGCAGCATAACTCACTCTGCTAGGACCTGCTGGGTTTTTTGGATATTTTAAGTTGGCTGTTTTAAAAATGTTTACACGTTCTTCTATAAAAAAGCTATTGAATTCTGACTTCCTTAAAATACGGTTTTTTTTTTCACGTATTCCTGGGACAATGGAAATTGGCATATGTTCTATATTGGTAGTAGGGCAGTTTTCATTAAAAGTATTTCAATTATTTTCTGTCTTGGTTACCCAGAGCTGAAGCCTACTGTTTTTCAGAGCATGCTGTGAAAATTCTATTTTGTAAGACCATTTGGAGAGAGGATGATTTAAATTTGGTGCATTTCAGTATAGGCTGGCAATGTTTAAAATGAGATTTTAATGTTAAAGTGGAAATTCATGTTTAAAGAGGACAGGTTGCTTTAAAGTATAATTTTTATGTTGTTGATGATACTCTTTTTTTTAATACTTGTTTGCACATATCAGGCTTGGAGAGTGAATTCACTCATTTGAGTGAATCTAAATAATGATATCTAGGGTGTTGAATCGTATTGATACTTCATTTCTCCTTACTAATTATTGGAATATAAACATTCTTGCAGTTATTTTCCCCTTTTTTCTGGCACATATATTTTTCAGTTATAATTTTTTGTATCAATGGTGAAGTACTGCATACTTGCTCCTGAAGTGAATATTCACAATTAAGATGAATTTAGATGCTGTTCTGAGAGTCTTCTAAGACTTTTTCCTGTCTACACTTCGTGAGGAAAGGAAAGAAATACTAAAATACTCTTGTTTACAAGTTAGTCCGTTCTTGTGTTGATCCGTATTCTTTTTTTTTTTCATTTTTTCCTTTATTTTTTTCCTTTACTTTTTTCTAATCTCTGAGCTATACCAGCTGTCCAAGTGCATTTCTGTCCTCTCCTCTGAGGATGTACCACTATAAGACCAGAGTAAATTTCTATAATTGAAAGACCAGAAATTTTCTCCTATCCTGCCACAACAAAGGTATCTTTGTCTTCTATTTTGGAAAGGAGTTACATTAATAAATACCTGAAAATAAAGATACTGTTGGATGGAAACATAGATGATGAAGAAATGGCAGTTGACTGCGTTTTTGAATCAGTTTGAGTATTTCTTCTGGTTCTACTGTTTCATATTTTTCAGCTCATTCCAGTAAGTTTTTTCTTCTAGTGACTATCATGGGGAAAGAGCCCAATCACCCAAGGTACAACCAACCCCAGTGACATGAAGAGCTTTCAGAATCAGGCCTCATCTGATGCGTTTTTAGAAATCAAGGAAAAATATTTCCATCTGGTCTCGCTTATCTGCACCTTCATTAACCTCTTCAAATGAGGACTTGGTTGTTCCTTCACCAAAACTGTGGCTTGACCCTGCCAGTGTCTGCTTATCATACAAGTACTTTGATACTCTGATTAGTGTGGGGATGGATTCTGAAACTGTGGACATGAATCAGACCCAAGGTCTTTTTATCTGAGAGAGATTTCTGCTCAAAACTCAAAGACCTCAATTAAAAGGACATAGAAGAGTTTAACATACAGGATAGAAGGTCCAAGAGTTGTATGTATATATCTGCATATATGTATACATACATGCACAGATTTCTGCTGAAATTATTGAGATCATAGAAATTATAAGAAAAAAAAATGTCTAAGAGCACACTAGTGAGTCTTCTTTTGCTTTCATTTAGCTGTAGATACAACCTTAGTAACTTGGTTTCCCTAAGATCCCATTTGGTGTTCAACATGCATATTCAGAGTATTTAGATCATTTAATGTTTTTCTAATACAAGGAATAATAGACCTAGTGACTGCATGACAGAGCCAGTCTCTGTTGCTGAGTAGAAGACTTCTCTGCATTTGTTGAGGGCATCCTGGGTTCTGGGCTCTAGATAAATTACAGAATTATGCCTCGAAGCAAAGTCCTCAATGAACAGAGAAGGTATATGGGTATTTAAGTGTCCACAAATTCAGCAGCTTCTAGATTCTCACAGGCTCCACTCAGGTGCTGAATGTCTAGTTTCTCAAAACTAGACGTTCATGCATGTGTATGAAATGCTTTGAAATGGTAAAGCTGTCAGTGCTGAGGAACTGAAGGTTAAGGAGAAGTACTCGGGGAGTTAGAGAGCCTTTAATGATATAAGCAGAATTATTTTGGATTTCTGGTTCAGATTTAGGTGTTTGATGTCTTTTTCAAGGTTGTTCTAGGTGCTTGGAAGTTTCTTTGGAACAGAGTTGCCTGTGCTCAATACACTGTAATTGCTAATATAGACCATGTATAGTTAATACTGGTAGAATTTAAAGATAATTCTCTTACAGAACAACACCACCACATTATAGCATTAACCAGAAAATATGTTTTCTTCATTAAAGGTGTATTGTACTTTTTACTCTGGCCCTGTTTTCCAGTCATTCCACATGAACTATTAGCACTACATAACCTGCTCTGAGCCTTTAGGGAGACTGTTAAAGTATGTAGCATGGCCAACAAGTGTCACATCCTAACACGTGTTCCGTGTCCTACTGGTGCTGAATGGTGATCAAGATCAAGATTGTGCCTCTAGTGATCGAATGTTAAAGATCTAACTGTGGTCTGCAAACATGTCTATGTTTAACCTAAAGAGACATGGTGGAACACCTCATTTGAAGGGTTTCTTTAAATCAGGCAAACCAGTGAAGTCCAGTTCGATGCAGAAGTGTGAGGTATCAAAATACCATTATACTTGGCATCGTTATCATACTTCACCAGAAGTGGTTATTTACTAGGTTCCTATTAGTTTGGAGCTTCTCCATCCCATCCCTTGTACCCAACCTTAGCTAAATTTTGGATAACTTATGGAAAAAGCCTTCTGCTGTAATTGATATTTGTCAACAATTTTGAACACCTCTAATTTCTTCAGAATTTCCATAACACAAGAACTTATTTGTGACTGCAAAGCATTTGGTTTCTGTTAACTAAAAATATCTGCTACTAAAAGTCCTGGAGATAAAGAACATGTTTTCATACAGTATTTCTTACCTATTCTGTTGTCATGTAGTTGAATGAACATATTCTCTACCATATCCAAAGTCATCCATGGGTTATCTTTGTCTTTCCTTCTTCTTCTTTCAGATGAGTTATCTCTCCAAGTGAACCATTTGCTCCTTTCAATTGATATTTTTAACCCATAGAACCGCCTATAGGAATCATTTCTTTAGCAAATTGCTAGGAAACCATTGTTTTCAGTATCATTTTTTCAGTATGCTAAATAGATCCTGCTGGAGCACTGTGGCTTGGACAAGCACATCAGTTTAACAACAGATAAAGTACGGTTTCAAGTGAGAAGCTAATTTCTTTACATTTGCAGCATATAGGCAGCTGTTAACATGTATGTTCATAATTCATGTCAATAAGGCTGCATGTTTCACAAAACACTGGGCAAACATAGCATGTATACATTAACAACAATTGTTTCTATAGCTTGGTAATATTATTTCATTTATCAATCTTCTAAGCTATGGTGTTTTATTTTTACCTTAGGGATACGATGATGGATATGGGGGTGAATATGATGATCCAAGCTATGAGGCATATGACAACAGTTATGCCACCCAAACACAAAGGTAAGTGTTTATAAATTTGTGTGAATTTTCAATGAAACTGTTAGTTAACACTTCTTTTTCCTTATTTTTTTATATAAAGTTCTATTTCATTTTCTACATTAAATTCTCCAGATTTCACAGTATTTGAAATAGACATCAAAAATAATAATGATGGTCAGAGGTAACATACAGAATTATTCAGAGGAAGCAAAATTCACAGAGGGACTTTTCAATTCATTGAAAATTAAAGTATACTTTAAAAGTAACCAAGAGATAACACCATGTTACAACTTTATCTCATTTTAACCTTATCTTTGCATTTATTTTCTCTTTATTAGTGCAAAATCTTTAAGGGCGTCTCATATTTCATGGTTTCTATAGTGGTTGAACTAAACCAGAATCAAATAAAGAAAAGAAAATAATAATGATGATGGCAAATATATATTGCCTATTGGTATCCACCTTCCTCAGGGAAAAGTATAAAATGCAATTTTTGCCTGCAGTTACACTTTATTTGAGGTATCTGCTGTCTGCCATATACTTTCTCAACAACTTTCAGAATTGATAAAAGCAACTAAGTCTGGAAATTTTATGTAATTTATTTTATATCATTGCTGTGTAAGTTAATAGAGAGAATTATGTTCAAACTTCTTATGAATCATGTCACTAAAAAGAGACAAAAAAAAAGCTTACTTTTACTTCCACATACCCGACACATGTGCATATATGTCTCTCTACAGTTGGTCCACGTTTATTAACTACAAAATGGTACCTTTTTCAGAGTTCAGCTGAAAGCTAAAAGAGCCTTCAGCCGGTTATTCAGAAAATGCTTTGATGGGTTGCTGAGGATAAATGTTGGATCACAGGAAGCCACACAAAGTTTAAAGAGGGAAAGAATTAGCTTTTAATTGAATTACTTCGATTCTTGCCAGACAGGAAAATGATGTTTATGTTCACAGTTTTGTACAGTAAAGGCAAGAGGACCTTAAACTCTGTAACTGCTATGGAGAGTGGCAATTGAGCTGATGCAAAAATTCTTTGAAAGTATTTTTATAGCCAGTGAAGAACGTTTGAAAGGATTTGTCACACCTAAATGTGGACCCCTTCAAGTATATTTTAACAGCACACTTTTCAATAATTATCCATTGCTTACTGTACTCATCATGGCACTGTGTAGGTAGATACTCTTGTTGTCAAATGTATTCCATTTTTTTTTTGAAAAGAATTCAGCCCTGTTTTTGATACAATAGTGAATTGCCTCTGGAGATAGTCTATAGTTTAAAAATAATAATTGGTTAGAAATCTGTCTGCTATGACATTGTTTTATATCATATGAATTAACTTGTAATTTCTTTGCAAGTTGATGTCCCTAACAACAAAATGACATATTTATCAAGTTGATTTGGAGTGTAATATGTCAAACTGGAACTAGTAGCAATAATTTCATTCAAGAAAACTTATGAGTCAATTTTTTTTTCAGTTAAACACCTATTAAGTCAAATGTATTTTTTACTAATGAGAGCCGCCTCCAGAATGCCTAATCTAGTTCAAATGTGCAACTGAAATATTTTCTTTCATAATATATGGCAGGATATACAGTCATACTTATTCATGTTTAGTATTAGTGAATGCCATAACTGGTCTAGTGACTTATAAGAAATTACTTGCAGAGTAGCACATTACTCGGATTTCATATATTTAAAGAATAAATGAACCATTAAACATACGATTGGATTTCTATATCTCAGTGGATATTTAGTTTCATAGAAATGCCTCTTTATTAAACCTGGCAAAAAATAATATAATGGAAGAATATCACATAAATATTAGATTAGGTATATATATTAAAAAGTTATCTGCTAATGTCATGTCTTGTAATTAGTATAACCCATCATTTGAACAAGATACATAATGCAAACACCCAAGAAAGAAGATAATTTGGACCCCTTCAGAATATTGATCCAGGCTATTCAGTGTGTGGTTTGTGGGGAAAAAACAACAAAACCTTATAACTGATTTGCACGAGAGAAAAATAATTGTTGCTGCCATCTGCAGGGGTTAACTGAAATCCTAAGGCAGGAGATGAGAGCTGCAAGCTGCTCATGTTAAGCACAATTGTTTCCACTTCTTTTGTATGGCTCATTAAGGAATTAATATATAAATCTATAATGTAGGTCCGAATTCTGGTCTGACTGTCTGTCTTACCCACATATTGACCAAGCCTTATTCTCATCCTCACTCTAAACCCTTAAAACGACACTGTGGGCAGAACTGAATGCATGCTGAATTCCACGTGCTTCGAAACACGTAGTAAGTTGTGTCTTGTTCCTCTTTTGACCCACTTCTTTATGTCTACTTCCCCTTGGCTCAGCAAAGGTCTTTTCTGCCCATTAATACGCTTTAATGGGATCCTTTAGTCCTTCGTTGTCCAAGAGTTGCCTGATAGGGAATTTTTATGAATTCGTCTCTGCCAACAGCAGAGAAAAATGAGCATGGTGTGAACACACACTATTGTGGGTATTCAGTGTATTAGGAGTGGCAAAATGCCCAGCTGCAAGATCATCCCATTGCAGGTGAAGGTAACACACGCTGTACTTTTATGTACAATTATCTGAGGCTTTGTACTGAAGGTCATAGATGGAACAACATTCCCAGCAACACATTTTGTGTAAGTCCTTCTCCAAAGAACTCTACCACAGCCACCCTTCCTGACAGCAGGACTGCATGGCAGCAGTCTGATTTTTACACTGAAGAGAGGGGAATGGAAACACTCCTAGAAGAGTCTCAGAACGAGACTAGAATGGCAGAAACCTGCAAGCTTGTATAGCTACATGAGCTAAAAGACACCTCAAGACTACTTTGAAATGGACACAATAATCAGCTTGAAGAAAGGTGACAGCACAACCCTGGAGCAGCAAATCTTCACTGTGGTAAGTAGTGTGTCACCTGTATCTTTGTGCTTGGGGAGACTGTCATTTTAGGAATTAAAAAATTAAGAGTTATGCCAAATATAGTTAATGTTGCAGTCTGTATTGCATAAGGTATGTCTTGCTTTAACTAGGAGCCACATTCCTAAAGCCACCCTTTTTCCTGTTCCAGAATGACTATGCAGAATGCAGGATGATGAAATCTCAGGAAAAATATTTAAAGACATAACTTGTTACACTTTCCAACTGTGACAATAATCATAATTTATAAGTTTCAGTAAAATACTGATTTAGCAAGGACATTTAGAAACACTGCTGGTTTTAGAAATATTTCCACTCTGATGTCAAAACACAGGTAATTTTTAAGGTAATTCAGAGTAAAGCATTATCTGAGACCACAGAGAACAAGGAACCAACCAACCATTTCAATGGGCAAGGGTAGGCATCAGATTAGTTCAACTGTATTTAGAGGTCCTTGATAGAAACTCTTTTTTCTCTTCTCCTCTCCCTCCCACTGAAGTGTAAAATTGGCTCATATTGCTATATATCTGAGCTTGCACAGATACCTCAGACCCTTTTTGTCAGCTAGACTTGGCTTCTAAAGATCTAATCTGACAACTCTAGCTTATAATGTTGTCCTTTTGGACAGCAAGATGACCATGAGGCAGCAGTGTCCTTGTGGCCAAGAAGGCCAACGGGATCCTGGGGTGCATTAAGAAGAGCGTCTCCAGCAGGTCGAGAGAGGTGATCATCCCCCTATACACAGCCCTGGTAAGGCCACATCTGGAGCACTGCGTCCAGTTCTGGGCTGCCCAGTACAAGAGGGATGTGGAGCTGCTGGAGAGAGTCCAGCGCAGGGCTACAAGGATGATCAGGGGCCTGGAACATCTGCCATATGAGCAAAGGCTGAGAGAGCTGGGTCTCTTCAGCCTGGAGAAGAGAAGGCTGAGGGGGGACCTGATGAGTGTCTACAAATACCTCAGGGAAGTAAAACTCCTTTAAATATGATGGCCATCCCTGCTTTATTGATTTGCAGCATGTTATACTATCTGCAGATAGCAGATAAAGGTTCTCAAGTAGTTGCATCTCATCTCAACAACCAATTAATATTCATCTGGATTTTCCATTCTGTTCACTCTGGATACTTAAAACTTGTGAGATGCCTGTTAGGTTGACTAACGGAATTCTCAGATGCAACAAATTTACTGTAGGGGAACAGATGTTTAAATAGACATGACCCTCACCAGTGAGTCGTTCTATCAGGTGATCTCCAATTTCCATTACTAAGAAGGTAGATGTCATTCTTACAGGATATAAAAGATATAATTTCTCATGGAAGGCAGGCCTTGTTTGTCATATTTAGTGGTTCAAGTGCGCTGATAATCTCAGAAGCTTCCCACCTTCAGACCATTTTAGAACATGGCAACAGTTCTTCCTTTCCAGTGTGGTTGAAATGTAGATTTAAAGAAATAAATATGATCTTTACCACAAAGTATTTTATGTACTACTGCATTAAAAGCAGTTTTTGACCAGAACAACAAGCTGAGTAATCAAAGAGAATTCTAAACTTGAACTCTAAAGAGAACTCTAAACTCGAACTATTACATAGACATTATGGGAGTATTCTATTAGTTTTCAAAATATAATGCATTTTTTTGTTTTCTTAGCAGGAACTTACTTCATTGTCCAGGATTCGTCATCTGAAAACGCCAAATCACCAGGAGAAAAGGATGAAAGGTTCTGAGAGAGCATCTGCCTCTTTGCTTACACAGAAATTGATGGTGCATTGTAATGTACTGCATGAGAAGCATGGACAAGTCCTCAACCAAGACCAATAGAATAACTTTGCAGAAGTGGATCGGTTGCTGATGAATCAGCTGAAAAACTTGATGGCCAGCAGAGCGTAGCCTTCACCTTTACTGCCATATCTGTAGTTATCACCATTGACCCCTGTGTCATTAGTAGCACCAGCAGTTTCATTTCGAAGGTACTATATCTCATAGCCAAGAGACATGCTCAGAACACATGGGACTGACTGACTAGAGGACACACTAGATAGGATATATTCTATATAATCCGCTTTGGAATAACCCACACAACTATGCATAGTTTAAAAAGCCATGTCTGACAGGGAGAAAAGAAATAAATAAATGATTTGTTTCAAACCTAAAATTCATGTTTTACAGAATTTTCTTGTTCAACAGTGTTTGTCATGACCACATACACGTTGATAATTCTTTTCTGTGGATACATTTGGTAGATCTGCAGTGTCTTTGAGGATTGCTTGGCTGGCGTGTTTTTGCCTTTTGTTCCGTTTGTTTTTTGCTAATAAGCTAGCAAAATGAATTGCTGAGTGGGGGCTTATTAAAGAAAGAAGAGTCTGTGACTCCTATTCTAAGCTTTAAATAGACTTGCAAAGAATCAGAAAATCTGTAGCATACTGACAAGAAGAATAAACAATTCAGTGATAAAAGATGGATAAAAACAGTGCAGACTGTTACTGTTACAGATCCTATCCCACAGTGACACAGACCTTATTATAACATATCTTCATTTATGCCCTGTGCTGCACACAAAAGGCATTTTTTCTTTCTCTTTCTTGCATGGAACTAGCCATGCAAAACCTAAGTTGCAGTTCATTCTGGTTACCCTTGCTTGACCACCAGATGTCAAGATGTTACATATACATAATTTCAGAGGTGACATCTTCACAAACACTATACTACAGGTAAACTAGCACTTTGAGACGAGTACACTTCTAAAGGCAGCTATACATAACTCTGCTAGGAATACTTGTCCTTTGAGGGACTCTAACCAAGGAACAGTGCTGCTGTCCAAGTTCCTTTTGGATTCATAAAAAAAAAAAAAAAAAGATAGCTTTACATTTCAGTAATAGAATTTTAAGATAAATGTTAAGAAAAAAGGGTTTCCTAAAAAATGGAAAACTCACTAATAGAATGATTGAGAGGCTTGAGAGGCTCTGGAAGTACTGTAGCTTAAAGATATTCTATATGAATTTCAATAAAGAATGATATCAATAAATTTGTGTCTGTTAAATAAAAATAAATTTGGGGCTATTTAATTGCCTATCAAATAACTACTGAGCAAGATGATTAAGGAACTGGATCATCTATCTTATGAGGAAAGACTAAGCGAGCTGGGCCTGTTTAGCCTGGAGAAGAGAAGGTTGAGAAGGGATCTGAGAAATATGTATAAATACCTGAGGGGAAAATGTAAAGAGGAAGGGGCAAAACTCTTCTCGGTGGTGGCCAGTGACAGGACTAGGAGTAATGGATAAATTAAAACACAGGCAGTTCCATCTCCATATGAGGAAGAACTTCATTCAGTGAGGGTGACAGAGCCCTGGAACAGGCTGCCCAGGGAGGCTGTGGAGTCTCCTTCTCTGGAGATCTTTCAAATCACCTGGACGTCGCCCTGTGCCCCGTGCTCTGGGTGTCCCTGCTGGAGCAGTGGGGTTGCACTAGATGATCTCTGGAGATTCCTTCCAACCTCAACCATTCTGTGATTCTGTGAAATACTTCCAAATAGACACAGAGATAAACACAAAGTTGCTGTTGAGTCACTCCCAATGCTATTTACATATTCCCTTTCCTAATGCCTTGTTGAAAAGCTTTAGTAAACACCATTTGTAAAATTTATATGTTCTGATTGCATTCAGAAGGAAAATGCAGAAAGAGGTCTATAATCTTTCTTGAGGGTAAAATGAGTTTAAATAATGCATAAAGCAATGATCAGATACCCTGATTTAAGCAAAATATTCTGTAACCATTCCCACTGTTTGCAATTTACTTGCTCCGTAAAAAGTTCCTCTAGACTAGCTGTGGAGAGAAATATCTATAGTTAAATGTTTAAGTTTTGTCCTTAGTTTTAAAGTAATGATTAGACAGGACTGTGAATAATCATTAATTAATTAATTTAGTAATCTCACTTGCTTAGGTTTATTGATAACATGATCACAGGTTTACCCACTGTTGTCTCACTATCAGAATAGTAAACAATAAAATGTAGACAAATAGATGTAATCCAAACTGCAATAGGAAGAGTGGTTATACTGATTTTTAGCAAAATATGATATTCTTTATGATTTTTCTCTATTGTGTATTCTCTCCATTTATAGCAGTATGCATTGTATTTATACTTTGTCATATTTCATTTTGGCTTTGTGCTTATTTCCACCTGTTCATAAATAAAGATTTCTCAGTATTTTATTTCTAAACTGTTGAAATCAATCAAGCCAGGAAGCCTAGAATATGACATTTTATGTATCTTCACAGCAATCCACTTATGACATTCATCTTCAGAAAATGTTTTCAAATGCCACTTCTCATTTATTTGATTCAATGAACAAAATAGAATCAAATTTAGTTGCTCTAAAGTGAAGAAAAGGTCTTTTTTCTATAAATCACTTACATTTCTCCTAAAATTCTTGGAATATTCTTCCTCCATACACCTGTCTAAAATTTTTAATTTGAAATGAATTTCTATGGATCTAGAAATAACTCATAGATACTTTGCTATAGTCTTTGACTTTATATAGGATTACTAGAATTCTGCATCATTCCCTTTGCAAATAGCATGTCTGCAGACATTTCTTAGGATATTCTGAAGTATTTGGCAATTATTCTGTGTATATGAAAGAAGTAGAAAGGGATTAAGAAAACTGAATAGAAATCATTGTTTCTCCGTGGTTATAGCAAATAAATAACAGATTGGTTTCTATTTCAGACTGTACAGAAAGTTGAGATCACCCAGTCATCTCACCAATCTTATGTTACTTCATTCCTATGCTTATACAATTCTACTGACTTCATTCTTTAAAAATTCAGATTTGCAGCAACATGAGATCAAGCATTGGGAAAAAAAAAAGACTTAATCTACCAAACCGTTCACTGTATTTAGTTTTAAATTAGTTTTAAAGATGTATTCAGGAGAGGCTACTTGTGATTTAAGGCTGAGTCTTTTAAGAAAGTTCCTTCATTCAAGGGGTTTCTGATCATTCCTGTAGATGTACGTCTGTAAGTGGAAAGGTTCTAGTTGTTTCAGATTCCTTGGAGGGTTATTTCTTTATTTACATGTTCTGCGATGAATTGTTCTGAAATACTAAGTTTAGAAATTGTATATATTACCCTTCACGGGAATTCACCTGTCTTCCAGGAGATGGCATGGTGCTTTGTTTAAGCAGCTTTTCTTTCATGGCCAACTATGTGTTCAGTTCAGTTGACCCTTGCCTCTTTTATGAGGTTTTACAACCATAACCTTAACATGAAGCAATGAAAATAGTCTTGACAGGATACTATTAGTGTAGAAGCTGAGTATTTGATTGTATCAGTTACCAGTATTGAAGGCTGCAAACTCCAAGGATTACTCAAAGAAAGCAGAATGAGAAAGAGAGAGATAAGACAAGATAGGAGTTCAAGACAGCATTCATTTGAGGAAAGGAAAAAGAAAGGATAAGTCTTGTCTAAAAGATTGAATCCCACTTCTAGGCATCCTTGTAAATCATCCTGGGTGTTAACTTGACTTGAGAATCTGCTGTCTGAAGCTGCAACAGACTCAGCTATAACAGAGATGCTAGAGAAGCTAGAGTTTCATTTCCATGTTTCAGTATATAGATGCTGACTGTGAGCTGACAAAGGCCAGGATTCCCTTTTCAGAGAGCGCAATTCATGAAGCAAAGTGTTCACATTCACACTGGTGAGCACCACAACACAAGAAGAGAAGTATCTTGAGAGGCACTTCTTCAAAGCTGTCTTGGAAGTTTTTGGTCTCTTTGATTATGAATTAAATGGTTGAACAACTGCTTGTTGCTGACCCCAGAAATCAGGCCTCTGTGGCCATACTTTTTGTTCTCTTGGTTGTGGCTCTCTGCTGAAGCCACATTAGAGCACCATTCTGCAAAGCCTTTCAGATAACAAGTGGTGTGGTTTCTCTCAGATCTTGGCACAGTCACATTTGAATTTGCCTTGCTTAGCTAAACTCAGCTTGAAAAAGTCCCAGTTAAGGAGGAATTAAAAGCCAGTTGCTGTTTAATAGGGAATTTTTATTTGAGCTCTTCTCGTATCATAGATGCACAGGAGGTCCCTGTCTTCTTCATAAGGGTTGTAATTTTTGTACTTTTTTTTTTTTTTTTGGAACTGATCTAGCTTTATCTGCATGGAAAGAAGACATCATGAGTTCATGGAACCTTTGGCCCAAATCTCTAAAAATAACTGATTCAAAAGCACTAACCAAATCCAACAATTAAATTAAAAGCAAACATAGATAAATTGTTATTTTTTTTTTTACGTATTATTATTCTTTTTGGCTGCAAAATAGGAATGAGGACAAAATCATACATCTTAGCTTTAAAAATTTTGTCTAGGTAGAGAAAAATGATCTCAGAACTTCTGAGGTTGAAAACTATTTGAGATATAGAAATAATTAAACAACTTCTAAGAGTCATAGTCCTATATATATATCTCAGTTCCTTCATATGTGACAAATACAGAAAGCTACTAAAGTCCAAATCTTGGCAAATCAAGATCACTGTGTTTCAGAAGCCTGGTAATAAAGTACAGAGCAATACATTGAATATTTAAGCATAAAAGATGAAAAGTTGTTAATGAGTTAATCTATTTTACCTGTTTTATAACACGAATTACATCCTGCTTTCAGCTGGGTGCGTGCACTTGAGCAAATTATACTTCATGTTGCTTGAAAGTAATGAATGCTAATGACAGATAATGATATCTTGTTTCCAATTAGCACTACCAAGAAATCCCGAGATTTCTAGAACTCATGATCACTGTAGTTTCCAAGAACTGAGAACTTCAAAATTATGTAAACATGTTTTTTTGTTATTGTTTTTGTGGGGTTTTTTTAATTTTAAATTTATTTGCTGACTGTTTGCTTCCATAGTTGGGCATAATAAAAGTGAATTACTCATATGGCATATTTTTTGTATAATTATTAAAAATAACTTTCATTATGCACAACTTTATTCATTGTCCAGCTTAATAAAAAAATAGAGGAGAGTTTTTACAAGTAAATGCATGTACTAGATTACACATTATACATATTCATCAGGGTTTGCAGTAGAGCAGATTAGTGAATGAGCAGCCTGACTCCCAAAATGTGAGTGTAAATAAGATTCATTACAAGAAATACATTTGCTTAACTTAGATACTATCCAAAGCACTATCAAAATAAGAGCTAATAAAGAATTTCAAATAACATTGCAGCTCAAATCTCTCAAAAATGTCTATTATTCAGGAAATAATTTTGGAGAAGTTAGACTACAATTATGTATTGTGCTATGAATTAGGCATTTTCAGCACTGTGCTGTGTTGTGCTACAGAAAACATACTACACTATACAACAAATTACTTTTTTACAGTAACACTCAGGCTTATTTCTTACTTTAATGGTTTGCATACTAATGCTGTATATAGTCTATATATAGTGTATGGGATGCATTTAATTTCTGAATGTTCACCATGTAGGATTTTTATCTTACATTCTTATTGTTTATGTATGTATTTTTCTCCAGTAAAAGAATGCAACAACCATGATATAGCAAGGAGTTTTTAACTGCTCTTGCAAATTTTATATTTTGCTGGACATTATTTTTATGGTAACAGCTCCAGCCCGCTGACCAGTGAAAGCAGGACAGCTGTTGATAACTTACTGGTCTTAGGACTGAGTCCCAAGTGTACTCAAATTTACAGAAATCTACAAAATAACAGATGCATTCTTCCTGTTTGTTTCTAAAATGCCATGCAGTAACTCAATGAGAGGGTGCAAATATTTAGATAATTATTTTTCAGACAAACAGCAATGCTCATATTATACTGGAAGATAATTATTTATTGTGATTATGTCACACAGAGCTGAGGTGGCACTTGGAAAAATTCTTTAAAAGAATTAACTCCTTTTGCATTAAAGTCACTCTTAGGCACACTTTCTGCTACTATTTCAGCCAATGGATTTTTCTGTCCGATGTGTATCTGAGAGTACTATTGGAACACATGAATGGCTGCTGGCTAAATCGGTAAATTAATATGCAACAATTATAGTTGCATTTTTCTGTTATAAATCCACAAATACTTGCAGTTCAAGCTGACGATTAGAACTGTGCTTAGCCAGACAGGGAAGGAGGTATCCCAAATCAAAACAATTTGACTGCCATATATCAAATATGTGCAATGAGTCCTCTCATGTGAGCTACAGCGCATGAATTATTCTCAGAAATTATTCTAGGAATAGTAGCTATGAATAACTACTAAGTGTAATGAGAAGTTTGTTAACAAAGAAGTTAAAATTTGTCTAAGAAAATAAATTGACCATTTAGGATATTTGTGATTTTTTTTTTAAACTTATGCTCCTCTGTTGACTATGCTTCTGTTTCAAGTATAAACTCTGATTTCATACCCCCAGTAATCCAATCTGGAAAACTGCCAAAGCAATAATTTTCTACATAGTGCAGTAGAGCTGATTGTGTGCCTGTGTTCTTTTTGCAAAAGTCCATCTCACATGGTCTTGAAGGAAAAAGAAATAAAATTGACAACAAAATAAGAGGGAAAGTGTTATCATTTTTGTTTGGTTCATTGCAGACAGAAGAAAGACAATATAGCAAAACCTATGGAGTTTATAAATTTATCTGAATGGGGACTGATTATTGTTATGTCTGCCAGGTACCCAAGACTGAATTAGTCTGATCTTGAGTTTGGTGCTGAATACCAAATACAGATTAAAAATTATAAATATTAACAGCGATCAAGGAAAAGGGTGATTAATTTAATTTCCATTTCAATATGCTTCAGAGGTCAAAGCTTTCTGCATGCCTGTTGTGGGTAATAGCTGGGATTTGCTGGTTATCAGGGTGTAACAGTGATCAGAAGTTTAGATAACATATTAATATGACCATACGTTATCTCTGTTGATTAACAAAAACAGTCAAGAAAAAATTGGAGACCCTGATTTTCCACTTTCTTGCACTTTGCATATATTACATCTGCATTTTATTAGCACTGAATATGAAGGTGGCTATAGAGAATCAGGTGTTCGCTTTTCAAGCAGTGGAAACATGCTTTCTTTTAAGGAGGAAACCTGAAGAACTGCCAGTGTTCTCAGTAAAGCCAAGTAGCTTACAGGTTCCACACATCAGCTGTGGAGAAAATAAATTTTGCTGAATTTGATACAGTATATTTGTTTGGAATTACAGGTAAATGAGATTTATACCTCTTTCCGTATTTTAACAGCAGTGAATAAAAAGTGAATTGTTGTGTTAGATCTTATTTTTGAAAACAGAATTTCTGTCCTTAATCTTTGTCACATGTCCTAGCTTTACCTATTTAGAAACAATTTTTGCTTAGTAGATAAAAAAAATGTGATGCACTTTACAGTAGTTGTTACTGTCACTGGTATTTTTTTTCATGTTTTCTTCAGCTATTATTAGACCTGAAATTAGCTAGATTGTGCTATATGTAAAAGTATTCAAGTGCATTTCATTTTTTTGTGTGTTTTATTTTTGTTTTTTTGCTGATTACTGCAATGGTAGTAACATAACTGTCTGGATCTGTTGCAGCGTGCCTGAGTATTATGACTATGGTCACGGAACAAGCGAAGAGGCTTATGACAGCTACGGTAAGGTCTATTCTATCTTCAGTAAATGTGTGAAATCAAAACAATATATATCACTGAAAACTCAGAAATTACGTCCACCTCTTTTTCCCCTGCACCCCTCTCTGCTTTTGCAAAGGCCAAACTAAAAGGATTTGTGTAGTTCCAGGGTGTGATTTGACTTCCTGAACTAGGACCAGAAAATTGGGCAGGTCAGTTTTGTTCCAAAGTTCAAAGCCAATTGATCAGCAGCACAGATCAGCTTCAAGCGCAGCCCTGAATTTTCTCATTAGTGCCTGGATTATTTCACACTGTCAAATTTCAGCCCAGTTGGTGTGACAATACTACGCATCTCTTGCTGTCATGTGCATCTCTTCACCCAGCAAGTTTTGTAAGATTTTGAAATGCTAGTATGAATGATTCAGAGTCATATATCCCAATTACTTTCTGGAAATCATTGTGAAATTGTGAAGTATCTATTAGAGAGTATCTCCTCCTAAATTCCCCACTTTTACAATGTCAGGAACCCCTGAAAGTAGCAGAGGAAACACAGGATTACTCAAGCAACAGGAGAGGATTCTTTACTACCCTGTGATCTCCTGATGCACTGGGCATTGAAGGAGTCCTCCCCTGCCACCTCAGGCAGGGCAGAGAGACTGTTGTGCACCTCTCTCCATCAAGTCCTTGGGAACAGGAATGTTTCCCACTGCACAGGAACAGAAGCTATGAGAGGAAAAGATGGTGTTGCTTCAGTGTGTACAGCCAGTTTCCTAAGTCCTTTTTTGATACTAACGATACCAATGTTTGGATGACTAATTAGAAACAACTCCATCCTAACCTAGAAGAACTTTTCAATATGTTCAAATGCACAGCAAACCTGACTCACAGACATCTGCACTGAACTGATAGCTGACAGCTTAAAGAGCGGCTCTAGTATGTTCAACCTAAGTTACTATTATTGGTAAAATAAGTTCACACGGTGATTTCCAAAGCATTGTGAAATGGTGCTGGAAATGACAAGGAAATGAAAAGGGTGCTGGAAATGACACTACTTGTCAAAGTTGTATTAAGGGGATTCTTGCTTGAAAAAATTAATTTTATTCATGAAAATCAGAAGCAAATTTCAGTTTAATCCACAGTTGCAGTTTCCTTTGTATTTATACAGAAATCATAAGACATTAATGGGACATTTCAAAAATGTATTATGTAATCAGAAATAACTTTTTTATATACAGAGAGTATTTACAAGATATTTGGACAATACAGTGTGCAGTCGAGCACAATTTCAGTGATAAACATGTAATCAAATTAGTGATAAACAAAGTGTGATAAACACTTTGATAAATGTGATGAACATGAAATTAATAACAATATTCATACTTACACGTGTGCATCAGTTACCCTTTGTTTTGTATCCTTTTCATATTTATTTTTTTAATATCTGCTGTGAAGGACCTTTCCTGCCCTCTGCAGATACCCTCCCATCCCCCCATAGTGCATTGCTGAGGCTTTAGGTGATCCAGAAGCACAGTGTGAGTTGGGAAGACTAATTAGCTGTGGCTTACAAAGTGTTCAAAGAGTGGGATCATGACTAAATTTATGCTCTGCATGAGGCTACGTTTTTTTTCCATTAAGCAGCTGAGACAAACTGAAAATGGCTAGGTTCACTTTGCTAGGCTTGTCTTGAAGTAACTGGTTGAAAATTGTGGGCTTGCATGTCAGCAACCTGCAATAAACTTATGAATAGAGTAATATTCCGTTACTGCAATTTGCCTACTATCTGGGCTTCTGAGAAAGTGTTGGGCTTTTTGTTGTGTTTTGTTTTGTCTCCTGGATTCTTGTATACTCCCTTTTGAAAGAGACTGTGATGAAATCTGGTTGTGGATATTTTTTTCTCAGAAATCAGTTATTTAGCACTTCATGCCAGGGCTGAAAAAAAAAGTCCACATTGGTGTTTCAGGGCAGAGGCCACCTAAGATCTTTGTCATTCTCCAAAGGTTGCATCACTCTATGCTAGATGGAAGTCATAAGCAAAAAGGGCCTCAATGACTTGTCTGAGGCTAGGTGAGATAAATTCTTTCATACTACTTTCCCTTTTTACATACTATTTTCACTTGCTCCACTCTCAGTTTTAACTCCTTGCATGGTCTCTGATGTGAGATCTCTGTGTTCCTGAGACCTAGATCCCCCCACAAATCCAGTCAAGGAACCTCCCAAGCCAGTAGCAAAGGCAGCTGAGAGGGATATATGCAAAGTCCCACAATTTTTCATGATTTATGCACATGCCATAAATGCCAATTCATAGCACAGAATCCTGTTACATAGTTGAATACTTATACCCCTTATTTCAATTTGATATGCTTGACTCCCCATCTCTCAGAAGGATCAAAGTGGAGACACTTCAAAGCATTCCCTGCAGTAGGCTCTGGGCACCTGGGAATAGTCTCTTAAGGAATTATGAGATTCCTGCATAGGTTCAGGATCAGGATTATGCAGAATTTTGAAGATGTCTGTTCTGGGCAGAGCAACATAAATTTGAGACATACACCAGGAATCTTGAGGGTCTAGTCCTTATGGACTTTCTGGTGCAAGTGACAAAAAATTATTTTGGAAAGGTAGTTTAACACTGAAAGGTTAGTCATGGGAAGTATTGGACAAGTCTGAAAATCATGAAGCATGTTCACCTCTGATCACACTCAGAGGTACTTATCTCTCTGAAAAGCTTAGTATTTGCAGATACAAATTTAAAATCAAGAATCTAAAGTGACTATAATTTTAACTTGATAGTTTACATATGTTTTATAACAGAAAGCATGAAATTGGATTAGGATATAAACAGAAAGTTTGTATCCATTCGTCTCATTATACTTTCATAATTTTTCATTTTCCCTTCTGGCAGTGTTGTCACTAAAGGAGGTATCTGGTGAAAACAAGAATTTAATGATTTGCCTTATTATAAATAGATTAGTGTAAAATGTGTAGCGAAAAATTGGTTGCTGGGTACCTGTCCTGCCTATTTGTAACGTCGTGAGCAATTTAGAAAAGCGCCATGAATTCACTGGACAGGAAGAGGCTACAGGGAAAACCCTTGCCAGTTGTTTTCTCATTTCTTTCTCCTTTCCCTTTTTAGAAAGCTGCTATTCTGGGTACAGGTGCTGTGCTTCTCATTAGGCTGCTCTAGTAAGATAAGAGGTAGCATGACTTGTTAGCAAGGCACATCCTTATCGGCTACCTTAATTATATCTGTCTCACATCGTGATTGTTTCGTCTGGATCCTGTTTCTTCCCTTGAACTCAAGTTTCTGTCTGGGCTCTCTCAAGGGCTGTGGACTTCAGCAGATGAGCTCTGCTAATCCTGGCTGCAGGAGGTGGAGGAGATTTCTGCCTCTACAGCCACAGGTGAACACTGCCATAGTGAGGATGGAGGAAGGTTGGAGGCTGCTCAGTGCCGTAGTTCACAGCCTAACCCTTGTACTGTCATGTCTGTTGGCTGAAAATGGAGGTGATTTATGGTTTTGTACCAGGTTATGAGCTACAGGATCTAAGATGCCAACATAAATGCACTCTTGCTGTTACCCAAAGAGCAGACACCTTAGGTAGAGGGTGAAAGGAAAGGGCTGAAGTCTATAACTCCTAAACCATTACCATTAAGTGAGAACAACACCAGAGGCCTAGCAAGAGTTTGAAAGATAATCTGTGCCTTATTTGCTAGACGAAGAGGAAAGAGAGAAGTGAACTCTGCTCACATTCCTGTTGCTCTACAGCAAAAGTGTAGCTGTTCACTGGTAAAAACACTAGTATTCAAAGGTTGCTGTTCACTACCTGTGCTGCCATTACAGCTGGGAGACATTGTTTCTACATGTATTATTTTCAGCAAAAAACAAACTTTGGAAAATATCAATCTGAGAGCTTTTTGATCCCACAAATGCTACATATCTTAAGAATGCAACTGTGCAAACTCAAAAATCCATTAGACCTAATGCATTTTTTTCACAATAGCCAATAAGAGGGAAAAGTAAAAGAGAAGGACAAATACGAAGTGCTATTTCTGCCTACACATGCTCTTCAACTCTCTGCTTCTGGCAATTCTCTGCTAAGGGACTCCCTGAGCAAAAGCTTAACCACATCACTGCTTTTAATAGTCACTGATCCATTCTACTCTGCTTGTTTATCTAATCACTTTTAAAATATATTTTAGTAATGCATTGAGATATGTCCTACAATGTTTCTACCTGCCTGAAACTGTACTTCCTCTTGTTTAAGAAATCAATTCCTGATCATGCTTCCAACCTTTCATTCTGTAGTAAAGAAAATTGTTTCCCATGACATTCATTAATTTCATTCTGACCATTTATTTAGATGCCTATAAAACAAAAAATGCTCAAAAAATAGACCTTGCTGAACTTTGATTTATATTATTTTAATTTAAATGAGAGATAATCAAAAAAAAAGGTCCGACAGAAAGATTAATTAAGCATTTTTGCTTTGATATGAAGAAAGTACTTCATCAAAACTGATTTTTAAATTTGGCAAAATTTTCAAGATGAATAAATTCATTCTTTGCTCAACTCCAGTCCTCCATTTAGGGAAAAAAAAAAAAGTACTATTTATCTTTGGATTCATTTAATGAGAAGTGCTAAAGACATTCAAGACAGAAAAAAATGGGGAAAACATAGGCTAGATTGCTTTTAAATTTACTATTAATTATTCAGGATTTTTTTTTCTTTTTTCAAATATGTACACTTTCTCTAATTATCACATTATAATGCACACTCTATTCCAATTTTACATTAAGAGCTCACTTGTAAACAACTAGTACTTGGTTTCAGAATGCTTCCATCTTTAATTAAAATCAGAGAGTGTAACTGTTTGATATAATTCTTTATAATGTAAGACATCATCTAAGTTTCCAAACACTGCCACAGTGAATCAATTGACTATCTCACAAATAATTCCCTGACAATCATTGCAGCTATGAAGACAATTACTTTAGTTAGTGATAAGTAGCACTAATATAAACAAATTCTTGATATGGGTAACACCTAAAAATGTAGAGAAATATTCCACTATTTTGTGGTAGTGTTTTTTATTTGTTGATTTTGTGTTTCACCAGTGAGGTAACTATCTACCCATTCTTTATTTGAAATAACAATTACAGATTTTACTGAATAACTAAAGGTAAATATATATATGTATATATATGTATTCATAGAGGAGGAAAAAGTGTGTGAAGGGCTCAAACTGCAGCAGGAATTCTGATAAAGAAAATAATAGAAGAGATGTCACTTCAACTTCTTTAGGAGACAGGAGGATGGTTATCTCCAGGGAAAACTCAAATGACTACCATCCTCATGTGAAATAAGCCCTGCGTTGATTCATATATGGCAGTGACAAAGCCAGATGAAGCCACACTGCAAAATTTATAGAGAAATATTTGCAAATTTTGAAAAGTTATTTTTAGCATTTGCTCTGTCAGTGAAAATAAGTTTCTTGCACTGTCAGATCTAAGTTCCTTGCTTCTCTCCAGTAATAATATTGATATTGTTAGTCACTGGTCCTAGTACTCATTAAACTCATGGTGCTAAGAGTTTTTTACTCATTTGTTTCTCTATCCTAGTTGAATTTATGTCTTCAAATACAGGAAATTAAACATTCTCATAGGGTAGTATCTGATATACAGATTAAGAGACATAGGTATTATTCTCCTTGTTGCAGTGTTTGACTTCACATAGCTTGTGATTACAATTAAAATGCTAATACTAATTGATAATTAGTTTGCATTAGTAATGCAAGCTGATTGTTTATGTTTATAAACTGAGAATAATGTGATATCTGATACACATACCAAAGGAATTTTCTTTGATGTTGAAATCTTGGCACATCTTAGCATTGAGTAGATATCTCAAAGATAAGCCCTGGAACTTCTTGCTTTGTCCTTCTCTGGACCTTCAGTTGAGCAGTTCTCTCTTAAGACCGGCCTAGTTTTGAGAAGAAATAATACTCCATCCCCTTTGCACCTACTTCTAAAAGACTACAGCTGAGCTCCAGTTTGGGTGCAAGTTCACATACTACTTTTTCTTAAGTCCTTGATACTGGTTAGTAGTTCAAATATCAAGTTGCAAGAGGACTCAGGTTGTTCTGATATGGTGATTTTTCCAGTTGTGCCAAGACAGAGTGACAGGCAGACACTTCAGTGCACTCTGGGTGTTTCCTACACCAGGAATGTGCTTCGGAAACAGATTTCCCAAAGGCCTTCGCTTATTGTGCTCTCACTCCCACCACAGATTGAGCTCAGAGTATGTGATCTGATTTCTTCAGATTGAAACTAAACCAGAGGAAACTAGCACAAACATCAGATCTTCAGCGTCAGCTACTGCACTCCGCAGATTGCTCTTTTTTTTTTGTATTCCACTGGCTACTGATGTAGATGAAATGTCTGAGTCCTGATCCCTCCCTAGCTGGCCAGTCCTTGCTGGATGGATCCTGGTTTCGTTCCAGAAGGTGCCAGGTGTCTGCAGGTCTGCAGGCTCTCATTTGTTTTGGGGGGAAGAGGCCTCTGATGGACAACTGGATCTCTGACTGAGCAGGACCTCAGAAGTGTTCCTGAGTTCTCCTGTACAGATTTAATCTTCATGTTTCTGCATTTCTCAAACCAGAAATAGGATTCATTGAATTTTTGTATTGAATATGGACTAAAGTACACCAAATAGATTGCCTTCCTTTAGTCTTTTCCATCTCAGTCATTCATGTAGTTGCTTGCTAGGATATCATAGTTACTGTGTACTTCAGTTCCTACTCTGTGGCACAGAAAGAACTGCCACAAAGATTTTCTTTTTTTCCTGATTTTTTTTCTCAGTTCTTTTACTCAGAGAATCACCTTAGTGGTCTCCCAAATAGTATGCATTTCCTCAGGAGAGATTTATTATTTTTTGTAAGAGTATGATTTTGACACATAAGAGTATGATTTTGCACACTTTAAATTCATCTGTGATGGAAACTGTGGGGATGATACTGAAGTTGCTGCTGTTTTGTCAAATCACTGTTTTAATTAAGTTTTAACTCTTCATAAAATTCTGTATTTAAATTTGTCACAATCTTTTAACTGACTTGGTGTGCTAAAGCACTTGTACCTCAGTAAGTTATGCTAGTACATTGCAGGAAAATCCACACATAGCACAAAAAAAGAGAATGCTTTTAATTTATAGAGACTTGCTCTGCTTCCTGTTACTCCTGAACTATAAATCATTTTATATGACAGATTAAGAATAAGTAAACTTTATTATCTTATGTAGTGTTTCATGCAATCATTTTACTGCCTTTCACTTTGGGATTTGCAAATTTGGAGAGTACAAAGCCTTGTAATACTGAGGTTTGTACAGACATAAACATCTACATAATTCCAGACATGACATATTGTATCACTGTGTATTTCATAATATATCACCTTAAAGTAATAGAAAAATAATTTCTCCTGAAAATAAGAAGAAAATAAAACTCTTTCCATACTGTCATATTCATACTTATCTCACAATAACATTGCTAATAGTCTTTCAACCCTGTGTTATGACAAAGGATGAGAATAAAAATCAGTGAACATATAATTATTGCAGCTAAATTGTATTAATTAGAAGCTAAAATCAAACCTTATTCTCATACATTTGAGTTTAACAGAATATCTTACAATGCATGTACTTAGAACTTCAATATGAAGCATTTAATTCTGTGTCTTAAATGCCATACTTATTTAGCAGGATTCATTATAATTAGGGTACCAAAGGTAGCCCGGATAATAGCGTTCTTTTATTATTTAAGATAAAAATACAGATTTAATGCCATTGCTGTTAGCATAATTTAATTCTTTCTCAACATATTCACTAAAAAAAAGTCTTTGGCTGTAATGGTCTAAAGATATTAAAAAATGGTCTGAAGATATTAAAATTATTTATCTGTTGAATTATGTTCCTTAGCTACTTCCAAATTGTCCACAAGTAAAATACATTTTTTAAAATGGTTTGAAGATATTAAAGATGCTTGTGAATCATTTTATTCCCTTTCTTGCTTGTTTTTTGCATCTTACTTCTATCAAATTTTCCAAAGTATACTTAAAAATATCTTTGTCCAGCATTCTTCTCATCTCACATACATGTTGTTAGAGACAATAAGAGTCTCTTACCAAATGTTTTGTATATTCTTGGGCAAAAATCCAAATTATATCGTAAGCACATGACTAACTTTAGACAAGCACATAGCATCACTGAAGTCCTGTACCTGGAGGTGAATAGCTGCTCTTTGGATTAAAGTTCTGAGGGTCATAACCAGAGGAAAAATAAACTACAGTTAACAAAGATCTAGGATGCTCAGTTGGTTCAAAACTGTGATCCAAAACGTCCCTGCTCTTTAACTGCCTAACTGTGAGGCTCCCAAGCTCACATTTGACTCAAAAGTTGCTTAAATCCCTGCCGTTTTGTCCCAGTTCGAGCTTCCTGACCTCCTGGGGAAAAAAAAAAAAGTTTGTTTCACTTACAGATATTTAAATTTCTAGGGAATTTATGATGACCATGCTGTAGCATCACACACAGCTGTGGTGTCTCTCTTTTAGGACACATCTAAAGGGAAGGGAGGATGCTGTGCATTTTTGATGCAACATCTTCATGTTGGAGATATCTGTTCTCAGACTGATAAGAGCACAACCTGCCCAACATCTCCTCAAAAGGGAATGTCCCAATCATCCTTCTCACTGAATCTGTGCAAGTGGGCACATAGAAAATCACTTATGGGGCAAGCTGGAATAAGAGAATAGAGTGTGAATCAAAGCTAATGACTATGGTATTCACTGAGGTGGGAGAAAATCCTGATTGCTGTTGATATTGAGCTTATTTATAATAATTTAGATTAAGGGCCTCTAGGAAAAAGCAGAACAAATGCAGGGAAGAATATTGTTTTACTGAATTAGAAGAAGAGAAAAACTTACGGCAGAAGGCCCAGCCAGAGCCACATCACTTCTCTTGAATTTTCACTTCACAACTGCTGTTTCATTCTACTCAGTAGCAAAATCTCAGAAAAAAAAAGAACTGCAATCAATTGCTTACTCAAAGCTAGCCAACATATTTATATTTTCAGAATCTGGGCGAAGTGGATTTTAGTACCTTTAGCATGAAGAATGAAGTGAAACCAAATGTTCCTCCTCCTTGAACTGCTTAAGTCCTTATCTCTTCTGCAAAGCAAAAGTCGAGAACTTCTTCATCATGAGGCACCCATTCATCTTTTATGGCTTCATTTTAAACTAAAAGCATAAATTCTAACCAGCTTTCTAAAAGAGCTGTTGAAAGCTTTTATCCTCAGAGGACAACTTTAGATTCCATATCACTTCAATTATTATTCCTCAGGTCTTCCAGACGGTGATGTTTTTAGCTAGTTGCTTCTTCATACTTAGCTTTTCTCACTGGGTATTTCCAGTCCCTGTTCAGTATGCAATTTTTGGAACCATGCTTGTGAAATAACTCGCTCTCCCTATGCACTTTGGCTTTTTGGTTTATGGTCCGGGAGTTGTGCATGTAAACCCAGGTGCAATGGCACTGCAGATTAAGTGCTTTGGGTTTAGAATTAAGTATTACCTCCAGATTCCTGTTGTGAGCTCATGTTTGTCCCTCAGTTCTCATTTCTTGTTTTTTTTTTTTTTTTTTCCTGGAGGCTCTCAAGTCATTATTCAAACTATTTCTTTCATCAAATCAGTCTAGTCTTTTCAGCTTTTTTTTAAAGAAATGAATTTGTGATCCACGCAATTTATCCAGCTGGCTACTTGTTTCTTCTGGTGCAAGTGCCATGTTGTCTTAAGCAGAAGTTCACTGCAGAAGTGGCTGAATCCTTGTAAGAAATGATCTTCCCCAGGTACTCCTCCTCTGGCTGACATTACTTCCTCCAAAGGTAGGAAGGCAGTGGGATGAATGCACCTGCCTCATGGGCTTCAGTACTAAGCCCGCTGGATGATTTCTAGGACTCCATACCACCACCTTTAGCCAAGGATACTCACAGTGCTATGGTAGATAAAGAGCACCCACATGGTCAATTTTGTTAGCCCTCTTGAGTTCAAGGTATCATCAAGCATAGAGACAGTAGCTTAATGAAACAGTTCCCACTAAATCCACAAAAAGGCCACAAGTCTTTGGTGGGCCAGGTCCAAACAATGCCACAAAGTTTTCTTATGTTTCCTAGATTTTAAGACATATATAGTGCATATGCAGTCTATGGTCTGGGTAGGTTTGCAAAGTAGTATTTAGCATAGTGTAAGTAAACATGGTGGGGTTTGTGCTTGTTTTTCAAACACGTTTTGTCTTTAGACAAGACCAGACATTTGAAATTACAAAAGTACCATCTGTGATCGGTAAAAGATAGATGCTGTAGTTATTTTTCTCATAATGCATAAGTTCAATTGCACAATGCACAGACACAAAGTCAGAAAATCCTGTGTACTTTGCAGACTGCAGAGAAGGGAAAAGAGATGAAAATACTGATAAACTAAGTGTACCTTATGCTTAAAAAAAAAGGTTCTTGAATTCTTCTCTCAAATAATATATACTTGTCCAAATATAAAAGTGCAGCTGTCTTTTCTCAGTGGATTTAAGTGGTGAAATTGTGTCAAAGTTAGTAGAACTTTAATCATTAAGTGAAGTGGGGCAGAGTTTCCAACCACTGCTTAACACTCTTGTTACTATCATCTGTTTGAGTAGGGAGAAGTTTACAGTCTTAAAGACAGCAAAAAAAAATGAACTATCCAAATAAAACCATTATGATTTTCAGTGTTCTTGTTTTAAATTTAATTGTCTGAATTTAATTATCTGCTTTCTATTGGGTGGCCTGCTCTGCCCATCTGTAGTAATTTTCTCTTACCTCTCAGGCTATTAATTACAACCCGAACATCCCAAGAAGCAGATTTTTATTTTTCCATTTCCATTCATTTTTAGCAGTGAGGAAGTCAATCACATTTTTTTTTTAATATCCAACATCACCGAACCAACAAGGAGTAGAACTAGAAATCACAGTTTCTGAATCCTACTCCATCTCTTGTGTAATAACGTAGTCAGTATCAAGTATATGCAGTTTGGTGATGTTGCGAAGAACTTAATGAATTCTTTTTCTGCATAGGAAAGAAAACTATTTTCATCTGAATTAAAAGCAATTTCTATGTTCTTAATAATATTAAAAGCTAAATGGCAATTCAAATGAAACCATTTTCTTTGTTGTTATCATACACATCTTAACTATCTAAACAGAATAGCTCATTTTATCTCTTCCTGGCCACCTGTCCCAAAGTATATTGACCAGAGATGAATAAAATTGTGTCCAAAATTTCTGAGCAATATTCTGATGCTATATAACTTACCAAGAATAAGAAATGATCAGGTCTCTATTATTAAAGAAAATAAGCAATGAATATAAATGGAGAAATTATTAGGAAATAACATCTTTGTATGCAAATTAGATACTTTTAATATATATTGCTTTAAATTGTAAAGCATCTGTTAGAGTGATCTGCCTTTGAAGTACTTGTTTTGTTGCTGTCTGTGCATTTGTGAAAGAGCTTTATTCAGTGCTGGAAAATTCCATGACAAGGTTACAAAATGCTGGCTGAAAAGTAGAAAATACGGAGTTGTGAATATGTGCTGTGCTGAAGTCTTGTACTAACAGACATTAAATCTCAGGATAATAACCAAGTCCAGGGTAGAATTTCACAGTAGATGGATCATTATGATTTTTCCTGTCAAATAGTAAGACTGAAGCAACTTTGGATACATTTCTTTTTGTTATAAATGAAAGTGTTTAGCGACTCCAGATTCTAAAGAATTCAGATTTAATTTAGGTATTAAAGATACTATGATTTTTTTTCAGTCTGACAGACAGAAAAAAAAAAGACTTAAGACCTAAGTTAATTACTTCAGTTAAAAGGCATATCAGAACCATCTACAACACCACAGTGAATATATTATCGATTCAGCACACAATAACCTTTAAAGATAGCTTCAGCTAATATATAGATAATGCCTCTAATGGGTACAGGAAGTGCATATATTTATAACTCAATGAATACAACAGCTAAAAGACAATCTGAATTTAAGTAGCTGTTCTCAAATACTAACATAAAATTTAAATCAATCATAAACTAAGGCTGCTGGTTGCTTATGATAATAAAAATTAAGTTAAACTTCCTGTATAATACTGATTTCCAAATACTGATTCACAGAGAGCACACAGCAAATGGAAAGAAATAATGTCATTAAAAGTCCTCTCCCAATGAATGTATAGGAATCCCTCTAATAAAAATATATATTTTCTGGTTGCCCAAATGTAGTAATCAGAAACATAACTAGTTAAGATAAAATTATTTACCACACTTAAACATTCTGATGCCCGACCACATTCAGATTCCTTAGCTATCAGCTCTTTTATGCTTCCATCATGCTACCCACAGCTTCTACATTTAATTTCTAAAAGTCCAGCATGTAACATTTCTTCTTAGCTAAGAGTGGGAACATCTGAGACAACCAATTTTGTAATAACATAAAATTCCCTAAGAAATTCTCCTAGCGCTCTCAGAACCTAGTTCCTAAATTGCCTGTGTGCAATTGCCTTTTTAATTATTAATGAAATGCCTTTTCTCCATTGTCTCTCTAACAAGGTTTCTGTGTCAGTTTCCATGTTCATCTCTCCAGAACAATTTCTATCTCTAGCTTTAATTCTTATGTTCATATCTGTGAATCTTCTTTGAATGTTTACATACTTCTTCTTAAACTGGCATTTTTACTGTCCTCCCTGACATTTTCATCCCCAATCCCTGTAAGTGTAGGCAAAAATGCTTTTGTGTCCCTCATCATCATCTTCATCTTTTGTTATGTTCTCTATATTTGTTTCTGATTTAATTTTAATCATTGATGCCTGATAACATTGGTGATAGCCAGAAGTGGAAAATGACAGAGAATTAAGGAAGCCAACTAGAGCAGATGGACTAAAAGACAGGCCAGGCATCAGTAGGGGGATTTAGGTCGGACTCCACGGGGTTTCTTTCCACAGAAATGAAAAGGAGGAAAAGGAATTAATGTTAAAACGTGACGATCACTTTGCACATCTCTTCAGCTCTTGGCCACACTGATTCATAAGCTCATTAGCAATTCTCCCCTGATTACCTTTCTTGCTGTGGACTATAGTGGTCTCTTGATCTTCCTCCAAACTCTCTAAGTTTCCCTTCATTAACATATCACTATATTAACATGAATCGCTTTCAGGCTCTCCTTCCCCACTCTCATTTTGACACAGTTTCTCAAGGAACAATCAAGTTCCACTGTTCTCATCAGTAACTTCTCTTTCAAAGCATGTTTTGAGCTTTTTTTTCCTTCTTCTCTTGTCTTTTTGTGTGATTGCATTCTTTAGAATATGCATTCCTGGTTTATTCCATTGTTATATATCAGACCCAATTTTAAAAATATTCTTGTAGGATGCAGGTACTGGGTTTGTTTCTCTGCTCTGTTCTAGAAGGCACTCTACCAAATTACTCTTTCCTCTCATCTTTCTGATAATTACTGTATCCCAACAAAGGTCATCTGTGAAACTCCTAGAATCAAAATTGTAGATCCTGTAGGTTGTTTAGTAGTAAATGTAGCTTGTTCCTTCCAAAACATCAGTTATGGACTCCCAAAAATAAAGAAGTTGTAATAAAAATAGGCAAGAGAAAAGAGGTCACAATCACTAACTATAGTGGAATCATAGTACAGCATACACCGTATGCACACATTGCACAGATAAAGTCTTATTGCATACAGTCTTTTTTAATAGATGCAACAATATTAGCTAGATAACATATTCTCAAATATGTTTTTTTTTTAAAAAAAAAGAAATTTCCAAAGCATCTTCTTTTCCACTGTATAACCAACTATGCAAATCCAGGAACAAAAAATAGTCTTTCTAACCTATTTCTAGGATGACAGCTTCTGTCAGTGAGTAGGAAGTTGGAAATCCTGACACATTCATAGGAATTAGTGAGACTAATATGTGAGATAAATTGTGAGATATGGACACAAGCTAGTGGTTCAGTCTATTGTGTGTTTGCCTTTTTCTATGGCCTGTGGAGTCAGCTGTGTTTCCTTTGCAAATGTACCAGAGCATCTTTGATGCTGCTTGAAAGAGCACTGCATGTTCCCCTGCTGGCTACTTGGTGTTTCAGCCTTTGGGTGATCACTAGTTGCCTAGGCCTGGTGCTCAACTAAGACCATTTGAGACTAGGTTTGTACCCATGTCCTCTTGTACCCATGGTCTGCCATAATTCTGTGTATAGTCAACAGCCTTAGGACTGCTAATTGCAATCTAGTTTGCTGATGCAAGACTGATAGAGTTTTGTACAATTTATTTTCTAAATGGCAGATACAAAACTACCATCTAAAAATGGCAGAGAGAAATTTCTACTAAGGAAGAAATTTGAGCTTTCATTCTGACTCTGTCATGTGTGAAGTGCTTATAGATGTTATATATGAAAATTTAGTCCACGTTTAATACTATACTTAGGCACAAATTGAAGGGGAATTGCATGTCTAGAAGAGCAGTATCAGCATAAAAGATTTACTCAATTCTAGCCTGTCTTGCATGGAATAAAATATAGTATAATGTTATTGGAACATGATCAAACTCACGTTAGGGCACCCAAATGGCTGAAGAGCGTCTTTGTGCATGTGTAGAAACATAACAATCTGGCCAAATCTATTCAGTAGGCTACATGGGTTCCAGCCTTTGAGACTATTCCTGAAGGCAGAGATTTCCATTATCAGGAGGCCCCACTGGAGCTGAAGGAAGAAAGAGGGAAACTTGGAATCCTGGATCTGATATGTGAAAGATCATCTTGGCTTTCACAACAAAGAACATTTAGTTATCCAGCATGCAGCTACATTAATCTTCATTATAAATCCCTGTAGGAAAAAAAGCACCAGTAAATCAATTTCTTTTTCAGTGAGGCAGCATCTTGAAATATATTAGCGTTGTGTGGTTCAGAGGCTCTTCGTAGTGTTGCTTCATAGCATCTTTCTCCACTGTAGAGAAAGAACCCATCACTGCAGTTGAAATAGTAGAGACCAGTTTTGACAGCTGAAGGCTCTAAACCCAAACTCTTTGTCTATATTTTGGCCATAAATTGTTGTAATAGGAATACATTTACAATGGTATTGCAAAATGCAATTAAATTGTAATTGTAATTGTAAATACATTTGTAAATACAATTGTAAATACAATTAAGGTCTATCGTGCCATATCAAGAAGAGTTGTCAGCTATTGAACATTCTCTTATATTTTGATGACAGTATTACCAAATAAATATAAATAAGTGATGAGCGTCATCCTTCCGCCTTAAAGTTAGGAAACAACCAAATAGGTTTACCATGCTGTTGAAATAAAGATATTTATGCCACACATTACGGTTTCTGCTTTGTTCAGTGTCAAAACTGTTATGGCTGCAGCAGAAATATACTTTAAGAAGACCATTAGTTGAGGAAAAATAGCTTCTTCAAACTGGTAAAACAATGTCATTTTTTACTGTACTCATAATTGTGCATTTCTCCTTTATATGACAGCAGTCAGTTTGGAAGTAGGGGAGGGAAGCTGAAGGAAACAAGAAATTGTTTTGCCTTTGTGTTGCACATATAGTGAGTCTTTTTACTGCTTTAGCAATTTTCCTTTATATAAATAAAAGTTCTCTTCTTTTATCTAAATCTTACTTCTCCCCAAGGCCTCTCTGCAAACACAGTGACACTTCAACAAAGGGTAATTGAAGCTGCTGCACATTTACAGCAAAATGCCATTTTTAAAGGGTATAATGAAACATACTGCAGAGGCTGAATTTTTAAATTCACTGTATAGAAAGTGATTCCCTGTAGGGATGAGACACCCTAGGATTTAGGACTGTATCATATTGGCTGCCACTTCTTCAGCCCTCTAGACAGTAGCTTTTCACAGTAAACTTTGGTTTTGTGTGACCATAAAACCCCCTGATATTCAAAGAGAGAACATTCAGAGAAACTCAAGGTAAAAGAAAATAAGGGAAATGCACAAGAAAATTGCAATAGAAATGCTTCTGGTTCCATATCAAGGGCAGCTTCTACCAAGTCTTCTACTGGGACATCCTCTCCTAATACTAGCCTGATCCTGCTTCAGGTTCTGCCACTGCTTTTATCCAGGCATTTCCCAACCTGTCCAAAGGCAATGAGATAATGAGATGTAGCTGATGTAAAGACATTTTGCAGAGAAGAAAGAAATGACTTCCAAATCTTAGCCTGCTTTTTATATTTTATGCTTCCGTCTTTTTTTTTGTTTCCGTAGAACATAATTTCTTTTTTTTTTACAAAAGCTGTTTTTACAAAGGTTGTTTTAACCATTTAGTATTTTAGTCTAGAGCCAAGTAATCATTTCCGTACTGAGTGCAAAAGTCAGCAGTATTTAGCCAAAACAAAATGCTGCAACAAAATGCCTTCTATATATACTTCTAATGAGAACGTACCAATCATCAATAAAATGAATCAGTGTTAAAAAATAACTAACATTGCACACTGAGATTTCTGGATATCTTCAATGTTCCATTAAAAAAAAGCTGGTAGATTATCAGAGAACATTGTGTGGGATATGCTGAGATTTGGAGCTGGCTGATGAGCGTGTCTGTGTCCAATGTATTCTAGGATTCCTGGGTGGGAAGCTGCATTGAGATGTGATGTAAGGCAGATGATACGGTGCAACTTCTGCATTACCACTTTGATCACTGTGTGTGTGATCATTTGAATGTGAGCAGCAGGTACAGGGAGACAAGGCACTTGATGGTTAACTAGTTAATTTAGGACAGAGCTTAAGTTGGGAGGTCAAGCTTCAACCACTAGACTGTTCCTTTAGATAGCCTCCTGCTTCCTCCTTTGGAAGCCTTAAATTCCAGAAATTCCTTGTCTGGAAAATCTGTAAAAGTAGAAACTGAGCTAGTCTTCATTTTTTTTTTTTTTTAATGTGTCTTGCCAACATATTTCATTAACACAAATTTTTAAAATGCACTGTAAGTAAAATGCCAAGTACAAGCTATATGGTAAAACTCTTGCTTAATGTAATAGTTTTGTTTACACGTATTCTTTTTCTTTCATTATTTTCTTTTTCTTTTGCCTCAAATGGAAGTAGAAAATAAAATGTATTACAATTTAGTAGTTTTGTTTACACATATTCTTTTTCTTTCATTATTTTCTTTTACTTTTGCCTCAAGTGGAATTAGAAAATAAAATATATTTCAATTATCCTTTTATGATTCATCTCCTGATCTTATTAACATACCAACTGCATTAAATGTTATTCACATTGATGCTTTAGCTTAAATGCTAGAAGCCCAAAATACAGAATAAATTCTGAACTGGCAGACTCATGCAGTGATTTTTGCAGTTTCTCTGCTGAAAGCGAAAAAGACTTTTTCTTTTTTCATCCAGAGATAGACAAGTTGTCAGTATAGAGAAGTAAAGGGAGAGTTTTCCGTAGGTTTTTGGGGAAGGATGGAGAAATGGATGATAACACCATCTCATTTTCTTTGCGCTAAGCTTTCAGCCAAAACCATCCAGGATTTTGACAGTCATTAGTGGTGAGATCACTTTGCTCTTTCAGGTTTAGACACTCACAAAACATGTCTTTTCTTCTTCTGTTTTTAGCACAAGAAGAATGGGCCACAACCCGTTCCAGCCTAAAGGCACCACCTCCAAGGTCAGCCCGAGGGGGTTACAGGGAACACCCCTATGGTAGATATTGAAGGTCTTCCTCATCTGTGACCTCATCTCAAAGACAATTAATAGCCTGTGGTCTCCACATAAACAGCAACAAGACAAGTAATAGTCCATTTCTTTTCTATCCTAGGGATTACTGCTCATTATTATCCTATGTACTACCTGTATTTCCTATAACATTGGAGTGACATTGGCATTAGTATTATTTTATAACACGGACTTAAAAAAAAAAAAAAAAAAAAAAAAAAAAATCTTTGGCAAGCATTGTCTATAGACCGTTCAAAGATGATGTTCTGTTGGTTGTATTCATTGCTGTGTGTAACTTAAAAGCATGACACTGTTACAGATCTTGAATCTCTCTACATACTAGCTAAAGGCTGAGTTTTTGTTCAGGGTTGCTGAAAGACTGTAATATGATTCTTTCTTTTTTTCCTCTTTTTATTTGAACCAGACAATAATCAAGCTGTAGATAAGATGTTTTAACCTGTCTTTTTTAATATATGTTAGTTTAGATTAAGATGTTCGATATTAAGTTTGTAAATTTAATTTTAAATGCTGTTTTAATGGGGTTGAAAACAAGCAGCTACTGTATGTATGTAGCTAACTGAATTTGTTCAGTGTTTTAACCTGTATTTGTTAAAAAAAATCACATAAAGTTCCATGTGTAAGCTTCTCTAAATAGGAAACCATAATTTTGTCAAATATGTTTGCCATAATTTGTCAATAAAGCTGAAACCTTTTGTAACAAACTAAATTTGGAATTACTTGTTTTCTAGCTTTAAATGCCTGCTTTATTTCTTTTTCAAGAGATGCCTAAAATGTTTTATATATAAAAATTACAAAAATGAACCCAAGCCTGTTTTAAGATTTTTTGTGTAAGACTTTAAAAGTTGTATTAATAACTTCTGGTTGTTAAATAATTTAAAAGTTAACAAACTAAACTGTTACATGAATCATGGTTAGTATCCACTAATGTATAACATGTTAATGGAAAAAAATGCTTTAGAACAATAAATGGATTTTAAACTATCCTCTTAAGCTTGATCTTGCTAAACACAAACTCTGATTGACTTGTTTGTATTAGCATGTCTCTCGAGAGAATGTAATGGAGTTTAAAGAGGTAAGATTACCACTTACCACTGTTAGACTGTCTAAATGCTAGTTCTTCAACCTTTGAGTTTCCCCGCACATTAAATATCCCATTCAACATGTAAGCATTGCATAGCTTCACATATTTGTTTTCACTCAGAGGAGTGCGTTGACTGCATCTTTGTAGTATATAATAATTTGTCTTGCTAAACAAATCATCAGTGTCACTGCCCACTTGTTGGTACTCAACTTCAAAAACTTTATTTGTAATTTTCAGTGCTAAATATCACCGCCCTTGAAGGCAGTTTAGAGGGCTGATATTTCTTATGAGACTATCAGATTGATGGCTGATGATTATTAAGGAAATATGTCGCAGGACTCAAAGGATGACTAAACGTTAAACAGGTAACACTAATAGTAACTCTGTAATTTTGAGTATGCAACAGTAATGTTAAATATTCTCAGTTATTAAGTTACTGATAGTTAAAAAAGTAAACCTACCAAAAGATAACAAATAGGCATATAGGCTATTAAAACAGCTAATTAACATTAACTAGTGACAACAAAATTATTCTTCAATACATAACCCTCAAGGTAATAAACAGAACTAAAATTAACAATAATAGTAATGCAACTCTTGCTAACAACAAATATATAACCTAAATTTTGATGGAGAAAGAACAGAAAACTTGATGGCAGGGATACCAAAACTGTTAATCCTTTAAATACAGTTTTTTTGTTTACAGTGGCTTTTTGTCAATGATGTGATTGGTTTACTTTTTTGATGAGAATAAACTAGAGGCCTATTACTGTTCAGTTTGTGAACAAAATCTCTTCCAGCTGGAGTTGCATGCTTACTCTTTTTGAATAGTTTGTGAAGCGTATGTTTTATTATTTGATTCTGAAATGTTAAAGTGAATTTAGTAGGCTACATAATGGTTACATTGAGTTTATTCTGTCTCACTATTTCAGGGACTCACAGGCTTTGGACAGCCAAGCAGCAGATCTGCTGAGAAGTGTTCAGGTAAGCTCTGCCACGTGTCAGGGTTTCCTTACTAATTCACATTTATATGTGCTTTTATCTTTACTAATACATGGGATCATATTCAGCTAAAGGTTTAGAAAAGACAGTTATTTCCAGCTCTGTTTCCTTGCATAACAGGAACGTGTTAGGGTATAATGTAAATCAGAGCATTTGCTTTTGTACAATATGTTACCTTTTGATTTAGTGAAAGTCTTGTGTGGTATCTTAATGGTAAATACTAAGACAGTATACTTATAACTGGTCCTCCTAGAAAACAAGAGCTCATGTTTATTAAAAGCATGTCTAAATTTCAGAAGCAAATAAGTCTCATAACGCAGAAATATACTGTCTTCTCTGTTGATCCTCAAATGTGCATCTTTACTTTGTATAACAAAAGTATTCATAGAGAAACAGGGGATTTGTTATTTATTCTTTTGCTTAGCAGCTATTTCTGTGTTATATTTCAGAAAGGAAAACACATTAATAGCATTACCTGCAATGAGACAGATAAAGGCATAAATTTCTGTATTTTTCTGTTAAATGCAATTAAAGATGAAGTTGTATTTTGGATAACTTTGTTACATGGATTTCAGGTTGTATGCGTGATTTTGGACTGAAAACAAATATCATTATTGGATACACCAAAAGTTTCCAGCTCAGGGTTTTTGCACGCACATACAAGTGTCAAATTAATCACAATACAAAATGCACCGTTTTTTTGGAGTGTCATGGAGGTTAAACCAGATAATAATCAATTAACAAAACCTACTATGCTGCACATCAAAACCCAAGCATGTTTGTTACTGTAGCATCTTTTCGCATGATTGTGGCCTGACTGATTTAAAGTTTTCCTATATCAGTGTGCTCAACAGTTACTTAAATGGCACATGTTATATAACAAGATTTAAAGGGCTTAGTTTTGCCGTTGCCCTAAGAACCTTTGTAAATTGGCTTGATTTATTTGGTACAGACACTCTACAGACCAAAATAATATAACATGGCTTTAGGATTTGTCTGCACCTTCCATTTGTATCATTTTGTATATACCACTATAATAAAAATTATGCATTCATATAGTTCATGTAGTCATATAAACGTGTTTCAGTTGGTGTATTTTATTTCTATACGGATAGGGAAAACACACACTTCTGGTATAAATATGCTTTCATACATGGTTACAGATTGTTATGCATTATAGATTTTATTGTATAAGTATTTCAGGAAAATCTCATATGCCTTACCATAGCGATTAACTGCACAAAACTGGGAGCAGACGGCATTTGATGTGAGATTCAGAGAAAAGTATGTATAATAAATTTCTCACTTGTGGATCAGATTTTTATGTAAGGACAACTGGTGTAAACTCTCTGAAGATGTACTGCAATAAATACTGTTTTATAGCAGAACAGTGTCCTTTCATATCATTGTCTCAAAGTCCACTTTTACAGCAGTTATTTGTGTAAAATAAAAGAGATACAGAAAAAGCCAGAAAAATGATACATTCCAAAATACTCTTACAAGAAAATTATTTAGAAAAAAAACATATGATAAGTCAGTGCAAACAACTGCTTCTGCAAACATTATACTTCTATTGATTTCTCAAGAGATTAGTAAGAAAATTTTCCTTGACAGAAGATGCTAGTCTATCCTAACTACAAAACATATTTAATCTCCATTTCTGAAGAAGTTTTATAGCTAATCAACTGTATCCTCTTAATAAAAAATCCATCTTCTTTCTGATTTATGAAAGAGCAACCATAGAATCTGATTATTCTAATTAGCAGTCATCACTAGGTTTTACATGATGTATTCCATACATCCACCAAACAGCCAAGTCAGCCCTAATCACGAGATCTTGAAAATTTACAGTCAAAAAAAAATCATTTATGTTACAGATAATTCCAAGACAGCAAATCATAAACATGCTTTGTTTGGATGAATGTGCATACTGATTAATTTTCTTAGTATTAGAGAAAAGGAACTAGTATCAATTACTAAAGCAAAGATTAAACAACAAAGAAAAATGTAAGATACAAGAGCTGAGAAGTCAAAATTTCCCCTAAAATTTTTCTAAGATGTTTTTCTTGGTTGACCAAGAAAAATATGTAGAACAGATGTATTTTTATATAGAAAACATACAGAACAGATATATTTTTAAAAGAAATAGGTGCATTGTAGCTTTCAATATTTTAAATAGTAAAATATCTTACAGAACTACGTGAATATTATTTTGGAATCTTTTGAAACCCACCTGCTTTATGCAAAAGAAATATATGCACAGGACCTTTATTGCCTTAGTTAGGTGCACTATTGCATTATAAGTGCAAGTAACATAGATGCCAAAAATTAATTGCCTTGAATAGAATCAATGAGTCTGTTGGAACTGATGATTTCTAGCCCAGTGATAGATAGTGGAGTGGATGGCACAGAGATGGATCCATAACCCCTTGTGTCTACTCAAGCGACATTCTAAAGATTTACTCCAAAGTTTGGAAGCAATTTTCAAATGGAGAAATTGCACTTCTGGACTCTTTTGTTTGGCATACTTTTTCCAGGAGTTCAGGAGTCATTATAACTGAAAGAATTAATTTATTCAGTCATTATAACTGAAAGAATTAATTAGATCAGTAGTCTTTATCAGAAAAATAACACTGTGTAACTATTTTCTGTACAGCCTACAGTATTTGAACATGATGTTAAATCTCCATGTATGTAAACTGAGAAATTTAGGAAAGAGAGTATACTTGACCTCATCTCAAAGGATATTTTGAAAGTTCTGGTTTACTGAGGTCCTCAGCTTCTGCTCAGGGTAATGGTACCACAGCCATAAAGCTAGGAGAACTTTCCTACTGCGCATGCCCTGTTCAATCTGTAATCCCAGGATAATTGCTCCATTATGCTAGAATTTATGATGATTTCCAAGTTCAGTAACATGGATGTTTGAGCAGGGCATAACTGCATATAAAACAGATCTATAGGCCCTAAAGGAATGACTATGAAGACCTAGTTCCTAAGCAGCTCAGGGTATAAATTTTTGGGCCTCTACTGCTAGGGAACTAGTCAGCTCCCCACCTGTACTGAGGTACTAAGCTGAGTAGCTGGAGTTTAGTAAGGGACTCAAGTTAACTTTAGAATCTGGATAATGAACATACATTGCTGCACCCATTTTTTTTATATTTTAACATTAGAATATGGATGAAATGACTCATGAAATAACACCCAGGAAAACAGTCTGAAGGTTTAAGCTAAGAATAAGAAAGTGATGTATTTTGTTCAAATAAAACTAGATTTATTTGATGTCAGTGATCTACTTCTTTCATATTTAACAGTGGCAGTCTTATTTGTATATGACTTCTCTAATAAATTACATCTGGAGTTTTGGAAGAGTCAAATAATGCAGTTTCAAATTTAAAAGAGATGGGAGGGCTGAGTTAAATATCAGGGAGAAAAATACAAGTCAGCAAGAAGAGAAACCTTGGAAAGATTTCCATATTGGATTTTGATGCAAAAGCAAGCTAAATCAAGGCTATATAAAGGAAAAAATAGGGATACCATCATTATATGTCAATGTTCTCTGTACAACCTACTACTACATAACAGTACTACATACTCTCTAAAATCAGCTGCTGCATATGCCATCTTTTATATAAAATATGAAAATAAGAGCATACAATTTTTCAGAAATTTCCTAAGCAAATATATCTTTTGACAGAAAATGGTCTTGCCTGTCACACTGTAACAAATGACAAAATCTAAAGTGAAGATTATAATCTCACTACAGAATCAATCTTTCCAATTAAAAAGTAGGTGTAATTTGAGGGGGCTCAGGAGGGCAGAGTTAATTTGTTAATTAATTTTATAAATGTAGAAATTCAAGAAGTTAATTTTATGACAACATTTAAAGGTTTATTTCCAAGAAATTGCAAAATTTTTAGTTTAGAGAATTTGAAAATGTTGGATACAATTAAAGAAATGTCAAAAGGTTGCAACCATCCTTGTAACTATTTCATATAACCCTCTATTATCAAAATATTAGGGAATGTACAAAAAGAACTTAAATAAATATGCAAAGTCACAAAAAGCTCTATTTGTATTCTAAATAGAAAAATAAATCCAGCTTCCTCTGAAATTTCCTTCATCAGAATTTCTAGATTCAGTTTTTGACCCCTATTGGTAACTAGAAGAGGTATTGATAAGGGTATCTCATCTTATTGCAATGGAGTTAGAACAGGTGCTCAGGTAACTTTCTCAGTACAGTTAAGTCTTCAGAGACAATCACCATATGCCATTCTGTGTTCTTATCTAATACATTTTTCCAATCATTATTGTTGCCCATTGGGACCCAACTAAAGCCCCTTTGAAACCATTAAGTCTTTCCTTTGACTTCAGTTGGTTTTTAGTCCTGTGGGTTAGACGCTAACATTCACTTGGAGACATTAAGGAAAACAATTCCCAGCAGCAGATTTTCTGGTTTATGTACTTATTAGAAAAATGATGAGCCTTGCTCATGAATATGTTAATGCTTTGTAGTGAAGATGTTGTATGTCATGTTTGGTTTTAAAGCTGTGGAATCTAAAGATGAACTGTGGTCTCCAGTATGAGTACCTAAAAGATTTTCAATCCATCCTTCATCTCTGACTGAGCAAGTCATTTACTCTAACTCAGTAGAACATTTTAAATTTTTGAAATATATCTCTACATCGTGCATATATGGAACGAATGTGTTCTCAAACAGGAGGTAACCATGTTAACTTAAGCATAAATCTTGGTTTTCTAAACATCTACTAAAAACGTACCACTGTTTCATAGATTCGCTTTTCTTATATAAATCCTTATAAAAGACTATATTTAGTATTTATTGAAAGGCATAAATGCTTCCATTCCTAAAACAATTGAATCATCTTTGAAATCCAGGGTGGGCTGCCAGAAAATAACAAGATTACTTGAGAAAGTAATCTCAGACTTTCATACGTCAAACCTGTAAATCAGAAGGAAAGTTTATGAGAGGAAGATCACACTCATACCATCTTGATACAGGACAAGCATTCATGCTTTAAAGGAAAATGAAAGAAGAAGCCCTATAAAACTTATTTTTAAATCCTATCTGTGTCCAGAGAACTTATCGAGATTCTGTGCAGAAGCTGTCAGAACTTTGTGATGTCTTTTAGCAGCATTCGAATGCACAACTAGCATAATGGAAATGCCTTGGTGCCCCAATAAGAATAAAGTTATTATGAAAAATCAGTTGTGAAAACAGTGCTTCTTGTTCCTTCTTCTTGCTGTTCTCCATTGATTTAATTAATTAAGCATAGTTTCTTACAACAGACGAAATGTAGGCGACATAAAGTGTGCAAGTACCTGCTTATATCATGTCAGGCATTGTTCTTGGCGTGCTCAATACATTAGCTGATGATGGATGACTGACTTATAGGAAAACAGTGGATGCATTTGTTACACTCCCTGGCATTACAGGACCTTTGCACTGTGTATTGGAGATATGAGACTAAAACTGCTGAGCTCTTCTTTATGACTTCTTAGCAGTCTGGTTATTTACTTCTGCCGAGTAAATGGAACAAAATGTGAAAGTGTTTTGCTTCATAGTTTACTGTATTCACTTATGACTTCATATTTATTGCTTATCTCATTCTTTAGTATAAATAGTAAATTACTGTTTATATTTCTTCTTGGTTATAGCAATCTCATATGGACATTTCTTCTTTCTTTTTCTATTTCTCCTCACCCGTCTTCCCAGAAAACTGTTCATATACCTGCCTTAGCTAAAAAGATAACCAGGCACACTCATATTTGAATGAAATGCTGTTATTCTCTGGTAAAATGGAGACATCAGCTTAATATACTAAGAGTGTTTTAAAATGACAGCTTATTTCTTATTCTGTGTGGTATTCTGAACATTATACATCTTTTTAATATCCATATTAGAATCCAGAATGCAAAGATATAAACGGGCCAGAATGCTCTATGAAGTTGGATTTGGTTAATCAAGATAGCTTTTTGATAAAGAATTTAATCCTGCCAATCTTACTTGGGTTTCACTCACTAAAAATCCATGCTGATATCAAGGAAAGCTTTTGCTGGAATGAAAAGGGAATATGAAATTCAGAATTTTTTATGTAATCTTTTTTTTATAGCTTAATTGAATTTAAACAGAACAAGTATCTGTTAAGTACTGAATTGAGTCATTTAAGAGGTTGTCCTCCTTAGTGCAAAAGCAGCTTTGTGCTGCAGCATGCAATGGTTTTGACCCAGGAAGAGCACTTTGAAAAGCAAGTGCTAAGCAGCAACTGCTGCTTAATGAATGTGAGAAATGGCCACTCTGGGCCATCCTTTACGACAGAGCAGATTGCCCATCTCCTGGGCCATCCACAGCCACAGACCACCAAGTATTTGGGAGGGAGAGATGCCTATGACCGCTGCATGTCCCTGGCCTCATTCATTCACTTCTCCTTGCTAATTTTAGCTGTCAGTGTGAAATAATGATTGCAGCTCCCTGAGAAAGACACTCTTACCCTGATTGGACCTTCACCCCTGCGAAAGTGGATGCAGCTTTGCAAGGGGCATCCTAGTTCAACCCACATGGAAAGTGCTGAGAGTAGAAAATGGAGTTGGTTGCAATACAAATATTAGGATGTTAGTTATGTTGAAGAAAATAATTTTCCCATGTGCAAGAAAATTTTTCTGTTGAATATATTCACCCAGACTATCAGTGACTTCAAATCTCAGCTCAGCCAATTTATGGTCTTATTTTCATATAGTAAGAACTGCCAAATAACTTTATGAACCAGGCATGCAGCTGTTCTTTACACAGCCCATAGTGACAGTATTCCGCTCATTTGCAGTTCTGAGCCAAAAACAGGACAGCTCCCTAGATTAAAAACTCTGCGGGATATACACTGCAGGAAGACAGTGCTTGACTGAAAGGGAAGGAGGAGTGTTGCCAGTAGGTCGAGGGAGGGGATCCTGCCCCTGTCCTCAGCTCTGGTGAGGTCGCACCTGGAGTATTGGACGCAGTTCTGGGCTGTGCAGTTCTTCGCTAGTATAAGAGGGATGTGGAGGTTCTGGAGAGGGTGTACAGTGACAAAGATGATTAAGGGACTGGAACATCTCTCATATGAGGAGAGACTAAGCGAGCTGGGCCTGTTTAGCCTGGTGAAGAGAAGGCTGAGGGGGGATATGATTAACACGTATAAATTCATGAAGGGCAAATGTAGGGAGGAAGGGGCCAAGCTCTTCTCAGTGGTGGCCAGTGACAGGACAAGGGGTAATGGGTACAAGTTGAAACACAGGCAGTTCCATCTCCATGTGAGGAAGAACTTCTTTCCTGTGAGGGTGACAGATCAGTGGAACAGGCTGCCCAGGGAGGTTGTGGAGTCTCCTTCTCTGGAGGTCTTCCAAACCCATCTGGATGCCACCCTGTGCCCGGTGCTCTAGGTGTGCCTGCTGGAGCAGGGGTGTTGGACTAGGTGATATCTAGAGGTCCCTTCCAACCTCTACCATTCTGTGATTCTGTAAAGACTGCTAACCCTTATTATAGCAGCACTACTATTGAATAACTCTCATAGATCTCAAATAGAGCCTACAAAACTTCATGGCCCTCACAATTTTAGAAAGATGCTTCCATTTTTCATAATTTTAGAGGTAATTTTGGACAAATCATGAGTCATCCCAAAAGATGCCCATTGTCAGCAATGCAAACTTGCTGGAAGTTATACTAGAGTACCTGTATTCCCCCATCTCACTCCCTACAACTTCATTGATCAGATGATTCACTTTTTTTTTTAATTATTGTGAAAATACAGTACTGTGGAGTTTTGTGGGGAGTTTTGGAGTGTTTTGATGAACACGTTTCAAAAACCTAACTTACCACCACAGATACCTCTTAGGGTAGGTACCTGTAGGGTGCTTTTTGCTTCCGTAAAAATATTTCGGAGTACCTAAGCTTGGTACTCCCAGACTCTCTCCAAATGTACCTTCTCTCCTTTGGCTAGCAGAAGAGACTAACTTAAGCACCTAAACAAACGTATCCCTCCTCTGTCTGAATTATCTCTTGATGTACTGATTTTAGTAAGATTTGGTTTTAATTAGTCTCTCATAGACCTGATTATGTTAATATTATCACACAGATTGACTCTCTCTCAAAAATGTTGTGTGATGACACAAGCCGTCTCACTTAAAACATTAACATGAAGCAACTAATCCTGTTTTCCTCATTGAATACGTAGGTCCCACTTTGTCTTGATTTTCAGGATTTTTGAGCTATTCCTTAGGGAATATCCAGTGTTCAGAAGCTCTTGCATGGTGCTCAGGGAACTGAGAGCATTCAATATCATTTGAAAGAAATCAGTGGGAAGTGAAGGACCTTTCCCCAGCCCTGGTCCTACCATTAGCACCCTCTCTAGTCTAGGACACATCAAGACTCAGGCTCCTTCCAGTATATGAGCTGTGGTATCTCCCTGTATGCTTTAGTCTGTGTCAAATGAGAGATAATTCAGATTACTGCAGTCTGCAAAAAGGAAGGCCATGTTAAAAAGTAGTTCAGCTGATGTTTGCCACTGGCCGAGAGCTCTTACGTAGCTGTCTGATGCCTTGCACTCAGAGGCAGGACAATATGTGTCTAAGTTCTTACACTCTTTACTACATTCTGTGGTAGAGATGAATAACATTTAATCACCTTTCTCACAGAGGTGACATAAAAATCACACTACCTTCATGCACTGCGTTGAACATAGAAATGGTATTTTTGAAAATGCCAAGCATTCTGAGAAACAGTCTCCTTTTTGCATGGGGATGTAGTAACTCATTGAGACAGCCATGCTGAAAACAAATGTTGGGAATTTTGGCTTTTTTTTTTTCTCATTTTACCAGTTGTTCTAGAAAACTCTTGGTACCTTCGCCAGAATGAAGGTGTTTTGAGAACACACAGTCATGTTCACAAGGTTCATTTGCCATAATATTGCTACTGGTGACAATAGGCAATGAAAATTTGTGAAAAAGTAGATAATTGTGTACAGTGGAAGGCTGGGAAAAAAAAAAAAAAAAAAGAAAAAAAAAGTCATACCACTGGTGCTTAAGGCAGATACAAGTGTTTATTTTAATCTTATGTTCTGAATAAATTTGGTCTTGTGGAGAGAAATTAAGTGTCCTGCATCATGCAGTCATACATCACACAGTCCTTGCACAGGGACTCTCTGTTCCTTGTCATCGCTTGTTTTGAAAATACTGTGCTTACCACTCTATTTTAGGATTTGCCATTTGCAAATAATAGTAGATAGTAGATAGTAGATAGTAGTTGGGTGGGACTATGCCTCAGTTTAGTTTTTTTCTACTCCCTACGGTACCTAACTGTAGATTTTGCCCTTTAAACCTTTTCCAAAATGATGTCCGGAATAATTTTAATTTTTGTTTTGTTTCCCTCTATATTTCCTGGGTTTACTGACTATTCAAACAATCAGATAAGGTACTCTTTTCCTTTGAACTTTAGTTCAATTGGGAAGGAAAAAAACAAAAGAAAAACAATAATTGGTGATTGCCAGTAAATGGGCAACATGTTGCAGTATCAGAAGTTATGCCAGATAGTTTTGGAAAATAGAGCAAAAGGAACGTGATCCACAGCTATCCATACCTATCATGTTCACAGGTAGGAAAAATCAGTGTTTTTCCAGAGTCCTTTTCCTATCTAGAGCTGGAAATCTTGAGGTCATAGTACCCATACTTAGCTTTCATTCTTATGCATCTTGCTCATAAATTAGTGTGAGAATGAGGACTAGAAGTAGGTGAAAATACAGATTTGGGAAGGAATTACATTATATTTACTTGTGTTACTATTGTAAATACTTCACAAATAATAATATAGAGCTTTTAAACATGTATCCCATATTTATATCAGTATGAAATGAGATTAATATGGCTAAGGTGAATTATTTCATTATTTCCAGTTTGCATATAGGAAACGTAAGGAGAACACTGTGGTTGTTCACACTATATCACATTGGATACTATGGAATGGAACCAGATTTTCCTCTGGTAGTATTTTTGTTGATTTACTTGCTTATCCAAGGAATCAGATTTTCTCAGAAGAGGACACTTCTATCAATAATCCTGAATATTTTCAAAATAGAACTTAAAATCTTCCATTTATATGAGCATCAAAGTCCTATCTTTGTTTTCAGAGGGGTTGAGTAGCTTGCTCCTGTCACTAGCCCGCACTTTAGGATGTTAAAAATCAGGAATAACCACTGGCACACAAATAAGGTTCTAAATACACTCCCCATAAAACATCTTTTTGAACACCTTGCCTTGCATCTTTATATAGATGTTGTGGAAATTTAATATATTACACATTTTGAGACAGTCAGCTAGTATTAATGAAAGCCAGAGAAATACTGAAGATATATTTGTATCTATGTATATATAAAATCTTCATATTTCATAATAGCTTGAATTGCTGCTGAAGTGAGCCTACTTTATATTTCTTAAAGCATCCCTAATGATGGGGATTTGTTGCTGTACTCATACAATATAGTGATGATCTATGGAAACAGGTAAGCAAGTAAGGAAAAAAATGGATAAATGCATGCCTTCTTCTAAAAGTAGATAAATAATTGGGGAATATTAATCTTGAACCTAATAGATTTAAGACAGTGCAGACCAATAATAAATTTATTAAATTGTTGGTTAAACATAGATCTCACAGACGAGTTCTAGTTACATCTGAAACTGCACATATAGTTTCAGATGAGTAAACATTCCTTGCAACAGTGATATAGAGCTTATAGATATTTAGTTAGGATTGTATTTAACCTTTAGACCATGTCCTAAAATTTCCCTCTTCTCAACGTCCTATATTATTTTTAACCCTGTTGACAGAACTCCCGGTCTTTATAAGCCACCTGACTCCACTCAGCCCACTCAGATTAAAGGTGCTTCTCCTTCTCTGTGTCTAAGCTGACCAACCAAAGATGTTGTGTTCTTCACACATGAAATGGATCTTCATTACTGAAGCCCACAGTGCAGATCAATGAACGTTATGTAAGGACATAAAACCAAAAGGACATCAGAAGATAAAAGTGTATGCAGCTTCGCAGAGCATTTGAATTGCATCTCATGAAGTCAGATGTCACTGAAATAATAATTCAGTATTTTATATGTTTCCCTGTGGTGGCTGTGCTGTTCCATAGCACTAACTGTTGAAGTATCAGTCACAAAGTCTGTAACATACAATTTAATAGAGGAGTTTACCACCAAAGAAGTTGAGGTTCACACTGAATTTTTGCTAGCTTTGAGACCTGTTTATCAGTTGAGGACATAGAAATCTGTCCTTGAGAAAAGAACTGCCTTCCTCTTCCCACTGGAGCAGAGAGGAAGTACAGCATGACTGTGCATCTGGGCTCATGCACAAGTGTGTAAATGAAACACAGGAAGCCTCACTCAAAGATGCTATTACTGGCTTAAAATAATAATAATAAAAAAAAAAGTCAAGCAATAATACTGAGAAATAATGAGAAATAAAAGTTAGTCTGTCACCACCCTAAAATGCTTCTAGAAGTGCAATAGTACCGTAAAAAAAAACCTTTATTTGCTACAAATAATAAAACTGTAGCATGAAACTAATCAAATTCAAATCAGTTCTACTGCATAATTTTCAGTGAAGAGGTGCTTAGGAAATACAAAATGAACACCAAAAGGGAAGGCTCATTGCTGCCTAATCAAAACCAGCCAGCTTTAAACACCAGCCAGTCAGGTGGCAAGTTTGTCATTTCTCAACTGCACTCCTAGAGGAAAGTTGTCAAGAAGGCTTGACAGCCTTTAAACTTCTCAGAGCATTTTTATCTGTTTATGAACCTCATGTTGATCTACTGCTGGGAGGATGGGAGGAGAGACACAGTAACAGCAGTTCTGTTAAAATATATTTGCAGCCATGAATGTCAAGTGGAGTTTATGGTGTGAAAAAATTAGTAGTTCCTGGAGAGAAATTTTCACCACCTCTCAGGTCTGCTTCTTTCTTGTCTAATTGTGTCCAGCTACTTTGGAGGACTAAGGAATATCAATGATTAATTGCCTAGGTGTCAGAGAACTACAGACTTGTAATACATCATTAAAAGTCAGAGATCAGGGAGTCTGAATCAAAATGGGAAGCTCCAAATGAATATATTACTGCTATATACAATTAATGGCACAAGACAGAAACCATTTATGTTCATAATTTAGAACAGTGGCATATCTCTGGTGAAAACATATTTACAGTAATTTTGCATTGCTCTCTACAGGCTTTGTGCAAAAGAGAGGGAGAGATGAATTTATATGCACCAAGGCAGCAACAGAGAAACCTGTCTTTGAACTGTTCTTTCATTTTAATCAGCATGAGCTCTTCTAAATAGCAGAAGGAATTACGAGTAGGTGGAGATCATCTAGGTTACTGAGGGAAAATCACTCTCACAGGAGTAACTTTGCAACCTGAGGAACAGAGTTTGCCCTTTATGTGATTTGGGGTGACCAGGTCTTCTCTGTTTTAACCCAGGCATGAACAGCAATTGCAAGACTGCTGACCTGAAGACACTTCACTACCTGGAGGTCTCATTTCCCTTCCGTTAGCAATTATACGTGTGTCTTGGAAGAATTCTCTAATGCTGAGTAACGTCTTCTATTTTACATCCGTAAGTGTGGGACTCTGTAGCTATTTCAGTTATTTTTGGTGTTGGTTGTAGTCCCATTAAGTTTCTGAGGTTCTTAAATTGCTTCTTAGAGTTTATTTGTCTTATAACTCAGAGTATAAAAGTAGCCCCATAAACATTAATTGAACAGTCATTAAGCAGTATGGCTGTTTGTTTTGGGTTGATAGAGGACATAAAGCTTCATACCCTGTGGTGGAAAACAATTAGATCTGATGATGAACATGCTATTAAATATACTATTACCAGACTTCTATCAGTTTAACTTGACAAAATAGCAACCAGCTGTAGCCAAGCCATACACAAGTGGTACAAAGTCATATTTTAATTGTCATGTCATAGCCTGTTATAAATATTGTAGAGTTTCTAATGTTTTGTGCTAATGACAGTGACTAATAGTAGTCATTATCTCCATTCATTCTCATAAAAAAATTCCTCAAGAGAGAGTGATTGTTACTAAAATGCTACTTAAAATTAAGCTGTTTTTTTTTTTTCTAAAATAGTATAAAAGCACTTAAATACCAAGAAGCTGGCTAGCTAATTTATTTTGTTTTGAGTATGTTTGACAACTACAACTGTTAACTGTACCATGAGTTGAAAGTTGAACTGGTATTCCTTTTTAGAAATGTTTTTTAGCATACTAACATGCATATATATGTCATAGCTTTGTGTGTTCTCTACTGAGCAGTATACAAGGTGAACCTCATAATGCCCAGAACTTGTGGCCAGAAAAAGGCTGACTTGCCCCTGTAAAGGCTTATTATCAAGAATATTGAATTTCCTCATCCATTTCTTATTTCAGTTATGAATTCTGCTTACTTGACAGGTACAGAGCACTTCATTATGTGAAGGAACAGAAATGCTTAAATGGATGAAGCAGCTATTTACGTCTGATAGGAGCTAAGTGGGACATTAAATTAATGCCAAACAAGTGAGTGCTCATTTTAGTTTCGTTATAAATGGCTGCAGCACAGCAGTAATGTGTTGACTCTCATGTGCTGACAAGTACTATATTTCTTACAAACTTCCCTTAGAACTCAATGTGGAAAGACAAATTCACACTCTGCATGATAAAATTAGCAGTAGATACATTAATAATTGAATAAGAATCTCTGAGGAAACACCATAGACAACCAGGAGAGTTGGTGACTGACTGGTTTTAAGCAGAGGCTCCTGTCATAAGCGTGCACTTACATAAGCCCAAGGTAAGAGCTGTTGCCTGTGGCTTTTGGTACCAAATTTCCCCTTCTACTTTTAGAAAACCTCTGTTTACTTGCATACTAAGCATTTTGCAGATCCATGAGCAGGCTGCCTGTAATTAATCTTGGCAGTGTATGGACTTGCTCATGCCTGGTTCCTCTGGGACTGTTCTCAAATATACAGTCAAATTCAAGACAGTTCCTTCTCACTCTGTCTTCATTTCCAAATGATGAGTGGCGTATGAGTGAATGAAGCACTTTCTTACTGTATGAGAAGGCTCTTACCATATGTCTGCCAATCTTCAGTTCATACGTAGCTGAAACATTTTCCTGAAGAGGAAAACCCTGTTGAAAGAGCCAGCTTCTGTCAGAAAAGCATACAGTGGGCCTACCGCCATCTGTATTTCCATCCCTGCAAGCGAAGCTGAGGTCCTTAATGATTCACGTGCTCAGCATGCATTCCACATTTTGGGAGAGTATGGGCAGGATGGAAATAAAGGAGCTCCCTCTCTTTTGGATAGTAGCAAAGAAACCAAGATTATTTATAGGAAATAAACTATAACAGGAAATATTTGTAGTTTGTTTATAGGAAATAAACTGCTTTTTACAGGCACCACCAAGCCCATGAGACAGCTAATAACACCAAAACTGTGATCATTCCTCACACCCAGTAGTTTTGTGTTCAAAGGCATTGGCTGAGCAATGTAACATCTCATAGACAGCAGTACTACCTATCAGGGCAAGTCCTCATTTTGTAAAATCAGTAGTTTATTGTACCAATACCAAGAAGGTGAAATCAATCTAACAATCAGAGAATTTACCCCAGCTAGAGAAAGAGTAGCAAAATTTGGCATACTATTATTAGATTAAGCCCACGTATCTGTCAGCTCTACTAACTACTAACTATCTGTGCAGACTTCAGTCACTCTGTGAACTGCTCAGGTGGAACTGACTTCTGCATTTGGCCTTCCTTAATTGCAGATTGGATTTGAAAATACTGGATTTGAAAACTTTTTATATAAGAAACATTTTAACAGTTCCTGTGTCCCTTGAAGCAGAAGAGCAGTAGATAAGTCCTAGAGCTTCATGTTCGTAAAATGAAGTAATGTCTCAATCTATTAGACATCCTTGAAATATGCTGCAAGTGACTCAGCTGAGGAAATAACACTACATCTTTTGTTTTGCAGTGTCAAAACACAGAAGCAGATGTTAGAGATCTGAGAATATCAGATGAAAGAATAAACATGCTGAAAGAAAGCATCATTTTCAGCATAGTCTGAGGTGCTTGAAGCAAAGATGTGGAAAGGAAATTGGATTTGCTTATATATTTTTAGTGGGCAGAGGTTGTATTTCAGAGTAATTATTTTATTTGAGTCACACCTACATAGGAGCTGTCATTGCTGTTACCTGCAAGGACACACAGCAGGCCTCACAGCACCACACCATTGCCATCAACTGAGTGTTTGAGGAAAAGACTAGATATATAAAAAAAGCCATGAACTTCTGGATGAGAGGAATTCACCTGAATTACACCAAGAATAGAGGAATAAAAAGCAGCAATCATAGGGGAGGGAAAGATCATGAGTCATTAACCATTGCTTTATGCTTCATATATCTGTACATGGGGCTTCATCCTATTAACTTCTCTCTACTCATTCTGTTCTTCTTCTGGAATACAATTTTAAATCTGTTCCATTTTTTTTTTCACAAATATTATATGGTCTGATAACTTTTGTATTTTCCTGTGAGTGTATACAAGGCACTCAAGAGGCACCATTGTTTACTCTTAGCATCTGAAATAGTCATCAGCTTTCACCTCTGCAGGCAGTTATCAGTCCTGTAGAAGCAAACAGATGTTTCCAAAGCCTTCTTGTGAACAAATAAAGCAGTGGCTTTTATCCAGGGTTTTTGGGTCACTGGATGTTCTAAACAGCAAAGCAAGTTAAAAAAAAACCTCTATTCTTTTACTATCATGGTAATTTTGCACTTGAAGATTTGAGAATTTGTTAGTATAAAAGCTATTGGGGAAGATAGGGAGTGTATTTTTTCTACCATTGCCTTGCAAGTTGCAATAATTGAAAGTACTAAAAATTACAGCTTTCTTTGAAATGTGTGTTTATTAAGAAGAGCATCTTGGACTCGAAGTTTTTATCCTTGGTGATTTCCAATCAGATGTAATCCACTTAGAAGTGAACAGGTAATTTTCTTATCATCTAATCACTCATACTGATGCCTTAGTAGGCCAGATATTTTTTTTTCCAGTGCATTCACAATCTTATTTTCTTCATTTTCTTTTTATTCTTATTATGCCTCTTCTGAAATGTAGAGTTTGGATATGCAGTGGATTATAAGTCGGCAAATCTGTTGATCATCCATTTATGTATAGGTACATCTTTATGGAGTTGTTCCCAGAAAAATAAACTGCAAAACTAGATATTTAAGCAGAGAAATGAGGGGAAAAAAAACAAAAAAAAAAAAAAAAAAAAACTTTTTTTTTTTTTTTGCTGAACTTCAGCGTGGTTATATAGAAACTGCTAAGTGCTGCACTCCCCATATGCATCCTGCTGAATGCTCATTCCAGAATTGGCCAGAAATGTTGAAACAGAGCAGGATGTTTGCAGCAGCAAATGATTGCTGCTTCAGCCGGTGCAGAATTGCAGTTCTTTTTTTGAGAGCTCTTGGGATGACAGTCTCAGGAAGTATGGACAGGGTCCCATAGAGGCATAATTGCCCACAGTGGTCACCGTGAGGACCCAGATTATTCCCTGATGGCTGTTACAGCTCTGCAGGGCTGGCAAGGATAACATTCATTACAGCACCAGCAGATTTTGATTTCTTTCTAGCTCGCCTTAAGAAGAGCAAGGGCAGAGAGTTTCAGGAAATTCTCTTTATTAGAGAATTTCTCCAACAAATTTCTGCTTCCAGAAATTCTTGGTTAGTTTGTAAACTTTGTTAGAATTTAACAAGTCAGATAGGATGCCAATTATATGGAGTGCTCTCAGCTTTTTCATAAATGATGCATGTCTGATGTCCCTTCCTTAAACCCAGCAAGTGCTATGCAATTCTACTTCGTCTCCTTCTCCTGTTTGAGAAAATAGAACTCCCTTTTCAAGACTCTCATTTGACACATGCAACCTTTTTGATCAAGAAAGCAGTGTCTATTTTTGTCAATATTCCCTTCTACTTTCCTGTCTATTGAAGGAGACTTTCCACTCTCTCTGTGCTGCTCATCAGTTCCCTAGTATTTCTTAGTCCAATTAGTGTGCTATATTTCTTCCATTCTGTCTCTTTAATACTTAAGTAATATGCAAAGTGTGTACTGACTTTGGAATTGAAATGTCTATTTTGAACTTTACTCTGCAGAAACTACTTACTTTGGGCATTAGTTTGAGATATTAGATAACCAAGGCCCAAACCCAAGCTAGACAAAAACTTAGTAGTGTCAGAGATTTGTAACAGTGACTTGGTGCTGGCCACCAAGTCAGGGTTCACAACTAGGAGTTTGAGACGGGCAGACCATCCCCGTGAGGAATGCCTGTGCCTCTGGGAAAATTTCCTGCCTAATCTGAGGAATTTGATGGCTCATTTCTGCCTTAAAGGATGATGATTGACATTACATTTCATTCGTTTTTAAGTGAAGTGCTACTTTACTTTAGTGTTTTGCTCTCTTGTAAAAGTTCCACACCAGATTTCTCCGAATGTGAAAGAGAGGCTTGGTGGGTTTCTTCCTTTTTTAGGGGGGAAAAAGGGTTTTGTGTACTGTTACTTTCTTTGACTGTACAAAAGAACAGATGCCTTCTGTTATCTTTTATAACCCTTTTTTTTAATTCCCTACTGTTCACCTTTTTTGCTAAACTAACACGTGGACCTTTTAAACCTGTCTCTTTTTTTGACTTCAGTATTTTTGATGTCTGTCTCTGAATTCTTCTGCTTTGCTGTTGTTTTTTAATAAATAGAAGGATTTTTGTAAAAAAGGAATATTGACATGACAGTTTCCATTTGAGTCAACAGCATTTTTACAAATCGTTTAGAGATTCAAGCTGTACATTTAGGTTATAAAGTAATCTAAGATTCTAATTGCACTTTGCATTTCAAGTGTTTACTGTTTCTTGGACATCTCTTGTGTATTGAACTGGTGTTTCTATCAGGATGGCCATAGTGATTTATAGATATTTTCGATGAATGCAATGAATTTAAAATCCAGGAATTTGTATTAGTGGACAGACTACTAAAGTATATCATCCTGCATCTTGTCAAAACATGGTTGTTTCTCAGTTGCCTTCTTGAATCTGAGCACTGAAATTTCTTAGCAGTCTTTTCAGATCTATCTTACTCATGGTTTTGTTTTCTTCCTATCTTGATATTTCATTTTCAGCCATCAGCCATGTTCTTGTTTTAATTAATATATATTCATCATCAATTTTGATATCGATACCAAGATGCTGTAATATCAGTCTTATAATATGGTTTACAAATCATTCTTATTCCTTGTTGGAAAACATGTTCACTACTTAGGTATCATACAGTTCATGTATAAAAATCAGAGATAAATCTCTCAGGACATTTCTTCCCAACACACCACAAAATAGAGTGTAAGCACTAAGGGACTTTTTCAGCCTCTTCAATTATGTCACATAATGACAACACTAGAATGAAGATCTGGAATTAGGGGGAAAAAAAAAAGCTACCTATGTCCATTGCTCGTGTGCTCCAGCGCTCATCTTTCTTGTTTACTTATCTGTATCCCAGAAATATTATTTCTTGTGATGTGGATTTTTTTTTTAGCATTCTTATAAATTGCTGAGTGAAGAACAGCTATTTTCTGAGTATTTGTGCATTGTGAGCAGGCATTCAGCTTATGAATTCAGCTGGAGGAACAAGCTGTAGCTCATGCTGTATCTAACAATACGGTGGCAAGAATTCACTTCCAAGAAAATAACGTATGTGTTTCAGAGGTACACAAACATAGGCACAGGACTGAGAACAAAAGAGCAGCAGTTTCTACCTCATGGAAATTAATTCTGACTTTTTTTTCAAGTGTAGAAAAAGAATGAGGGGCAACACAGAGTAAACAGCAATATATGTAAGCATATCTGAATGAATGTTATTCAACAGGACAGTTAATGATAAACGTAATGACCCTGAAAAATAAATATGGGAACTCATTTAGACTTTCTCCTAAAACCACAAAGAATAATCTACAGTAAGCTATAAAAAGTGTCATTAAATCATCAATATTTATGAATAGTTTTCTCTTGTGGTTTCTGAGATTCTGTTTCTCCCAGGATTGTGAATGACTGGATGCATCTCCAAGAACTGATACCTGTATGGAAATTTCCATGAGTCGGACTGACAAAAAAAGAAGAAGAAAAAATCATACCTTACTGCAGTAATGACAAATCCTCTTCACCTCAGTGGGTCTAATCACAGCTGTAGAGATTGTAAGATTTCTTTCTAAAATTGTACTATGCTAAATATAGCAATATAGAAGACAGTTTAATAAATGAGTTGCATCATTTCAGTACTATTCTCTGGAGTGTAGTCTGTGTACTAATAAAAATCTCCATCATTTTTATTAATTCCATTAAAGTAGCACACCACCTCCAAATATTTATGGATATCAAGCAGACTCGCTTCAGGATAAGCCCTTCATACACACCAGAGGTACCATTTTCTGAAAGGTAAACAAGTGGCATTTGCTGAGCCATAATCCCTAAATCAGAAACACAAATGTTTGGATTAACAAAAAACAGAAAAACTCATTCTTCCTTGTTGACCTCCCAGTCCATGCCTGTTTTTGTTTTCAGTGTTAAGTGCATGACTAACGTTTTTTTATTCCATGCAGGAAATTAAGGGTGGCTCTTGATAGTAACTACGCAGGACAGCAGTACTCAAGGTTAGGACAATCCAGATTTTCCCTGATGCTCACTGACTTCAGGAGATTTGACATCAGGCCTTCAATTTGCTGCTGCTGCAGATATGAAGCAGCTCAGAGTCAATATTCTTGGGAATCAGGAAAATGCAAAAGAATACTTATTTTATCCATTTAAAAGAGTGGATGGCCCTGATACAGTAAAACGTTGGGAAAATATAAAGTTTAAGCATATGTGAAGTGTAATTGAAATCTATTTGATTTTACATGTGTAACATTTTAGTGTTCCACTGCCCCTGTGGCTGCATGTTTAATAATCATCTTTACTTTTTAGCACAGACCTGGACCTGTTGTCTTTCACATTTGCAGTGCATATGTGCATAATATAGGCTGCAGGTGTACAGAACAATGCATAGGAACTAAGGGTGTGATAGCGAGTCAACTGCTTAAACCAAACGCCAAGGGAGTGAAGTTTGAAGTCCTTTTCCCAGCATATTTATGTCCAGATCTCTTTTCCTCCAAGGGATTAGATGCAAAGAGGAGGACGAGATCCAGAAGTTGGAGAAGCAAGAGGGATGCACTGAGTTGTGAGTGTGCCCAGCAACAGTGAGGACCCTGGCAGTCCTGCCCCCAATGTTATGGGAGCTGCCAGGGCTCCTGGGCTCTGGCCAAGCCAGTCAGAAATGGAGCGATTAGGTCAACCCATTGGTCTGGGAGAGTCACCTGATGTTACCAGTGATAAGATGACAAAACATTCACATTTACACTGGAAATATACTTTAAACACCTTCCTCATACTTCCTCGCAACTACACAGTGACTAGATTCTAGATTTTGTTGTTATTATTGCAGAGATCTGTTTTGTTTGGAAAGTCTTTTTGTATTTAAGCAAGAATCAGGAAGCGCTTGGATTGTCCACATAAAAGAGATCAATCCTTCAAAACAACTACAACATGATAAAAATTAAAATCAATAAAATCACTCAAGCGTATTTTTAATTGTTTTAATAAATCCATTTCATGCTCTATTTCATTGTTTTATTAATTTCTAAACATCACATTAGATTTCATTATACTCTGTAAAAAGAAAGAGAGCTTTTCAATTTTGTTATTTAATAAAATGCATGGGATAGGGAAGGTGTTTATTATAATTTCCTGCCTATACAAATAGCAGATTTTTTATTATTATTATTCTTAGCTTCTCATAAGAAATCCCAATTTCTAGGTATCATAAAAACATGCCCTGATGTCAAGATTCACCTATTTCCCTTTTCAAAATACAGCATAGTTCAATATGACTTGGTTTTAATCCTGGAATAAAGCAAAAAGTGGTTATTGCCATGCTGAATAATGAGCCATGTACATTTCAGCTGCTGGGCATGTAGTCTGTGCCTTCAACACGAGGAAAAGCAATGGTTATGACTTTTAAAGTTCATAATTTGAAATAATCTGTGTACTGATGTCATTGGGGGGAAATCTGATTTTTCTGCATCCTTACTCATACCGTGAAAGGGCCTGGGAAACAATAGCAGAGCATATTTTATTATGGCTGCAACCTTGAGGCTAGAACTGACTTGGTACAGTGCACTTGTATTTATAGTTTATACAGTACTACATTTGATCCTTGATTTTATTATTCCACTGTCAAATAATTCATGTCCTTCCAGTTTTTGTCACTCCGAGTTACTTTATTCCCTTGGAACAAGGCCAGAAAAATAAGACTGGGCCTCTTTAATCATACCTGTTGAAAGACTGTGTGAATTGAGAACACTGCCCTGTCCATGGATGACAGTGTGTGCATATATCCATAGAAAAACCCACTGACCTGTGCCAGGCAGACAGAATACAAATATGCCTGAAAAAATTACCATTTGATTTATCACTTGGAAGGCTCCTGGCCAATAAGAATCCTGGCAAAGACTGTCCATAGCTTGGGGTTGTGGTTAGGGTTTTTATTAGAAAATATTTTTATTTTTTTACCAGAAAAAGAAAAAAGAGAATTCTTCCTAGTTTCTAAAAAAAAAAAAAAAAAAAAAAAAAAAAAAAAAAAAAAAAAAAAAAAAAAAAAAAAAAAAAAAAGGAAAGGAAAAAAGGAAACAATCCACTGTGAAGGATATGTAGAGATATGTTTGTAGACTTTTTGCCATTTATTCTCTCATTTGAGAATATCAAGGCTGAATTTTTTTGTTAAAAAAAATCTATGAAGGGTCTTCCTACGTTCACAAATTGTCTTGGGAAATTTCAAGTAGCCATTTCAATTTGAAGTCTCCATGTTTACTTCATTATTGTTTTGCCATCCTAATATATATATATACAGAAAATATACCTGTGTGCCACTTTGATGAGTACTGCAAGGTTAAGAAATACCCTACAGGGACAGAAAGGCTTCTCTTCTTTCAAAATGTGTCAATGATTACAGACAGCTTCACTGCCTAGAAAAACTAAAGGAAACGTATATCAGAAAAAAAGTATCTACAAAGATCCAGTGGCTAGAAAAAAAGTGATTTAATTGAAGTTAAGCACCAAGTGTCTCTAAGGAATCAATTCTGGATAAAGTTGCTTGACATATAAATCAAAATTCAGTGTAGAAAAGTCCTCCTCAATAATACAGTACCAGGAAAGCTCATCCAGTAGGATTACATATACAGCTCTTGTCTTAAGGGAAGAGGCTGTGCCACTTTTATTTTTTGAGAAAATTGTGGGTCTTTTCTTAAAAAAAAATAAGTTAAAAGAACTGTCAACCTTACAAACCAGTGATAAATTAATTATCTGGGAATTGGCATAGTAGTAAAACATTTGGGAGTTAAAAAAACATATTTCATATACATGATCAGATTTCCCATCATGTAAAATGTGTATCTTTTCTTCAAAGAACTGGTATTTTAGTAATTAGAAGCCAGAACATCGTAAAAGTTAAGTTGGCATTAGTTAATGCTGTAAAAAATAGTGTTATTTCAACTTTTGATAGTTATTGAACTAGCTTGTATTTTTTCTTGCCTCTCATTTTGAATAGATTTTTGTCCTTGTTATTCTCCAAACACTGTTTTCACAGTCCCTTGAAAACAAAGCATAAAATCAATGATGCTGAAGTTTATGTAAGCTTGATATTAGGCAAAAATTAAGGAGCCTCGTCCTGCTGTCAGGAGGATGTGTTTATGTAGCTCTCAAAGAAGCACTTTCAAGAAGTGTAAGTGACAGCAATCTCATTCTGAGAAGGGGGCAATCCATATGGCTTCATTTTATGGCTGGCTGGCTTTATAATAGCACGGAACAAGACATTTATGATCTTCAAAGAGACTCAGGTTGCTCGTGTAGACGGGCAGAGTAGCAGTGCACAGTGCCATGCAGTTCCAGTGCTTTCCACATGCTGTCCTGTGAAGAGAGCATGCAGAAGACTGTGAGTGATCAAGAAAGTGGAGAAAAGGGACTTTTTTTTTTTCCTAGAGGGAATCTGTAGAGCCATTTCTGGTTTATTCAGGAGTTTCTCATGGTGTGCATGCTTACTTTAGGTAAGACTGATGCAACTAGCTTGAATCTATAGTTCTCATGCCTTACTTAAAATTACTAGGAGAGGACCAGATATTGATTTGAGACATCCCCAGCCAGAACAGGACAGGCTCTGGTCACGAGCCATATTGCTATTTCAAGTGCACAACACCAGAGAAGGTTGTAAATTTGCCTTTTAACCCCTGTACGTGTGCGTGTGCCCCTGCATGGGCACACACATGAATACTGGACCTTTGAAAAGTTCCTAAATGACCTGCTTTGGCATCATTCTTTCTTTTTGGTACCAAGCTGACTATATCAATAGAAAGTGAAAAAGTAGAGTTCCTAGTTTCCTCCTAAACCTTTCCTGATTGATGACTTGTCTTCTTCCAAGGTCCAGCATTACAGCACAAACCAGTTGGTATAACCTGCAGCTAAAACTGTTCCTTGGAGGACTGCTTCTTTTCTGGGAAAAAGTGGTTTTCATTAACACTAGTGTTCAGACTCAGAAAAAAATATATTTAAGACAGTACATTATACACAGAACTTGAAGCTATTGCTTTTCTTAATGATATTAATCTGTTCTTCTACAGAGAATCACAGAAATCATTACCTGTTATTGCATTCCCATGTTCATCTCAATACTTCTGGGTGTAAAATAAACCACATAAAAGAAATTCACTGCTTCTTTTACTGCACAGACTACATCACACCCATATAGCTTTCCTGTATAGATTTTGATTTGGTAACTGCTAATACAGAGATTCAAAGCTAGTGCTTTCAAAATATTAACTGCTATACAAAAAACAGAAAAGATAGGAAATGCTAGCAACAAATTGGTCTAACAGATAGTGCCATCTCTCAGAAGGCGTTCATAACATTGACACCAACATAAGTTGTGTTCTCTCAGAAGCACCATTATCACTTATTTTATCATGAGTATAAATTTAATTATGTAACATTCGTCCTACTGCTACTCATTTCCCCAGGGCAGAAGCACTTCCCAATTTTTTCAAATATCGTGGAAGGGAAAGTGGACCTCAGCCTGAAGTGGTAACCTTTGGAGTCCTGGTAACACCAGTGTTTACAGATAGCTGGTATTGCTATCAATGTACTGACCTCTTTCCTTTTTTTTCTGAGGAAGGATATACACAGACTTAGTTTTTTTTTACTAAAAAACCCTGGGAACTTTAAGTAGCCTGAAAGAGGTGGGAGGGAAAATCAACAGGATGTAGAGAAGAGTTGTAAAATTCATAGAAGTCAGGGCAAATGCACCAATAACAAGACACCAGAAAAGTTCAAACCATTAATTTAGTCCAGAGAAGGCTGAGAAGTCATTTTACTGCAGCCTTCTTGATCTTACAGGCAAAAAGGATTTCTAATAATTAAGAGCTCTGTAATTCAGCAGGAAGGGATGTATTTCTGGCTAAAGCAAAAAAATCCACTCTGAACCCTTCCCTACAAATTAACGATGGGAGTTATTAACTGTTGGAACAATTTCTGTCCTTCTGAAAGGTGAACTGCATTTCACATAGAAGCTACAGAAGTTGATAGGAAAGTAGATAGATCTTAGGACCATGGCATACAGGAAGTTCAGCAGGACAATCATGAACAATTTGTTCTACCCTTTATATCTACTTCTGAATTTAAGAATCCATAAATCTACAAAGATGAATAAGGTTAACAGAATCTGCTCCTCAGTCATATATATTTTAACATTTAATTACATTTCCATTTGGAGATTGTAATTTTGAATCTTTGAAACATTTCTACAGATCCCAGAAATAGTCTTTCCTATTCTAGTAACTGAAACTTGAACCAAAAAGAAGCTCCTGAGCTTAAGACTCCAAATTTTTATACTAATTCAAATAAACATAATTTTAACATTTGTTGTTATAGCTGAATGCAGCAATGCTAAAGAACAAAAAGGGTTAATATTTACTATAGTCCTTGAACTGTACAAGTGTGTGGTTCTGTGTTATCATTCCCAATCTGCTCTGTCTTGACTAGGTCTTATTCCTTTCTGTTTCTACAGGTTAGTGTGGCTTTAATCAAGAAAAAAATATTGCATGAACAGCAATTTGAAACACAGCATTTGGAAAGGTCAGAATGGTACGTTACATCCTTATTATCCAAAAGAAAAGATGACTTTAATATCCTGGCAGCATTTTCCTGTGAAGAAGATATTAAACAAGAACTGAAAATGGCCCAAGATTCCTACTTTCTTTCTTATGACAAAGATTGTAACAAGATGATGAAACTGTGCAAAATAAATCTCTTTCTGCTTTAATGTTCAGACTATGGATCCTACCTAGATTTCAAAAGCCTAAGCTAATCAAAAAGCCCATACACATGCTATTCTTTACAAAGGCATCCATATGCAGTTGAAATCTTTTACAGTGCATTTTCCCATTTCCATTAACATTTTCTAGTCTAAAAGTAGGGGAAAAAATAGTAATAGAGGCACAAAGTGTCCTAAGTTTTGATAAACACTAATGGTGGTAAACTGTAGTAAATAATGCACTTTTCACTGACTAATGTATTCAACTGCCACAATTTGCATCTTTATATCTGTATCTCCATGAAGATTATATGTTCAGTTCTGTAGGTGTGAGGAAAGAAAAAAAATGGATGTTATAGTTTAACAGGAAAATAGATCATCAGGATTCTTATATTAAATCTGATCATGGTAATTCAACAAAAGCTGAGTACATGAAATGCAGCCCTATTGGTTGTTCATATTCATTCCACTTGACATGAGTAGTTTGCTTTTACATAGGAATATTACAATTTCAATGTTAAGATCTTATTAAAGAAAACACCTGGTATTATTCCAAAATATACCTATATTCATCTGTTGTTAATTGAAATAGAACTATGGGTTCTGCTCAGGAACTTTCAAGTAGAAATCCAATGTTGCCTCTCTTTTTTTGCATCACCTAGGGAATATATCTGAATGGATATATATATACATATATATATCCAGGATATATTTTATGTAGCATCATGCTGAGAAAAGCCATTTTGCTCTGGTGAAGAGAGATAAAACAAACATGTCCAAAATACATTTTCATTGTTACGACTGAAAAAAAAAGGAGATATATTGGCTTGTTTTTCTTCTTTTCCTTAGGTGATTTTATTTTCCATTGGAGATTGTAAATGTATTTTTCATCCTTTGTTTTGCAACTATAATGTAGGGTATTTTTTTCAATGCACTGCCAGTCTACAACCTATTTTGAAACTTCAAAGGTTTTACAAAACTACAGACAAAAATCCCTAATGGATGTTCATTTCATAAGTGCCTACAGAAATTAAAGTTTTCCTTGTGTCTAGCAAAAGTCTCTTCATACAATTTAAAGTTTCTTTCCATTTAGTTACTTTTGATTTATCTGATATACCTTGAAACTAAAATGACTACAAACAGTTCTTTTCTGCTTCCTAACCAGATATGTCAGCCATCCAAAATGCTGGCTATACAAAATAATAAAAAAAACTTTTTTCAATTACTAATTATTCTTCAAGGCAGAAATTCATTTATTTTTGTCATTTGTATTACAAAGAAATCTGACTGTACATAATTTTGCTACTAAGAAATAAAATATATGTTATTGTATCCGTTTAGGAAAAAAAAGGATTAGGAAATCCAGTACAGAACCCAGAGTGCTGAGGAGAGTCTTCATACATAAACACACAAACAACTGCAGTTGCTTCTAGTTCTTATGGAATTAACCCAAAGCATCAGTTGTGGACAATGTTTGTCTCTTTTCTGTTCCAATTTTATGATTATGCAATTTGATGTTCCTATGTCACCCCCAACTTAGCATGTCCAGTTATGTCCTGAAATTATTTTTTTTCCTGGCAGTGATCACAGTAATTCTGTTTTGAAAAATTACCAAAATAATCAAGTACATCTTGTAAAAGGAACCTGCTTTCCCCACTCATCTTCAATAAATTTTGTGATGGTTGGGCATTTCCCTGGAGTTTCTCTTTAATTATAAAGGTGAGAGGTTTAAAATGAATACAAAATGTTGGACCTGTGAACCCACGGGAGTCTTGTCTAATAGCGAAGAATCACATGATCCTCTGTGAATTATATTGATTAAGTAACAACAGGTGAAGAAGGAGGTGAAAGATGGCAAAGCTTCCATGTTCAGGCAAGACCATAAAAAGAGATGAACCAAAACACAACTGGCCGTGCACATCACACACATGTCTACACACACACATCTCTCTTGCATCTGTATATGGAAAGCTTCTCCTGTGCTCCAAAGGGCAACAATGTGTGTATATGAGATATTTTCCAGAACTGACATGAAAAGATGCTTATATACAAGCCTGCACACACTAAAATATCATTCATATCTGTTGCAAAGTGATTGACACATGTGTCTATGTTCATCAAGCTGGAGTTGTGCAGAAGGTCGGTAGGTTTGCAATTGCACAATCTGTGCCTCCAAATGCTGTTAGAAGGCTACGTAAATACATTTTTCTAAGTGTCTTCATTGTGCCTGCAGCTCAAAATTTGGCTATGCTTGCAGTTGAATTTGTTTTGTTTTGTCACACAATGTTACTCTGTGTTATACGTATACATAATGCATCAGCCAGAAAGCACACTAAAAATCAAAGGAAAGAAGTCAGCTGCAACATTAACGTGAGATTAAAATAATCTGAGATGAAAGGCATTTTAGAAACAATACAGCTTGTCTGACTTAGTGATGTGCAAAGAGGCTCATACATCATTGAATCTTGCTACAGCCTGGCTCTGCATCTAATGGGAAGGGTGACCATGATCACAGCCGGGTTCATAGTGCACAGGTGTTGACACCACAGAAATCATCACCACAACTGGCGCTAATTGGCACCTTTGACGATGGTCTCATGGAGGCTACACTGGTGAGGAACACGGGGCTTCAGCTTCACTGAAGTCTTTCATAGTTTTGCACGTATTTTGAAGAAGAGCAGTCAGGTCCTGACACTTCGTATTTGCCTGCAAATTAGAGCAGCAAGTGCTTTGCTCTGAGTGGTGATGCCTCCCCACGGCAGGTGAGACACACCTTGGTGACACTGAAGCCTGTCCCCGTTGGTGGCCAACAGAAGAGCCAGTGGACTTGGGGCTTTGCACGGAGGAAGCACCAAGGTTGTCGGTGATGCAGAGGTGCAGCCACCCATGCGCCACACAGATCTTCAGATTCTGGTTTCTTCTAACCAGATCTTCTGGTTTCTTCTAATTTTTAATGTATTTTAGATTCTACTGTAAATTGACTTCTAGTAACAACTTTACTTCTCTGTGCTTTAAGTCATTCCTGTGTGTGAAGGATGTAATATTTGACTCTGTTTCTAAGGTATAACATCAGATTGTGTCTGTCTCTTTTTTTTTTCTTTTTTTTTTACTTTTGTCTACCTAAAAACATTGTCTTGTGCAATGATGTCACTTTTTTCTCACACATGTGAAACCAGAACTCCTTCTGTTTCCCTCCATGCCTCCCTCTTCCCTTTCCTTTTATCTGAGGTATAGAAATACTTTAAAGCACTTGTTAATTAGAAAATCACACGTTATGCTTTAGAAATAGGGACAAATATTATGTCATGTAGAATATATCATGAAAGATCGAAAAATATTGTAAGAAGTTTGCAGTTTCTCTGATTTTATGAGTGGGCCTGAAGGCTGTTTATCATTAGCAATAATAAGAGTATAGGATTACACGAGCGCTTACAGCAGCTCAGAACAGTCACTGAGCAGATCCTGATCTTTCCCCATTGATTTTCCATGGCTGCATTGTATTCAATTTCAGTGAAATTATTTCTCATTTACATGCATCTGCATAAATTCCAGATCAAGCCCCCAGCTTTTGCTTCTTCAGGTGCTGATAGTGAGCAGTGGCTGCTATCACGTGTTCCTGAAGACACCCTGGAAAAAGACATGTCATCGTTAGCCTAACGAGGGGAGCGAGGCTGAGGGATTGCTAAATATTTTCTCTCTGGTCCAATTAAAGATGAGAGAGAGAGAGAAAGACAGAAGGGGAAGGCAGGCCAGGGGAAAATCTGTATTTGTGACTGATTTCTTCTAGCCTTTAGCTACAAGAGGATTCTCGTTATGTAGAAGCAGAAAGGACAGGAAGATGTAGTAGTGTACAGGATAAATCCTCTGCTGCTGAAATCGGACTCAGGCAGCACAGACCATCTGTCTGAGCTGCACATTAATTTTCAAAAAAATAGCTTGTTTGGGGAGAAGAGGATATTCCAGCGTACTCTATTGTCATAAGGCATTTTGAAACAAATTATCTGTGTACAAATGAAGGTGCAAGGTCTGCCTGCTTGCTGAGGACCCGCTCCAGCTATCCGCAGTCTCTTTTCAGGACTGATGTGTATACAGATATACATATATATATATATATGTACAAAGGACTTTACCAAGCCAGACTTTGCTGAGTTAGGTGGCAGAGTGCTGGCTCTGTTTATAAAACTGGCAGAAATTGGTGTCATGAAGTTTTGTACCAGGTGCCTGAGCTTGAAGTATGAGAAAACTCAGGGAAGGTCAAGGTGCACAGCAGCATCTCAGGAGTGAAAGAATGGGAAAAAATCTGCTCACTATTTAATTTTAGGCATCTAATTTAGGTGTCTGAAATCAGGAACCCATGGCCCCAGTGGATCTGGCAGACTGAGTCTATTCTAGGATATAAAGTGGTCACGGAGATGCTCTTTGACCCCTTAATCTGATGAATGGCATAGCTCACATCCCTACAGACAAATTCCCTCACGTGCTGAAAAGGGTGGATACATCCCAAACTGCCTGCTGGGCCCAGGGCTTGTGCCCAGCAAGCCAGGGTTCAGGATGTTCAGTGTTCCCATTGCAAGCCAATTCAGTATTTTAGTGACTCAGAAGTCCCTGGAGCTCTGTCCTGCTATACAGGACTCCATAGGTTATACAAGGAATCTTGGCTCCCAGCCTAGTTAAAAATATGTCGTATTTCCAGGCATGTCACTCAAAGTGATAAGACTCTCTTACTTCCCAACACAAAAAATGTCATATGGCAGGACAACATTGATGCAGTATCTCATATAGTAGAAGAGTATTTTCCTCTTTAGGCTACAGTGGAGAAATGGGCTTCCTAGAAAAATTTCTTTGTACCAGTAACTCCATTGCTGACCCCACATGCAGCTCATGGTTTCTTGCTGTGACCATGCATTGAAGATGCTCCCACACTGAGGACCTCACATCTGCCTGCTGCCGACTGACTGGAAATGATCTGTGGTCTTGACTCAAAATGATCTGAGGTCTATGGACAGGCTCACAGTGCCTAAAACAGGACAAACAGAAGAGCTGTAAGAGCAGCCAGGTGAGGGGTGAGAGTCAAATGAAGGATCCCCTTGGCCAGGGCCTGAAATTTGCCGGGGCTGCATGGCTAGATGAAGAGGTGACGTTTTATTGAGGTTACAGTGACCTGCGACCTAAACTAGCTAGGAAGATGCAAGTTCCTTTGCCATCAGATATGCCACCAGCCCCAAACTCGAGTCCAGGATTACATCCTACATGTTTCTCATGAACCTGCACAGTGGCCAGAGCCAAGCAGAGAGTAGAAGACATTGCCTTGCATCCCTATTTATATCTAAGTCTCAGACTTTGAGTGAGAACTCAAACCTGGGTTAATCCACCCCCCAACTATTGACTTCATGTTGTTTATTTCACATTTCTGCTTATTTCTTTACCTCCTTCCTAAGATGCAGCAGCTCTGTGAGCTAAGCTACACTTGCCTTTTTACCACTTCAAATGCCAGAAGCTTTAGCTTGGAAAAATGATTTCATAAATACTTGCTGTGCTGTGCCAGTCCTATATATTGCATTTTCTCCCAATAACTAGAAAATGAGAAAGCTCTAGAGAAAGAGTTGCATTAACAGGCTCTTGTTGTATTTTATTTTTAATCTGTGACTCTCAAAGACCTACTTTGAATCCCAGTCCTGGGAGACCTCCTGGTTTGTTCCAGCCTCAAACCATTCCTGCCTTAGATTTTTTTTTTTCCTCTGCAATGAGACCTATTTGCTTTATTCATCACTTAGCTGGCCATAGACCACAGAGGGAAAATATCAGCTCTGGCTTCTGATTGTCCACCTGGAATCACAGGATAATTTCCTAAGCCTTCCAGCAAAGAATACAGCATGGGAACAACTTCATAAGCTCTCTTGTTGGCACAACAAAAGATGACAAAAACAGAGGCCTGTTGTGGAAAGAAGGATAAGGCTGCCAGTGGGGTTGGCAGTAGCCCAGACTCGCTGAAGTGAGCCCAGCTCAGCCATATTTGTCCAGTGGCAAATAAACGGGAGATGAGAGAAGACCGTGTTCAGGGTTGGGAGGTTAGGGAGGTGCTGTGAAACTCCCTATGATGTTTTCAGATTATCCAAAAGTTGTGTCTGGATGTTTATAAATTATAGATGTGTTAGTTAAAAATGATAATGTTTTAAGAAAGCTTTCACTCAAACTTTGAAAAATTTGGGTTAGTCTCTCAAACTGAGATCTATTTCATAGTTCAGACTCTATTCTTTTTCAAATTCTATTATTTTATGTTTTGTTTATAATCGTTATTAACAAGTACTAAACTTTCCAGTAAAAAGCTACCCAGTTCACATTTGTAATATTCTGTTTTTCTCTTTTTTTTAATTAAAAATTCTGGCCTACCCAGAATTTTTATTGCTAATTTTATTGCAAATACGAGGTAATTGTTGGTGTTCTAGCAGTGCCCTCTGTTCTGGGTGCTGGTAAAATGAATGAATACATGACTCAGTACATTCAGATCTTCCAGCATGAACAGCAAATACAGCAAGATCTGAAACAGAACCATTATCCCAGATGTCTGAGAACAAGGTACGGAAATCAGTTTGATTTAACAATAACGTCTGCCACTGTGAGAGATATAATGGCTGTCTAATGAAATAGTAAAATATTTGCTTACGAATGCCATCCTCTAAAATGTCGTACATAAAAAATTAAGCACTTATTAGCATCGATTCTGTTGAAAGTTTAGCACAGCAATAAAGTTTAACTGACACGTGGTTTTGGTTAACTCTAAATACATGAGTTAGGAACACAGCTCATGTACAAGGGACCCAAAACCCACCATCCAACGGAGTCCCTCACAAGTTTCCAAAGCTGCCCCTCATGCAGGTCACAAATTAGGGCCTGACCTTAACCAGCACTGGTCTAAGATGGCTCAAAGAGGAAAGAAGTGAATCAACATTAGTGTGATGCAGAAACAACTTGGACATTTTCTCCTCACTCTTTTGCCTTCTTGTATCTCCACCATCACAACTCTGCATCACGCTAAGGATGTTAAAGAGATGCTTGCTATTAACATCAGCATACAACAATTTAATTTTAAAATAAAAAACTGCATTTTCTTTAAATAAAGGGGGAGTTGTCTGCATAAGTCACAGCACGCATGCTATCAGTAAAAACTCAATCTCACTGAGTAAAAGCCATACAAGAGGCCAATCTGGTCTGAATTATCAGTCAGCACTTCAGCAACATTCCATTTATTTTCATCAGTTAGAATGACCCTAGCAGTATTTTGAAATTATATTTAAAACTGTAGTGGTTATTAATCAGCGAACTATGGCAAGCCAGTATCATGATCAGCAGAAGAGTGGAGACAGATACTATATCATTTTGATCTTACTGAATCGATTTCTTTTAAGGGCAAAACTTTTTGCAGCCATCTCTCTTAATCATTTGGATGTCCAGAATAATAAAAGGACTACCTGCCCATGGATTGGAGGGCCTTTGCTACATGTCATAAGAAGAAAAATGAAATTAAACCATATCAAGGCCCCCCCAACCTACATTTTTTATTTATACAGATCTAATCTTCATTAAATCTCAATTTTGTAGCAGTTGGGATGCACAGCAGGATGTCCAGCAGCCCTGACCATATCAGATTAGACCTGGAAGGGGTTGTAAATATGTCTAGACCTCCGGTTTCCTTACAGGAAAGGAAGAAAATAGATTTTTTTTTTAAATTTATGAATCTCTGTGACTACTTTTTTTTTTTATATTCACATTTTCACTATGTTAAAAGAACTAATGTTATCATTATTGTTTATATATATATATTATTTGTGCTTTATATATATAACTTTATTTAAACCCTTGTCAGTTTAAAAAGAAGATCTAAGATATTATTTATAGTTTTGAATTTCCAGAATCTGACATTCACCAGGACTCTCTTTGGTGTAGGTCAGGGATGCTCAGAGTGTCACCTCTTGGATATTATAGAGAGATGGAGTTTTCTGTCATCTTCTTTCATGTATCAAGCAAAATAAGTGGCTCCTGGTGGCATCAGCGGATTTTAAAAGTTCCATTTTCCATGGATCAGCAAAATATATTGCTCAGTAAAAAATCTGGCCAAATTTTCTTTCACTACCTTAGTAGAAGAAAGGTCAATAAGTCTATTTCTTCTTGGTGATCAAAAGCATTAAACAAAACAATTTATATTTATGTATCAAAATGAGAGCTGTTAAGCAGTCAGTTTCCATAAGCCTATTGTGGATTAAAGCGTCATATTTAAAGAAGCTAAAAATGTCAAAAAAATAAAAAAAGTGTCACAGCCATAAGGTGTTATCTGTGGGGTACTTTATTTCTCTGAAACACGGTTCAGACAGACATGCTCCATGCAACTATCCATACAAACAGCTGCTGGATGCTAACTCTGTTTAAGAAAAATAAAAAGATGAGAAAATCTTTCAAACTTTTCTCTGAAGTAAATCCTCTTCAATATCCACAGTATAGAGTTAATAAAACCCTGAGAATGGTTCCTAGAAGATCTGTAATTCAGTTAGTTTCTGAAAAATGAGCGAGAGTGCTGCACGTGGATTTCCTTGGCTATTGCAGTTCTGGGCTAACCAGGTAGTGTCATCTTTGATGTCAGCTCAATGATACTGAAGCAATCCAGCTAGCTAATTTCCTTTGATCCTGGCCTCCATCTGGATAAGAAGAGCAGTGAGGGCGGAAAGCCCGTGTGAACATCCTGCCCCTTGCCTTGCTGAGCCACCACCCTCGGCTCCAGCTGTGGAGAAAGGTGTCTCCCCTTCACTCCATTAGTGCTCCTGCTTCTGCGAGCAAAATTTTCCTCTAACTATCAAAAAGAGACTTTTCCTCCTTATCAGCAAGGATAAAAAACCCTCTTCCTTTTGCCAGGAGCAAGTGAACTGATGGAAAGATCCTTCCACAGCAGTCATGTTTCAAATACTATCCTTAAGAATCTGCCAGAGGCCATTGACAGAGGTAGACCTCTGGACTGGACTAAATGTGGTCAGTCTTAGGGGTTACACTCTCTTTTTCCAGATGCTTTTAACCAGCAAATCTTCTACTCCCGTTTCCACATTGCTTATTGCAGACATACTCCTCCTGTTCCAGAGACACACACAAGCCACAAATATTTTTACCATCATATATTTATTATATCTAGTATCCTATTATATCTAGGTTAAGTGTGTAAACCAGTTCTTATGGCAGTAGATATACAAACATCAAAGATACTTAAAAAAAATCTTTAAAATATTACAGACAGAAATAGCTGACTGCTCAGTTACAGCCCATTCTGTCAAAGCAGAGCTGGACTTGGGGGAAAAAAATCATTTGATTAACAGTATGATCATGCTGCAGAAATTTCCTCCAAAATAGCGCAGTATTCTCTCTGGAAGAAAAGAGGTTTTTTGACCTTGTCTTGTTTTCCAATGATTTTCTACAAAACTTGCTTCTTCTTAGTAAGAAATAGCATGCAGCTGAATGAATAGAAAATACAGGGTGCTGAACATGATATCTAAACCGCAAAACAAAAAACAATTCGTCATTTTATCAACATACAAATAGTCAAAGAGGGAATATTCAGGGCTATGACAACCAATCTAATTGTGTCTGGTAAGTAATACAACGTGGAGGAAAGAATGGAGTTATTTACTGGCTTCAGCTCTTATAGTGTACCAAGATATAACTCACTTCTTGCACCCTGACATGTTCATTTGACAATATTTCACCACCTGAAAACAAAGCTGTGTCTTACCTTTCAGCACCTGTGAGAAGCTTGGGCTGTAAAAAACGAGTCTTAGGCATTTTATTTTTCTTTTTGATTAAGACTCATTCGGTAAGTATATGAGTATACCACATCAGATAGAAGGTACCTTCTTTGTATGATTTTCTTCAGGAAGATGTCAAGCTACATTTAGGTGAATATTCAAGAACTATGTGATGTAATAGGCACAGACTGAGGGGGAAAAAAAATGAAAACAAAAAATGGACAATTTTTGGATGTATAATGGACTTAAAAAGAACAATACGCCGGACTTTGAAATATTATCACAATTTCCTGTACTTATTACACAGATGACTTCATCTTCCTTATATATCCTGGTGATTTTTACATCTCAGTTTACAAGATGAAATAGAGTACGCAACAACTCTGAAATTCAGCCTCACGGAGAAAATCACAGGATCACAGGATAGCTGATGTAGGAGGGGACCTTTGAAGATTATCCAGGGGTCCAACCCCTCTGTTCAAGCAGGAGCACCTGGAGCAGACTGCCCAAGACCATGTCCAGCTGAATTTTGAAAATTTTGAAGGATGGAGACTCCACGGCTTCTCTGGGCAACGTGTGTACTCAGTCACTCCCACAGTGAAAAACTGTTTCTTATTTTCAAACACAACTGCCTGGGTTCCACTGGCTGCCCATTGCCTCTCATCCTGTCACTGATCATCACATCGTCTCTCTCTTCACCAGATCCTTAATTGTGTCATCTCACGGCTGCTGCAGCCAAGACTGCCCTTAATTTTTGCATTTCTCACCATCCTTCCTTATTCGCAAGTGTGTTGTCCAGCACAGAGCCTCACCTCATCAGCTTCTCAACCATCTGTTTTAGAGACTTGCTATCTAAATTTAAGGATACACTTTGGATATTTTACTTGAAGTTTTACATTTTAAAAGCACCCAAGTGAATTGGTTAAGTTCTTTTTTTGTTTTGTTGTGCTGCGGGTTTTTTTGTTTGTTTTATTTTGTTTTCTATATTAAAATATTGAAATGGGGTTTGTATTGTATTGCACTTAGAGTAGGAATTAATTTTGCCAAAGTCATCTCAGTAGGTCATCTAATACCCTCTGTTTAATAAACTGGAAATTACTGCTAACATAGCTGGAGAAGATGAAAAAAAAAACCATACTTAAAACACTCAACCCATAATAGCATTCAAGAACTAATATTTTAGAGTAGTAACATCTACTATATAGATAGGTGCTATATCAAGGACTCTGAAAAGCTGTTTTAAACAAGCACAGTTATAAACACCTAGGCTGTTGGTTCAAGGAATTCTGACAATGAAACTGCATAGGAGTGATAAACAGCTAAGCAGACAGCAAATGATTCACTTTATCCCCAAAGCCAACACATACTCTTTCAGGATCAGAAACTCCGTGAAATTGGAATATGTGGATTCAGACTATTGAAATATCACCTTTTCATCCAATTGCAGTAAACAAACATCCTGCACAGATCAGTAATGAATTGAAGAGTTTCCTTTTACTCCTAGGATGCAGAATGAGAGAGAAAATAAGCACTGCGTTCATGCTTTATGGTTCAGAAATGAGCAATTCTCTGCCTTGTTTTCTCTGAAGAGCACACATGAGTTTGCTTATGTCATTTGCACACTGTAATCCAGAATGTGCCTACAGTGAACGTATTTGAGAAAGCATGACCCTTCCACATGTTCTGCCTGACTTCTGCTGCTGAAATAGCCGGTGAAATACAATGTCATTCTTCTTCTGGGGAAGGGATAAATCTTGAGCAGAATAATAAACTTCTCGTTAGAATGCTAGCAGCCAAGATGTGATAGTATTTGAAATGCATGCTTTGAGTAAATAAATAATTGTCTGACTTCAATGCAGAGGTGGCAGACTGGAAATTTTGGAGATCAAGGTTGACAAACCAACCAGAATAAGCACAGATGACACGAGCTTTATCCCCCAAACTTGGAAATATCTGACCTTTTCTGAGTGGAAGTGTAGGCAATATTTTATTTCTACATAATAGTAATACTGCAAATCAAGATGCTGTTTCTGCACTGCCACCATCAATGAGAGTTGTTGTTTCTGGTGACAAAAAAAATCCTACCCATTTAGGCAACAGTATCTGAAATAGAAACCACAGGATCGTTACCATTAGCATCATCTTGCACTACCCAGAAATTTTAGCAGGTCTGCAGCACACTGCTCTCTACTGCTATGCACAAAAATATAGTTTTGGAGAGCAAAACCTAGCTCTGGGTTGGTCAACAAAGCGTGATTCCACACCCTCTCAGGAGAAATGCTTATCTCTGTCAAAGTTCAGTAAAATGTAGAAGAGGCTTTTCTGTGCTCATACATTGTACTACACAGGGGACCTGACATATGTTTTATCTTCAGTGTTTCCACTTCTCACTTTAGGAAGGTATCTCTTTACTGTGTAAACAAATACAATAAGTAATGATTATGATTCTACCTTTGCATCTGAATCCTTTAAAAAGAATTGTATGTAAAAAAACATTTTTTCAAGTTGCAAAGGTACTGAACTGTCTAATCAGTTATTTCCAAAATGTCTTCCATAAAGAGTTAAAGTTTTATGACCACTTAGATATATCCTTGGTTGTATGTTGCAGGCTGATGGTGGCATTCAATAGACAGGATAACCAACAAGTGCACAGCCCTCCATACATTTAGCAGACTGAATCTTGGGGTCACTTCCTTATCTGGTTTAATTAACTAGATATAAACTATTTTACATGTCATACTTGGCAGAATTTAAATGTTATGTGACATTAATAAAGCATAAAGTACAAATGATAATGCCACAAGTCTTTCACATCGCATTTTTGCTGGGTACCCATGCTTCTCTACTATGCATCACTTTTAACACTGTCTATAGGCTTGGTTCCTTTTTTTCCCACCTCTCATACAAGGTTTTAGTGTACTAAATTTAGAGGAGCCTGTATCTTGGGTTGTCAGATAGCCTTGTTCATTAAAGTATCAGAAACAGAGTGGGCAGACTTTTTAACACACCGTGGATTGGTGCACTATAGAATTATAGAATTATAGAATCATAGAATCATAGAATGCTTAAGGTTGGAAGGGACCTCTAGAGATCATCCAGTCCACCCCCCTGCTCCAGCAGTGACACCCACAGCACGGGGCACAGGGTGGAGTCCAGGCGGGTTTGGAAGATCTCCAGAGAAGGAGACTCCACAACCTCCCTGGGCAGCCTGTTCCAGGGCTCTGTCACCCTCACTGCCAAGAAGTGTTTTCTTAAGTTCCTGTGGAACTTTTGGTGCTTTAGTTTGTGACCGTTTCCTCTAGTCCTATCGCTGGCCACCACTGAAAAGAGGCCGCCTCATCCTCCTCACTGCCTCCCTTGAGGTATTCGTAGACACTGATCAGGTCCTCCCTCAGCCTTCTCTTCTCCAGGCTGAACTTCAGGCTGAACAGGCCCAGCTCTCTCAGCCTTTCCTCATCATAAGGCAGATGTTCCAGGTCCCTGATCATCTTATAGAATTGAATCTTATAGAATCTTTGTTTCTTTAGTTGTGAGTATATTTTGTGAACTTTCTTCCAAGGAGAGGAACCTGTTTGCTACTTTCACAATGCCGGCAGCATCAGAGGCTTTTTGTGTGTGCGTTAGATTTTGTGTCTTTTTCTTCTTTTTAAATTTCATAAAAATAAAATTAATTTAAAATCTCATTATTTCATCCAGTTTTTAGAAACAATATTATATCAAGGCCTTTATCATTTATTTCTATTGAAGGACTAGCTGTTACTGTCAGCAAAAACATGCAACTCTTTAATAGGAAAGATCTTTCTCTAAAGACTCCTGAAAAAAACCCACAACATTTCCAAGGCAATACCTATAAAACCAGCACAGAATTGTCAATCATTCCTCTAAAACTATAGTACAAACAGGTATTGCTCTATAACCAGTCCCTGTTTCTGCCATCCGCACACTTCTAGGGCTGTAGCTTATGATACCATTGACACGTTACCTTGTCAGCCCCAAAGCATGCCAGATGGTTAGGTGGTCCCATGGAGCATCGTGATCTCTGATTGCTCTTGCTTTGCTCTGATGAAGTTCATTGTGCATCACTGGTCTGAGCCCATCACTGCACATGACCAGCTCCCACTGCCCATGCAGAGTCAACAACCCAAAATTTCAAGAGCCTCCATTGATGTTTTGAGCCCAACTGAGGAAGAGATGAAGGAGAGGAAAGAGGAGGCTCTTTTCTCCCTTGGCTTCAGCTCCCTGCCTGTGAGAACTGCTCTGGAGCACATTTCAGCTCCTCACAGACCACGAATTGAATGTCTTGTGAACAGGTAGCCCTCATCAACAAGCCCACAGAGCTGAGGGCTGGGATGGACAGTGAGACAAAAGCCTCTTGAAGGCCAGCCTGCCCTTTTCCCAAACTGGGAGCAGCACAGGCTGTTAGAGACATTGCCTGTAAATAGCACTTGTGCCCCTTGAGATCCAAAGAGCTCCCCTCAGCTCAGGATCAGGCCCGGCAGCTTTTTAGCAAGCCAGGAGTGAAAGAGCTTTGCGATAGCACAGTCTCACACCAGTTGAATCTGTATTATGCAGCTGTGCTGCAAATTACATTTTCCAAGCTGTTCTTTTTTTTTTTTTTTTTTTTCCCCAAAGGTTATTTTTAAATACTTTTTTTTAAATGTCTGCTTGATCTTCCCTGCTTTTAAAAGGCCACGCGGGAAGATTTGTTGGCAATTTACTGTGTAGGTAGTACGAGGGTGGGAAGAAGATATCAGTTGCTGTCTGGATGGGGAATCATTTATATGTTCTGGTCACAGATTTGTGGCACTTGATCCCACACCAAGAGAACGTTTTATTTCAGTCTGTTTCAGCGGCTATGGCTGATGAAAACCCTGCTTTTGTAATGCCCCTTAAAGACAAAATACTGCTTTTTGTTGTTGTGTTCAGTGATAAAAGTGCAATGTGAGGCCTGACAGACCATCAGGGTGGCAGCCTTCCTTAGCGAAAATGGTTCCAAAATAAACCCTGGCATAATCTGGGGAGCAAAGGTCAACACTTTTGTCAAAATGTTAAGTCCCCATTTTCATCCTCATGCATCTTCCTCTCCTCAACAGCATAAAAGGAACCCCAGAGTATGGTTTTTAAGACAGACTGAGCTTTAGCAGATGAACCCTCACAATCGAGATGTGCAAATATCTGATATTCTGCACATAGCTCTTCTCAGCATTGTTCTGTCAAGGCTTATAAATTCAACAGGCTTGGTAAACAAGTGGCCCAAAGGGAGCTGCTACAACAGCGTTATAAATATTCAAGACCCAGTCAGCCATAATTAGTTTATTCCCTTGTGTTGCCTTTAATATTTCCCTCCCTCCTTCCAGTCTGTATACTTGCTCAAAGTTTCTGCTTTACAGCAAAAGCCAGGGCACTTCTGTCCTCTCTGTGAGCACAAAAAGAAGCTTCTGGCTGTGCAATAGCCCTGTAACTGTATTCTGTGCATACAGAGGGGAGAGTCATTCATCTTTCTTCCTTTCTGATGAATACAGCAGAATTTTATTATCCTCCATGTTTCTTCTTAGAGAAAACATCACAGTTTGTATGCTTTGTGCCTCCAAACCTTGTATGTCTCTGCATCTTTGCTTGGGTATTAAATTTTTAAACATAAAAGGGTATAACTTACATTGCATCCCTATTAATGGTAAAAGTGTCTTCGCTGCTGTGTGACCTAGAAACACTATGAAGTGCCTGTGCTGATATCAGAAGCATTGCACAAAGCTGCAAAATATAAAGTGGTGTGATTTGTCTATCTCAAAACATATTTTATTTCAGATTTTCAAAATGAAACATAAACACATAAAAAATTAGTAAGTGATTATAGAGGCAGAATCATCTACAGAAGACATACCCTGTTGAAGGGAGAAGAGATTAATGAGAAATTACCTCTGCAAATAGCAATTTCTAGTGTTTTGCATTTGAAGGAAAGTACCATGAAAACTGGAACATTTCTGGGTATAAAGACATTGATTTCAAATAAAGCATTCCCTGTCCCTTTCTAGTATTACCCATGTAGCTCAACAAGCTCAGTATAACTGATTGCTTGACTGGACTCTTATTTCAGAAAAACATGTTGAAGGTTATTTATCTACACTGGAAGGTTATGAATCTACGGATTTATTCTAACCAGCCACTGCCCTCTATATTATTGTCCCATTCTACAGACAGTCCTAATGTGGGATGGAGGTTTTCAAGGTCATGCACCAGAATGATTGTGTTATAGGACTCCATTCCTAGACAGAAATCCACATTAGGCTGCTTTTCACAGTGCACTTAGCATACAACAGGTTGGGAGCTAGAATACAGGTGAGTTTTAGAAATTACTGCTCTTGTTGATGTGTTGCAGCTATGAACAGTTCTCAATATGAAAACTGTATTAGGCAGAGGAATGCATAGTTATGGGTCTTAACGAGTGTACGGTGGGGAATAACTTCAACACGACTGAGACAAAGACAGGTAGCTCATGTACAGAACCAGCAGTCCAAAGAGCTTCAGATATAAGCACCAGGATTCACAATAAGTTCTGCTTTAGGCACAAAATTTTCTATTGTATTTAACTTATGCAGTACAGCTAGAGTAGGTGGCAGTGCAGGGCTTAAATGAAGTCTTTTTTAACAATTCACATCAAATAAGACAGGAAAAAGATAAAAATAGTGTGAATGCATCTTAAAAATCTTTTACAAGGGGATTACATTATTAGCTATAACATTGCTGCTATCAGGATTATCATAATCTCATGGCAATGAAGACTACTCTAAAATGTAAGAAGACAGCTATATGTAACTTTCTTCAAAGATCAAGAAGAATCAAATCAAATGATTGTTGTTGGCTCATCTTTATTACTGCTAAGAAAATGAAAAACTACTGAAGCAAAATACATTCAGGGGCATAAACACTGATAATACCAATGACATTTTAAGCTATTGTCTGAAATAGCTTAGGTGTATTCAAAGCTGAAAACACGATTTACAGCAATGCTTAGTCAAGCTGATGAGCTGACAGTGTCCCAAGGGCACCGACACCCTTTCCTGTTCCTGGGTTCTTCAGTCCATACTGGTGACACCACAACACTGTTGGGCTCCAGCCTCCTACGTGGACCCAGGTCAGCCCTTTGCAGCAGCCTCCAGTCCTGCTTCCATTTTCTCTTGGATGGACCTTGGACCTAATTCATTACTTCACTCTGTCTGGGACTCTAGATGATCCCTGTCCTATCACCACCCTTACCCTGCTCCCATATTTTAGTCAGGTCTCTGCCAAGTGGCATCCGTTGCTTGTGCCAGTGTCACCCTCACTCAGCTCCCAGCTCGCCCTCCCTTGCTATTGATGACCCTTAAAAAGAAAATAGGATGGGTGTACTGAATAGAATATGTGAATGAGGGTAAGAAAAATTATTCTATTTAAAAGGCAAAATCTGAAGTTTTGGACTTACAATATCCCAGAATGAACCGTGTCAAAGGACAGTATTGCATTTTATTCCTACTGTCCCAAAGCAGTAAGCTGCTTTCTCTGGGAGAACCAGCATCTGGCTGGTTGTTTTGGAACGTGACTGCATAGCTTCATGAGCACAGTTTCATTATAACTAAATGAACTCTTTCCCTGACGTGAAGCTGAGTCATATAGTAGTACAAGATCCATATTTCCAAAGCTTAGCCATTTAAAAAGTGCTAACATTTTTAAATCTCAATACCAATATTAACACTGAGTATTCATCAGATGTTAACATTTGAAATAAATTAAATTAGAAATACATATATGTATATATTCCAGAGCAAACACACATGGGATTCATCTCATCTGACTTCAGACAATCTGAAATAGTCTATATGTAAGCTTGTCACCTTCGTATCCTCTTTTAGGCAATGGAGATACTTTAGGCATTGCCATCTAAGCAATGGATAATTTTTAAAGAGCAAAATATATCTGATCTGTTTTTGACACTATTTTAGTATAAGATAGATCACTTCTTAGAAGTATCTTTGGTCAGATAAATGCTATATCTGTTCCTGTTTTTTTTTTTTTAATCTGATTTTAATTTTTTTAAATTACTTTTTAACTCAGTGGCTTTTAAGTGATTCTATGTATACGGTGCTGACTTTGTTACAGCTAGATTTTCACCTCTCACTTTCCAAACCATTTTCTTCATCTGCTCTATACCATCTATAATGTCTAAAAACAGCTTTACCAAGAAGTTATTCTAATCTCGAAAACTGGAGGTATTCTGAAATGTTCCTGTATCACATGACAGAGTCAAGGATTTATGCCCCATCTGAAAAAAAGACCTAGGAAAAAAAAGCAATTCTGTCCTGAAATAAGCTATAAACACTCATAAGGGGTATCCCTGACTGAAGATTTTCTTTACAAAATCAAGGCATTGTACTGATCCAGTTTCCTTTGGTTGCACTAATCCTGCTCTTTTTTTTTTTTTTTTTTTTTTTTTTTTTTTTTTTTTGTATAAATGTGCTCAAACTGAGTTCAGCTATAGCTCAAACTGAGTTCAGTTCATTCTCAGACTTTCCACCATATATATTCATTATCTTGCCTGCTTTACGAAGTAATTTGATAAGTGCAGTCTTCATGATGTGAATCGGCGTAACCGCGGTACCAACCATCATTTAGCAGAGCTACACAGCAACAAGAGACTCTGCTTCTGGCTGAGTCATTCACACGTACCCCAGGGAAAGGTTTTCTTAATGGGATGAAACATCTTAACATCTGCTCGCAAAAGCTTTACAAAGAAAGCCATTTTCTGTGCAGAGAAGGAAAGCTTTCCCACACATTCTTGACTACAAACAGTTGAAATTTGCTCTATTTATATCCATGCTGCCGTAAAGCATGCTAATGATGTTGTACTCCAGTCACATCACTCTTCTGGTAACGGAAATAGAATAATTTAATTATATAGTCATCTAAATGACTCTACAACTTCAGAATAGTTCTAGCTTCGTAAATCTCCAGCCAATCTGTTTTGTCTTCTCCTCAAGACATTTGTCTGTCCATAGATTTTTCGGTACTCATTCCTCTAATTTTTGATATCTACAGGTTATAACTCTTATACTCCTACCATACCAAGGCACACCATCTGCATAAGCAGTTCAGTGCCACATATCTCTTGATTTTGTTGTTAACTTGTGAAAGCATTGTGAAAGCAATGAGTTTGGCTGTCCTGTTTCAGCTTCACGGTGCTTTACCGCAGCAGAATTTGGCTCGTATTGCTGCTGTTTAACTTGGACTCACATCTTAGACCACTTGGTTTGTTATTTTTAGTACCTAAAAGTATATGGTGTCAGACTAGTTTCTAAATAAATTGGCACCAGGGGCTAACTGGCACAATCTGATTGTACATTTGGTCTATATAGTTTCTATTTAATTTTGGTCACACAGAAGAATCTCTCTGAGACTGCATTTCTCTGAAGAACTGCAGAAATAAATGAATGAAAGATAAGTATATACAATACCTGGAGAATTATACATCAAAGAGTTTGGCAGTCTCAAAGTGTATGAAAATATCTACATTAACGCAGAAATAGTAAGGAGATGTGTTTCTTGCATCTCATTAATCTCTGGAACTTGGAAGGAAACTGAGCTATGAGGACACATGCCCTTGACATTGGGATTCATTCACAGCCATCTTTGAATGCTCATATCTTTGTATTCTGTAAGAGAATATCTATTCTAAAAAAAATAGAATTATTCTTTTTTCTTTCTTTTCAAAAATGCAGGAAATATCAGAGTATTGTGCAGGGTGAGATTTTCATATTTACCTTTTAAACAAGAAGAGCAGCAGACTAAGTGAGTATGCAGAAGAGGTAAGCTCATCTCACTCAGTGGCCAAAGCAATATAGGACCAATATTCTCACAGCAGAGCCCTAAACACTCAGGCACACATCATTCTAGGCAGCATTCTTATATTAAAAGCTAGTACAAAAGAAGATACTTTCCACAAACAATCAGAATTGTAGGGGTTTTATAACTCCCATGACCTAGGCTACCTGTTCTTGTGCACTTCCCTCAGGAATCTTACCTACTATCAGTAAATTTTGATATAGGAAAAAAAGGGTATTCTTGACATTGTACATTCTTTTTGTTTGAATACTGGCTGTTTTTCAAAGCTGACACATTGCATGGGAATGTGGAGAAGGGAGCTGAAAAAAAACCTCAAAATTTCTGTGCCTTAACATAAATGAAGCAGAACTGGATGCTGGGCTCTCTGCCTGTGCCAATGGTAGATACATAAGGGGAAAAACTTGACACGTTGTCATTCTGACAGCAAAAACACAAAAATAAAAAATAGCTGTGGAATTCGCATTCTGTTTCATCTTCCTCTTTCTCCCCATTTCATTTCAGAATACTTTTAAAAGAAATGCAGTTCATTTCCAATATCCTCTGGAGCAGAACTTCCAATCTCTGATCAGCTTCAGTGCAACCCATGTGAAACACATCCCTCTTTCCATGCTGGTTCTGGTAAGCTAACTAGTGGCGAAAGGATTGTGGACATGGGCTCTTTCAGTTTATCCTAGATCTATAAATCTACTGCTACACAGGTGCTAAAGTCCAGCAGCTTTTGAACTCCATGGCTTTTAGAGATAACCTCTACATAAGCAGCAAGGTAGAGAAAGTCTATGAACAGAAGGTCTGCATCCGTGGTTTATCTTGGATCAGGACTGATTACCCTGATCCCTGATCCTTCTCACCATGCCTTAGATCATGACATAGAACTGTCTCGGTTGCCTTTCAGAGGTAACTAAACCAAAAAATGATCTCCAGGAAGAAAACAGATGCACAAATATGCACTTAGTCCATAGGACCAGACTAAAACTAATTTAAAGTGAAGAACTCCAAAACATCTGCAGCAAATCAGGTCTATATATGTATGTATCAGGTCAAACAGCAGTTTGCTATACTGATGGCTAATGTTGCCATAGCATACATTCCCTTTCAGGCCAACTCTTCCTGATAATAGCAGAACAAAAACATGCAGCAACATCAATATAAGAATTCAGCTAATATAATCTAAAAATTCCACCTCATTCTCCTCGCTTACACCAAGTATTATGCATTAGAAATCTGGCAGAGAGTTCTGTCAAATTGAACTATTGAACTCCGAGCGGCGAAAGTCCCTCCCCAGGCAAGACATTTAAATCATTTTCAAAGTTAATTTCCTGCTCCCAGACGGAGAACAAATCTAATCGGGTTTACTTCATTCTTCTGATGAACGGGAAAATGTTGCCTGCATACTCAAAAAGGAAAAGTGTCCTGGAAGGCAGCTGGAGCCTACACGTTGCAGCAGACGAAGAAGGCTCTTCAGCAAAGCCAAGTACGTGGACTAGAATGTGAGTCGGGATTTGCATTTAACCTGTCAGATCTTCCTGGTCTCCTGCTAACCCCTTCTTATAACAAAATTATGAATTGTTTACAAGCTAAAAAAGCACACTGTAGATTGAAAACGGACAGAAAAAAAAAAGAACATATTATGGACTCGGGGGTATTTCGGATAATTGTCCAAGCATTTAAATAGACTCCTCTCTATCCTCTCTAGTTCCCTTTTATTCCTGATGATCAAAGCTTTTCCCATGGCTTCTAATGATATCTCCAAGAAAATTTCTGGTACGAAAGCTTCTGGGAGCACCAGAAGGAACTGAATGAGGTCACTAGATAACTACGGAGCCTGGATATATTTATGCCACAAGTTAAGATAAAACAGGATAAATTAACATATGAGCCAATTTATTTTTGAAGACAGAAAATAAACAGTGTTAAACTTTCTAAATTAAAGAGTTAGCAGATTATATTTTTGGAAGTGTTTTTACAGTTCCACATACCTGAGCGCCTAAGAACATCTTGTGTCTTTTGGCAGCAATAGAGAATTTTTTCGTGAAATAGCAGAAATATATATTAGTTCTTTTGGAACAGGTTAGCATTAACTAAGCTTTTCCAAGGTTCAGCATATAATATGTGGCTTGGTATTGCTCTATTAGCGGAACAAAGCCAGATGCTTTACTTTGAAATAAATGAAAATACTGAAGTGACCAATTATGCTTATCTTAGCAGTAACAAGTAAAAAAATCATTCCAGTCTATGCAAGGAAAGCATATGCTCATTGCTAATAGCCTAAATTCTCATTTATTTTTAATTTTAATTTTCATACCTTTTTTTCATGCTTTAAGAAGACAAATTAATTGAATGGGTATAGAGTTCTTGAGTACAGTACTATTATAAATATAAACCATGGAAAAGACCATCAAGCTACTGCTAAAGGGATGAAAATTTGTAACAATTATAATCTCATCATTAAGAAATCAGTCATTCAAGTTACAGAAAACTTGGACATTTCCAAGCAGGCTCATTCAAATTAGCTGCTCAGAATATACCTCCATTACTTCATCTCTCACTTCTGGCTGTCCAGAAACCCTTTTCTCTTCTTTATGCACTCAGATTAATCCCTAGGAGATTTTTCTGTAATTTACAGAATGTTCTGTTCCTATTAGCTGTAAAATAACTTACTGTTAAGCGTGGCCAATCCTGCTGTAAGAGTTAAGATATTTCAATGCCATTTCTTACTTCCTTAATTTTACTTCCTCTGACAAGCCTACAGAAACTTCTGGATCTCCAAAGGTTGAAGACCTCCAAAGTACTCCTCAGTGAACCTAACATTGCCCACTGAGCTAAAATTGACCTTTCCTGCAGCTTAAAGAAAAGGAAGCATTTCTTGTGAAATGCTAAAACAAGCTCAGCGTGAAAAAGCTAGCATGCTAACTCTTCAAAGATCACTCCTGGAGCTTTGATATATTCATAACGAATAGCTATTAAGTTGCCTAGGGCTACTGAGTAGGAGACAGAAACCAGCAGTCTAACTGAAAAGATACACTTCTCCCTTATTCACCTTCAGAATTCACCTTCCAGTTTCTTTTCTGCATCTTCAGACTTTCTCCTCTTTTTAATATATTCACTAATTGTATCTTCCTACAAATCCTAGGTTTTCTCTAGGTTTAATAAATGCCAAATGCAATAAAATATTTAGGTTTTTGTTAGCAAATACATTAGACAACATTTCCAAAGCCAATAGTACATAACTTTTGTCTGAAATCTCTTCTTTTTTTTTTTTTTTTTCTTTTCTTTTTGGTAGGCCATTATGTATCAGCTTAATGGAAAGGGAGGAGATAAACCCCATAATGCCACCTTTGCTTGCATGGCAGCCAAGATGATTGTACTATCCAGTATCTTCACCTTCTAACCTCAGAACACCAATTTAAAATAAAAATCAGGATATAAAAAAAAAATATAAGTTCATTGACTGCCTTCTGTAATTTAGAGAGAGCCCACAGTGCCACAGTGTTTAAAACAAATGAAAAACAAATTGATTTAAACTATTTAAACAACTCCACGGAAATGAAAGCATTTTTTAATGACTTACAGAATATACTAAGTTCCCTATACAATGAGTTTTATTGCCTCTCCTACTTCATTATAGTACTTTCCTTGGCAAAGGAAAAGTTCTGCTGTAAGTATCTAATTGTCTTGCTTTTGAAAACTACATTTTCATCCAATCACTGTATAGGATGTAACAGAAAAATGAAATCTCATTGCTTTATATGTGATAGTTCTTCCAGACAGATGGTACTCACTAAATCTCCAGAAGCTTCACTGAGATGGCTATATTGCAAAAATTCAGGCAAGATTCATTTGTAATGCTTAGCAGATGATATACAGCCACATCATCATTCCAGAATCAGGCTTTCAGAAGAGAAAGGAACAATATGAAACTATATGTGGTGTATTTGCTTAAGCAGAGGGGCTAAAGGCAAATATGTTTAAAAAGACTACAGAGTATTACGTTCTTGACTGGGTAGTGGTACAACTAATTCACTCATATAAGGCTCTCTCATCTTAAATAGCACTGATGAAAGTACCATTGGTTTCAGGAGCTCAGAATCCATCCCAAGATTATCTCTACTATATCCTTAACACTACCGTGGAATAATCCTCCCGACTTATAAATACTGTAGTGTGGACAGCTTGGTGATAAAATTTATTTTCAAAGGTGCAATTGCAAAGATTTAAAGTTTTTCTTCATGCCCATGGAGTCATAAATCTTGAAGACCAGATGATGCTTTCTTTTGAAAGGAAAATGTTTCCACTCATGAAAGAAGAATGTAAAAGGTATTAATAGCTTTTAACCCATTCTTTTAGATTAGAAATGAATAGTTTGTGTTTGCTATTAATTGTATACTAATCAGAGTCATAAAGATTATTAAAAACAAATTAATCATAAATTATTTAAGGAAATTTGTTCTTTCTAGTTTGTTTCCCACTATTACAACTACCAATGTAACCAATATCTTATCGAAGAATCTTCTTTACCTATTTATCCTACTTTCTCCCAGGAGAAATACGACTTAAAATGGTTACATTTTCAAGGATCACTAAATACTCTATGCAGTGTTAAAGAGAGTTGATACTAAAATACAGGTGGCCTTTGTTAATATACATTTACCTGTTCATTAAGAAAATGGTTTGAGTTTTTCCGAAAAAATATCCTGCCCTCCCTAAAAAGCAGAACAGTATGAAAAAACAGGATGGCAGGAGAATGTACATATTATCTTATTGTAAAAGGATGCAGATTGTTTCATTCTGAAAGGAAAGGTGGGTTCATTTATTTTATTTTGTTTTTAGCCAAGAAGCATCTAATACAAGACAACAGGGATGAAAAAGAAATGTTTTTGGTTTTTATTTTCATTACAATAATAAAACATGGGAAGCACATTTTCTGGGAACATGCTACCCATTACTAAACAAAAGTTGCATAAATGTAAAAGGAAGACAACTTCTCAACCTGCTCTTGGCTGGAAGACAGCAGTCTCTGTTCCAAATCTGAGGAAGGACTTGTCTGCTTTCAAGTTATTCTTGAGGTTGCTCTGAAATTAGCTCAGTTATCTTAACTAATACAAGTGAAAGAAACAGACAATTTGAATCTGAGGAGAAGAGAAAGGAAGTGGGTATGTGACAAGGCATTAATTCCAGCACAACAGAAGGAGAGAGAAAAGAGTTGTTGTTGCTTATGAAACACTGCAATGTTAGTTTTAGATATGGTTCACAGAAAATTATAATATATATGTTAAAAAATGATTCATTTTTGATGAATTCAGGACAGTTAGTGCATGCTAGCAGTAAGGATTTTAGATCCCTGGTTTATAGTTTAAGGTCATAGGTAGGTTTTTTTTTTACTTACAGCTATACTCCTTTGTTAATACAAAACATATGTTGCTTCACTTACATCCTGAGAAATTACAGCTACAACAGCAGCATCACAAAGAAAAAGCCCCAAAGTTTAGATTAATTCTTCCTAAGTTTAACACCCCATAGCAAAAATATTCCAAACCATGGTGTGTTTTGGGTCCTAAGAAGACAAAAGCAGATGACAAAAATTTACATATAAGCCCATAAATACTAATATGGAATCTTGTAAAACATCAGACTAAAGATTAGAGGTTAATTTGCTAGTCTTTTGCATCTTCCAATTATATGGTTCAGCTTTTATCTCGTATTTTGCTTTAGAAAATCTATATGGTAAGATGCCAGATACCTAAGCAGGTGCCAGCATCTAAATGGCTTAGTGACAGTAGCCTTCCAAATAAATAGGGACTTCTTTCTACTTTTTACAATAGTTAGTAAACTGAGAACATACATAAAGCTAGTACAGGTACCTACACTAAAGACAGGGAGGCAGTCCATCATTTAGAGGGGCCAGTAAGAGATTGCATAAATAAGGTGAAGAGGTTTTAGGGGATGAGCCTTGTTAGCAAGTGATGATGGTTTCCACATGTTGATGCATATTTCCAGGTGATAATTTATTATGTAGAGCAGCCAAGTTGTGCCTTGTAACCAAATCCTAGAAGTAAACTTAACTTTTTATCACAAAAGTTATGTGAATCAGATTTACATAATCCAGACTGTGCTGGCTTTGTTCAACTTTAGCCCTTTTGTTTCTGCTTGAGCTGCACTTAGGTTTATCAATTCCTCCTTGCCTCTCTCTGCCCCTTTCTTACCCTTCAACACTGGATTATCCTGTTTCCCTTGTCTTTCCATCAAAATGATACTTTGCTTTTACATTATTAGTTCTTTTAATGTTTTCTAGGATAAGATCAAGGTAAGTTGTAGCATTGCTTTAAAGCTACATGAACTAGTAAGCAAAGAGAACGTGTTTGCAGTGCTTGATTTTTTAGCAACCCAATGAATGACCTGAGGAAAGTAACTGCTCTCTTTCTCTCTCAGCTGTGAAGCAGGAAAAACTGACTTCCTTGTACAGTGCCTTGAGATGTATTGGTGTACAACACTGTTACAACTGGGCATTACTAATTATATTATTATTCTTTGTTCCTTATAATTTTCTCCTGAGCATGAACCAGAATTTTGCAACCTAATTCTGGTGCATTTTAGGATATTACATTTTATTTATACCTGTGGCTTTATTTCATTTTACCATGCTCAATAATATTTCCTTTTTCTCTTCCCTCCAAATTTCCTCTTTGAAACAAAATTCAGTTTTGATAGAAGAGCCTTTGAAGAAATTTGAAAACAGACTGGGAATGCTCTTTCCGAACATGAATGAACTCCACGTTAGTAGTAGAGTGAGTAAGAGATGTCAGATATGACTGAATACCAGAATTAAGTAGTCAAATTCTTCTATTCATTTCTTCTGTTATTGCTCAAGCTTAGAAAGTTTGGCACTAGTGACTGTTTTTTGCTCCTAACTGGG
>VZSG01000298.1:263039-292052 GCA_013398315.1 Nothoprocta pentlandii
AAAAAAAAAAAAAAAAAAGAAAAATAGGTTCAACAAAATTGTAGGGCTTCAGATACTAGTAATAATTCTGGAAATGAGACAATTTGCTTTTATTTAGTTACTGATTTGTTTTCATTTAATGTTATCCATTCAGATAACTAGATCAAATACAAGTCTGTGTTTTCATGATGGTTTTGCAGTTAAGTTCAGAAGTAAATAGTGCTCAGTCTACACTTTTGGCAAGCCTGCTTATCATCATTCTAGAAAATGAATCTATGAGATTCATTTAGTATAGTATATACTATATATTACAAAGCACTGATGAGCAGGAGCAATGTTTCACCAAAGCTCCATTCTGGCTTTTAAGGGTCTAAGAACTGTAAATACAGAACATGTTATTCAAATGAAAAAAAAAAAGAAAAAAAAGAGAAAACCCAACATTTCTTATTCACACTTTAGAGATCAGGCAAGTCAAAACAGAACTAAACCTGGGATCTTTCCTTTTTTAATTTCTCAATTAAATTACTATTATAATAGACATGGGGAATGCATCTGTCAAAATGACAGTTTGCATATGGTCTCTGAATTTTACATTTGCTCCATACAGTAGTACAATCATTTTCTCATTTTAAATTTTCAGTCAGTGCCACTGAAAAAAATGCAACTTCCTCATGCCTTAGTGTAGCAAAAAAGAACATGAACTTATCTGAATACAAAACGTCCCATACTGTTGTTTCATAAGTTTACAGTAGTGCTCTCATAATTTGTGAGTTAATCAGAAATATTTCCTAAGCATTCTGATATAACTTTTGATACATGTTAGTACAAATAAGTATCTAAATTATCAGATGCTGCCAGAAAAGCTGATTTCTAAGTAAGCACACTTACCTTGAAGGTATGTGCCCTCTAAATTGCTTTTTGTAAAATGTAGGGAGGGATGATCCCACACCATGCATAAACAGAGCTCCATTAGGTCACTGACATATTGTCATGTTTTTGAGTTTATCTATAATTAATCAATTTAAAGACATTAGCTTTTGGACCATATCTACATGGGACAATGAGAAAGGGATAAATATGTTTGCCATTTGAAGACTAGGGAACTATCATATCAAAGGAGGTGAGGAGGCAGAGAGCAATTTTATAGGAATTGTGAATTTTTTTATCCTCTGCACAGCTTTCATCCCCTCTCAGTAAGACTGCTATGGTAAGCCTTTGGATGAAGTTCCACCAGAATGGCACTTTAACTCACGCCAAGGATTACTAGAGCCAATCTTGACTTTGAAACATATTTTCCACCAAGTGCACGAGCAAAATCTGTAGTGAGTAGTTTGTCTACATGTATTTTTTTTTTTTTACGTAGATTTCTACCTTTCAAATCCAACTATAAAATGATACACAAATAAGCATTTCTCTTTTTGAAGTCATGGCACTCCCAAAATGAAGGTGGGTATGGAAATAATTTTCTTCTACTTAACTTAGTTCTAATGTAGTAGCTTTATAGAAGAAAAGGTAATACTACTGCAGATCAATACTTCTGAAAGACAAACGAAAATGGTATTTCTAGGCATAAATCCTTTGAGAAATACTCTACTGATAGTTGTTATTTTACCTTTTTTTATACCAAAGTGTTTCAGATCGAAATAGCCTTGCTTAAAAACTTCAGGAAAAAATGAAATAAAGAAACATAACAGAAGGGAAAAGGCTTATTGAAAATATGATAAAGCATGGCAGTATTTTATGGTATTCCTTTAGTAAAGTCACCTCTCATATTTATTTTCCTTAAATGGCACAATATTTGAGCCATTCTCTGGCATAAGCTAGCCATGTGTCATATCACTGTCCTTCAAAAAATCTTCCTTACTGTGCAATAACATGTGCTGTCAGAATATATGGTCTAGAAGGTGGTCAAATGTCCCTCATGGCTAAAATATTCTCTTCTGGGGAATTTGCTGGTGGGAATCATTATACTTCTCACTGGTATACGGAGAATTAAGTCCTCCTCTCAGGAATTTGGCTGTTAATTCAAGAACTCATCATAAGAGACTCCGCTTCTCCCGTATTTCCTTGATCATCTTCTGCAAGACCAACTTCAGGCACTGGTTCTTCGAGCCAATCTTCATCTACTCCCATAGATGAACAAACAACATTTGTCTTTTCAACTACATAAAACTACTAAATATTAAATCTTTATTGAAGTGGATGAATCCAAAAGAGAGGGGGTCGAAAAGGTTTTCAACATTTTACTATATGCCTCGGGTGTCCTGCAGTAGTCTTACTTAGTGATAATATTGAAGAGGGATGAGTAAGTAGCACTGGGATCGCTAGATCTTCTAAACAATATTGCCATAAACAGGCAGAGTAAATTCAACCTGCTGTCATATTTTCATCTAGCCCAGACTGTGCTGTGAGTTTGATTTCAGAGCAAGGTCTGAGCAGACCTACATCTCCTGGTGGTAACCATGATAAGCTGGAGAAGGATCATTAGGGAATAAAGCAGTGCTACTTAATACCCAACCTTAGTAAAACAACAGAACTCAATCAAACTGATATGATCGTAAGGCATCTTGTTTTTTACTTTAGGGATAAGCTTGCTATACATAAGCTGATAGAGAAAACATCTTTCTTTCTACAAGCTTATCATATTACTAGAATATATATGTTGTTGGGGACCTTTCTAGGGATCTCTTAATAGATGTTCTGGCATCACTTGAGCTAGTGTCTGAGCTCTCAAAGAGAAAAAGCTATGACAAGTCAGTGATTACATAACCAAAGATAACCTGACAAGGTTTGCAGTCCATATCAGCTATTGGTTTTGCTGACAGAATCTACACAAAACCAAACTTGGCTATTGAGACTCTGCTTTTTAACATTTTTGTGTATTTTAAGTAATGACCATAATTACTGCTTTATAGTAAATAAATGATAGAAGGGCCTATTTAACTCAAACAAACAAATACGACTACAGGTTTTGAAAGGCTGCAGATACAAGGGAGGTTTTTTTAAGAGAGTGAAGTGCTCCAGGTTCTCCCTCCATTCCTGCACCATAGGCTGCTAAGGGTGTTTCAGGACTTATCCAGCTCTGCTCTCAGATGGGCCAAGGAGGAAATCCATCCATTGCCAAAGAGTACAAGTATGTTAGCAGTCCCTGCTCACATCTGCACATATTGAAATTTACTTCCCATGGCTAAATTTTTTTACCAAAATTTTTTACCAATATGTGGCAGAGAATTGGTTCACAACATTAATTAAACTTTTTGACTTGCATACCCACAACAAAGCAATTACAAGCAAGAGTTAGCGGGTGATTAGTTTTGATTTGATACATTCTTTTATTTTTACACAAAATGTGCAAGGTCCCTAAATGCGTAAGTCAGCTCCCAGAGAAAAACAATCCTGAAGATTCAAAGGTTTCACTCAGTACAGTCATCTTGCTTTTTATGCTTTTTTATTTGCAAGGCCACATTGCAGTGTTAGGATAGTTTTTTAGCCCTTCTCTTTGAGTTTTTTTGATATTTCTCTTCTGTTCTGGACTACCCAAAGCACACAACACAGAATCTTTTTTCCTGCATCTGTCCTTATTTGCCTGCATATTTGCTCATAACATATATCTCTATTTTGATATGGATACTTATACTATGTTCTATAAAAAGCATAAACAGCCTTAAGCCTTTCCAGATACCCTTCCCTATGCCACCTCCTCTATTCTAGACATATATAATCCATGGATAAAATCCATAAATACATCATCTTCTTATTTCAATGCAAAAAATATTTAAACATCATTTCCCAAGCTGCTTGCAGGTTACAGCATACTTCTTTAGTGTATAATGACCTCTGAGCTCATCAGAGTACTTCCTAGGCTCTAATTAAAATTTATTTATGGTAACTGCATGGCACTAGTTAGAAAATGAGCTCTGCCATTCTGCTGCCATTTTGCAGTTTTTCTACTGGTCTTTTTTTTTACATTAATTTCCCATGAAGTGGAGATATATTCTGAGCTGATCCTGTTAACATTGAAGATAAGAGGAAAACTAGTTATTTTCCCTAATAAATGGCCTGAATGCTTTTTATATACATGTATACATATATAGAGAGAGAGAAAGAAAGAGAGAGAAGAGAAAGAAGCAGCACAGATGGACTGTGCTTTAGCAAACATGAATATTTGCACATGGGGCTCCTATCTGCACAGGAAAGGCACAATACAAAATCATCAGGCAGCAAGTCGTCCTTTTTAGAGAATCAGTTTCTCTGATTACTTGGGTTCAGAGCACGGGGATACAGTGCTACAGTGCCAGGGAGAGGGAATCATTTATCTCTTTTTTTCTGTTTCAAGCTTTCCATAGGATTAAGATACTGATTTGCCTCTTCCCAGCTTCTGCTTTTCTCAGGAAAGATGAACAAATAAGAACTGCNAAAAAAAAAAAAAAAAAAAGAAAAGAAAATTTCTTTATCCTGAATGTTACATGCATTTTATTCAAAGTAAACTGAAAGTTGTAAAGTTAAATGTAGGATTCTAATAGTGATTTTTTTGTTGGCAGCTTCTGCTTTTGTGAGGAAAGATGTTCAAAGAAAAAATAAAACAAAAAAAAAAAAAAAAAAAAAAAAAAAAAAAAAAAAAAAAAAAAAAAGAGAAAAGAAGATTTCTTCCTTTAGCACACTCAGAAGATGGAGAAAATCAGTTGTCCTGATGAGGGTCCTTAATCCACATTCCTCAAAAGTATTTAAGTGCCTGTTTCCTTAGAAAATCACTGAAAATTAGGCACTTGAATCTCGGCAGTCGGTCTGTCTGGACCTAGTTCAAGTCACTTTGAAAGTTAAAGCTTTCCATAGCAAGAGGCATAACAGAACAACGTACAGAGATAAAATAAAGCATGGCAAAGCTTCAATACTGGCATTTTCACTGTAATTTCTCTATTAGAGCCATAGGACTACAGGATCACAGAATAATTCACAGAATAAAGAGACCTCAGGTGGTCTCTAGTCCAACCTCCAGCTCAAAGCAGGGTCAGTTATGGTGTCAGACCAGGCTGCAGAGGGATTTATCCAGTCTGCTCTCAAAAACCTCTAAGGATTCATAGCCCGCCCTGCACAGGCACTCCGACTGTCCTTGTAGAGAAAAAATTTCTTTTTATCTCCAACCTGAACCTCTCCTGTCTCAATTTATCATGTTGTACCTCGTCCTCCAGCCATGCCCTTCTGTGAACAGCCTAGAATGATCAGCTGTAATCTCCTTTTGCTTGCTTGGTTAAAGCGCCTCTTACCAGGTTCATTGGTCTGTTGGCAAGGATCAATGGCACAAATTCTCAGGTGGATCCCATCCCTCTCACCTTCAATCTCTAAAAATGTCCCTGTGTTTGTAAAAGCCACATCTATGATACCAGTAGCACAATCAGTTGTCGACCTGCAGTATCCCTCTACTCCCCTGCAAGCCTTCACTGCCAGGATCAAGAAGACACGATGGGTTTCCATGGCCTGCAGCCTTGCTCCAAAGCCATGCAGCAGCTCCTGATACGCTCAGGTGTCCCCTGTACATGTCACTGGTGTCCACACAAATGAGCAGCAGGGATCTCAGCTAGCAACAAATAGGAAATTTGATATTAAGAAAGAAGGGGATGTGTTTTATGGTCATATTTTAAAATACTTTGGGAATTTATTTATATTTATTATATTTATATATTCATATATTTATATATTTATATATATTATATATATATATATAAAAATATATATAAATATAATAAATATATTATATTTATTTTATTATAAAATACTTTGGGAATTTATTTATATTTATTTATAAGTGGCTAGATTTAACTTTCAGGAAACAACTATCTACTGGGAAAAAGTAGTTGTAACTTTCTCGCTGTCTTCTTAAAGAATTAAGAGTGTTTAGAAGGATATGTGTCTGGGTGGGATCCTGATTTGAAATTTGTGGTGTGTAAAAGCACAGAAACTTCATCTAGAGAATGTGCTTAGTCACCCGAAAGCTTCCCCTGTACTAAACATTTTTTATTCAAAATGTACATCTTTTGCTTTCAGTGTAAGTGAGAGCAGAATGTGAATCTTTTTTAAATGCCATTATTTTTAATCCTCAGTTCCATCAAGGCCTTCCACATGTCATGCTGATGTTTTCAGGCTGGCCAAGGAGCATCTTTATTTTTAGCCAAGGTTGTCCTTTAAAATACCTTGCCAGTATAATGTGTCTGTGTTTGATTATCTAATCTAAGAACAGATCAGTCCTCTCAGGAAAAAAATGTTAGCTTGTTCCCAGGAGATCAGAGGGACTGCTACATAGACATGTATCTGCATCCATCTCTCTGTCCCTCTCTTGCATCTTTGTGATCCTGGCAGAATAGATCAGATAGATAAGAACAGATAAAACTTTGCATGTTTATTGTGGTCTCTATCTGTGGATCTCAAAGCACTTTTTTAATTAACATAAAAAGTCTTCCACATAAGTATGACCATCAGCATTTTGTGACAGGAAATCAAAGCATCAGGTGTTTAGATGACTTGTCCAAGGTCATTACTGCAAAGAAGCAAAAGGACTAAGAAGAAAAGATTTTAAATGATATTTTCAAAATGCTGTATAATGGTCTACAGAGGCATTCTTCAAGTATATGTACATCCTCCAAGGCATTTAAGAAGCTAAGATCAAAATTTATGTTCCAGCACCATCTACACAGTCACAACTGTATGCAACCCATAACCTGTAGATGGTGGACACATTCTGTCCACCAGTATGCCACTAGTGCAACTCAAACACCAATGCACAAAACTAGGAGTTGCGACCCAAAATCTAATGGGAGAATCTTAAAATTAGGTATTCACTATCAGCTTATCATGAGGCAGGAGCCTGTAAGAGAGATTAAGGACATGTTCTGATAGGAAATAGTCCACAAAAAAGGAGAGCAAAGTGGGAAGTGGTGGAGGACAAGAGAGAGAGAAAGACAGACAGACAGACAGACAGAATGAGATAGACTTACTTGCCTACACACAGCCATTTCAGGCAAAAAGGAGTATTTGCTTGGTCTCCAACTATTACTCCAGCAGAACAGAATTATCCCTTTGGTTCAACGGCGTACTGATCAGCCTATGATAAATATTTCAGATACTCCAGACCATCTCAAATGGTCTGGATAGATAGATAGCTGTGTTTAGGTTCTTACTTTTCTCATTTGAATGTAGTAAAGGAAGGTACGAGTGTCCCCACCCTTGGTTAGAAGCTACAGGCTACGTCTTTGCTCTTGCAGCACTTTCATTTGGTATAGATTGCTATTAGAACAGTTTCAATCACAGTTTCCCCCATGTGAATATGCTTTAAAAACTAGGCCAAAACTTAAGACGTTCTCAGTTATTTATCTCAATCCATATTATTTATTTCTAGAAGATAAAGCATTTGGAAGATTGACTCAAGTCAAGCTCCAAGTGTGTTGTAGGGCTCACGAGTGTGAGAGAGAGTTGAACTCCTGTCTGTCCTCCAAGACAAACAGAAACACCTCTCCCTTTCTTAAAGCTCCCAGAGAGACACTGTTAGCACAAGGCCCTTGGAAATAACACAACTGCCTTCTCATAATTTCTTAAAGTGTGGGCTGAGCTCCAGGGAAGAGTTCAACACCCAGGGTCCCACACAGGGAAACGTCTGCCTGGCTGGGCAATGGTCTGCAGCCCTTTCCCCTTCCTCAAGCTCCTGATTCCTGTTTTTCAGGCAGATTTGTGCTCACACAGTTTCCAAGGTTTCCCCTTTTCCAGCTATCTAATTCTCCACATATATGCTATGGAAATTACCAGGTGATGGCTGAGAATTACCAGGTGTGATAGGCATCTCAACATATAGGTGTGTTTACAGATACAGCTTATGATGCTAACAGACAGCAAAGCGTATGCTTTGTGTTTAGCAAGAACCCATCCCTTATCAGATAGGTGATGAGATACTTTAAATCCACTGCTAGGAGTATCTCTGTATTTCAGATTGTATTTCAAATTGTATTTCCTGACTGCTATCAAAATACCAGGAGATCTTTTCTGGAGTTTCTTCTAATCTGCATCAACCATATAGCTCCTCTTCACTTCAGCCAAGAAATCCTTATGTGATTCACCTGGCCTTTGCATCAGATGCACACAGAAAATCTCAGCCTTAAATCAATATACTGTCTGCTGTTATACGCACAGGTTGAGGTTACAGAAGCAAAAAATACCCTCTATTTTTGACTTGCCTAGTTCATGGACTAGCCTGTCCATGACCAGAAAGCAGTTTGTGCTTTCCTTGGCATTAATCCAGTTGCTGTCTGGTCTGTAAGGGTACAGAAGCACACATACTTCTGCAAAAAGCAGAAAGGCCAGTGAGTCACGTATCTTCGGTGCCCGAGGCAGAGAAAATGTTATTCTCTCCTGGTTTTTCCCCACCTCTACTGTTCTAAGGCAGTGTCAGACTTCAGGTATCAACCTGCATTATTGTTTTTGGAGACTGACAGTTTTATTCATTTCTTGTCAGATACTTAAGTGCAATACAGCAAACAGCATATGAGGTTTATTTATCGCCTACCATGCGTATCAGAATTGCCATCTGGAAACCTAGGCCCCCATCCTATCTGATTTTTGTAAAATGTAAAAAGCAACAAGGATTGAGACAAGAGCTTAAATTTAATTCAAACTGATAAAGATAATTGTTGGGGATAGCGGTTTTTCCAATAATGCCATCTATTCTTTAGCCACATACTGATCTCTACTATTCTGAAACCTGGTTAAATAATACAACAAACAGTAACCTAAATAATACGCTGAAAATATTGTTGTTCAGTTTGTAATAGGCTTTTGCCTTTATTGTACATTCACAGTCTGCATAAACCTTCTGTTTCAGTGAGAGACAGACAACATCCAAAAGTCTGAAGATTTCTTTTGTTTCAGAATTATGTTGATAATTAATTTAGCACATGCTCCTTTCAGCAAGGACATAGCCATGTCCTTCCAAATTTTTCATCCTTAAAAACTAATTTCAAATTCTGGAATTCACCTAACTCCACTGGTACCTCTAAAGCTCCCTGATGTCTCCTCTTCTGCATACATCAGTCTGATTTGGCATGAGCCTTAGAGCACTTAGCTCACACATGTGCTGTTAGGATTCACAGATTAAGGATCCTTTTTTTTTTCCTTACCTGCAGCATCATATCTAGAGGGAGTATGTTCTAAACACATGCCCTTTTCACCCAAGTTGTCCAGAAAATGGAGCTTGAAAAAGCTATTCATCTAGCCTAAACTCTTCAATGACAGGGTACATTGCAGACCGTGCAAGATACAGCTTAGTTAGGAGAGAAGAGACTCTCTTCATGGTAGCCACAAGTGATGAAGGGTTTAATACACTAAATTTTTTATGTGTAGTATATTAAAACATATGCAATGACAAAATATTGACTCTGGTAATTTTAAATTTTCACTATATCTGCAGTAGATAATTACTTCTCAGAAAAAAAGTTTAGAAACGTGTGGTCACTCAGATAAACTCAAGCTTGGCAAGAGCTTGATTTCTTTATACAGCGAGCATGACTAAACCTTTGTGGATGACCTTAATTTGTTGTTCTTGTCACTTTTTACCTTGGCTTAAAATATAATATGGCAATTTTCAGGTAGAAAAGGAAAGACTAAAAAGCATGTAATTCCACTCACAATGGATTTTACAGGCCTCAATGGAATTAATTACTGAAAACTTGCACATGTTGTAATTAATTTCATGCAATTCAGCACCATCTGCAGATGCATTATTTTCTTTCAAAGCTACGATAATTTGATGTAAAATAGAAATTGTTCAGAGTTTTTAGACAGAAAAAGCTTTTGTATCTTGTTTATGCCAAACCAATTAGATAAGGAAATTAAATATTATTTGAAAAACATAACCTATTTTTTTCACTGAATAAAAAATGGCTTCCAGTTGTTGGTGAGGGAATTGCTTGCAATTATATAGAGATCTGAGGGAAAGAAACTCTCTGATTTTAAAGCCCTTCTTCTGTTTAAACAAAATATTCATATTTTGGTGGTAGTCACTTATCAGGTCCAGGTTAAGCACATTATAACATTAGTCTTTGCATTAATTCCAAACAAAGGCTATTGTATATACTTACCTGTACTGAAGTCAGTTCCAAAATTATTTTACATTATTTACACATAAGATATATAAAAATATTATTTTAACTGCCTTTTTTTTTCATCAGCATGTAAATATTATTTGAAATGTAGCAAATACTTCTGTTGGTAAGCAGTGTCCTGAAGTATTTAAGACCATTCCTCCATTCCAGCCTTACAGTTTGCACAATTTAAATTACTCTAGTTAGAAACAATACTTTCAAAGAACAGGTGAGAATTTTGTACTGGAAGTTATTCTATGCATCACCTGAGTTTGATGCTCAACAGTTGCTGGTTGGAACCTCTGGGAAAAAAAATCAGTCCTGAAGTAGAAGACCAGTCGAGCTCTATTTTCCACATACCAATCAAATTTCTAGAGATGTTTTTTATTTAAGTCAAATAAACACTGAAGTGTCTTGTCTAACAAACAAACAAGACAGCAGCATTAAAATTATATTCCAAGCCAAAGGAGGAACCACCATGATAGTCATGCAGGAGGATAGTAGAAGACAATACAGCTGACTAATTCGAATAACTTATCAAACCACAAAGTAGTAATCATGCAAAAAATCTTTCTTTTCTGATATGTTTTACAATGTAAACATTGGCAACAAATACGTATTTTTCACATGACAATTAATTTTACATAAGCAGTGTATGTTTACCAAACAATATGTCCCTCTGTTTTTGAAAAGCAGTACACCTAATCCAGCTTGAATGAATATGTACTAAAATGGAATTGTAGACCAAATCTACAAAATCTGCAGCTGTCATGAGAAGGAAAAAAAAAAGAAAAAAAAAAAGCCAAAAAGGTGAGTGTCATTTTAAGGGCCTGGATAATAGGGCAATGCTTTTCAATGTTTTTTTTTTTTTCTTTTTTTTTCCCTTTTCTGAAAATGACCTTGAAAGCATGCTTCCAAAAATGCTAGAGAAACTGGTTATTTTTGTACTCTTCTCACTGTCATTACATTCACTGACAGGAGAAGAGATGAATAGTGTGAGGGAGGGGAGGCCAGAGATATTTTCTCATTCTGGGGTCTTAAGACTCTTTGAGACTGGATTGAGTGCCTTCTGTAATCTTTAGCACAATAGGTTATTGCTAACATTTAATGTTTTAGGTTTTCTCAATGAGTACTTCTATCCTCCTTATTATGAGAAAAAGGCATACTCTTGCAGTAAATGCAGAAAATATCATGGATTTAATGCATTCTCATAAAGAGATCTTCATGCAATGACAGAACAGACTCAGAATATATTCAATTTGATGATTCAATTGGGAATCGGTAAAACAAGCAAACAAAAACCCCTCACAAATCACTGTTCCTCCAGACAGCTTTAAGATTATGATCTCACAGTTCTCCTTGATGTTGCTGAGCATGTACAGGCAATTCAACCTCATGAAAATTTTAATTTAAAGGGCTTAAGTTCAAGTAATTTCTCCCTTTTTTGACAGAAGATGAAATACTTAGACCGACTTTTTCTTTTCTGTACCACCTTGAACAAACAGTTGATGGATGTGATGAACTTGTAGCTAGCTAGTAAAAGCTTCCTTTTGTAGTTAAAACATTAGACTCATTTTCATGTTACCTCTTCATGGTCTTTTTCAATCCTGTTGAGGTGACAATATTCTAATCATAAACCCATTACAGGATGGCATGCATCCTGTATTATAATGTTATAATGAACATTATGATGACCATGTCACTTATTAAAAGCCTTTCTTGTAAAGGCCTCCAAATTTTGAGCACGCATTGTGTAAGGACTGCATGGTTTGCCACTACAAGTGCTAGTGCAACAGTTAATTGCACTATAAATGAAATGCGCAAACCTTTGACAAGCACCCCATATTTGCTCAAAGATTGATTCTTTCGATCTCTGCATGTGGTAAATAGTCATATTTTGTTTGGCATGTAGCCTTAATACATACTAAATCTGTCTATAATGTCTGTTTTATGTAGCCAGAGCTTTTCTGTATCAAATCTTTAAAAAGAGAAATACATTGGTATAAGTTAGAAGTGATTAGAAGTGAGAAGCTTAGAAAGTATTATCCATCTGATGTTCTAAGCATCTGCAAAGTACTATAGTGCTCCTTTTTGCTCTGCTAATGTAAAAGATGCAAAAAGAACATACAAAACTGAACTAAACTGAATATTTTTCTCATTACATCTTCTTCAGGTTTTGCTTTTTTTTTTTTTTAAATTTAAAATTCTCCTGTGTCACTTCAAGCTGTATTCACAGTTCATTGCAAAGGGCTATAGATTTCAGAGTGGTTGTAGTAGAAAAGTGACATGAATACAAATATTTATACATGATAAACTTCTTTTCTGGAATATTTTCCAAAGTTATATGAAATTTGTGCATTAATCACAATAACACCTTTTTTGCATGCTCAGACCTCAGAGAAAAGATGCATATTACCACAGCATTACCACAATTCATGCCTTGCGTGCCCAGACAAAAATTACTGGTAAATAGGTCAACAGAAGCTAATTTCTCGTGTTTAATATTACATATGTTAGAAAGTGAGATAATAGAATATCTTTCTATCGTACCTGTAGAGGGTGAACAGAGCTAAAACTTAAAGAAATAAACATTCTTTCCAGTTACTTTGGTAGATTTAAAATGAAACATCACTGTATTCATGATCTAGAAATAACCTGTCAGTCTTCCTAATCCTACAGCTTCATGGACATACTGCATATCAGGAAAGATGCCTGCAAGGTGTTTATGAGCTTATTTAATGAAGTGACCAAGGAGTCTATAGTGTTTGCAAGCCACAGCAATGTACTCTGATCATATTGAAATAATATCTTCAAGAATGTGTGTATAGATGAAGGACAAAAGGCAGAAATACAATGCCTGACTTCAGAAAGGGAGCAAATAGAAAGTGGGAGTTTTATGTCAATTTGACATGACATGAATTCTCAGGTGAAAAAAACCAGCTGGAAGTATAAGCAATCTATTTAAAAAAAAAAAAAAAAAACAGAGAGAGAGAGAGGGAGAGAGAAACAAGTCAAAACAACGTAATTATCTTGTAAATCAGTAACAGATATTGAGAATTCAAGAGAAGTAGTATATACTCGATATAATGATTCTCACATGAGACTTTTTAAGCAAGCTAAAGTAATATGGCCAAGATTAAATCAGTTTGGAATAGGTCCACTGTCAAAATGACATATGAAGAGGAGTTTCACACACCTCTGTTTTGAATCTAGGCTTATTCAATAATTCCATCCGTGACCAGAAAGGATGGAGTAGATGAGTAGATGCATGTTGATTATCTCTGCTGAGACTGGTGAGACTGCCTGTATTTTGGAGGGTGGGGTTCAATTCAAAATGAACTTGGCAAAGTGGATGAATAGTCCACGGTGTAATCCAGCACGTACAGGTAGGAATAGCTGACCCCTGATAAATAGGGTGCAGCACAACGGATTGGTTCTTTAGAAAGGGATCTGGAAGCTACAGTATATCAAATGCTGAGTGTGAAATTGCATCAAGCTGTCAGGAAAATGACAAGCATTAGGGTGAAAGATTTGTGAAGTCTTTCTCTGGCTGCTCAGCTTGGAAAAAAACTTTCTTGACTATACCACACCTGCTTTCTTCAGCAAAAGTATGATTTCAGTTTTGCAAACCATACATGCAGAACAATTCGAAAGACTGCAGAGGATCAGATATGAGAATAATCCATGAAGAAAAATGGAAAGAACTGGGGTTACTTAGTTTAAAGAAAGGATGTCTGAGAGAAGAATTCTGAAAATAGTCTCCAGTTCCCTTAAGACTGAAGCAATAAGGAAGGAACTGATCTCTACTCCACATGCATTTGACAGGATGAGAAGAAATGACCTTAAGCTACAAGCGAGAATAACTTAGATGAGACATTAGGAAAAACTTTCCACAAACAGGGGAAGTATAACACTGGAATAGATTGCCTGAGGTTGTGGCATCTTCATTGCTTGTGGTCTTCAAGAAAAAGTTGAACAGACTTCATATGACAAGAGATATAAAAGGAATAGGTTACCCTAGAGAAAGGCAGTTGATTAGGTGACCTCTGGGGTCTCTTTCTGATCAATTTTTGAAGGCAGAGCAAGACTTAAAATCATGCTCCTGTGCATGTGCACTGTACCCTGTGCTTATTCTGTCACCTTGTTCTTACATATTTTCAAGGAAATTTTGGTCTCTGTAGCAGCCGCTTTCATCTTAGACATCCTCTTCAACAAGGAAGCAGAGAAAAGAATTTAACATTTCCTATACAGCACCAGGAAAAAAAAAAAATGTTTTCTCTGTATTTCAAAGCCATTCTACCTAGTGGCAAGATCTCATTAAATATTTTTATACAGGTGATACAATTTTCTGTGCCTGTCATGCTTGACAGATGCCACTCCTGAACCAGGCCCCAGGGACCTTCTCCCACAGAGCACAGGGCTGACCAAAGGCCTTGGGGAACTCTTAAAGACATCCTCACCTTCTCTTTGGAGGTGATGATAACAGAGGCAGAGCTAATATTAGAAATACCTGCCTTACATGAGCATTTTTTTCTACGCCAGCTGCAGCTTGCTAGCTCGTGTAGAAGAGTAATGACCCCAATTGCACTTCCCATGTATCAGTGCCACCAGTTGTACCAGCCCAGCACTCCTCCTGGCCCTGCACACTGTGAGCTGGGTGATTAGGAACTCAATTGCCCCCAATTTACACACCTGCACATGCTGATGACTGGCTGCAGTCTCGCCCTGTGACATTAAAAGAATACACATGAGAAACAGAAGATCCAAATGTCGCCTTTTTACGACAGAGCATGAGTAAATAAACGTGAATGATTTATAGTACATTAACCACTGGAGAATTGAACCACTATAAATATAGTGTTCTCTTGAAATTACAGTGACAATTTGGAAGTAATTGACGGATACTATGTGCAAATGGGTCTATATATACAGGCAGGTCTATTCACCCCAAATTGTAGAGAATAAATAACATGCAGTACAATCTCTTTTATACCGAAATGACACTCCAGAGAAAACGGAGTTGCAGAAGGATAATGTGACAGAAAAAGGCAGACAAAGGATAGTGTAAAAATGCACAGGGGGGAGGCAAGGAGAAATAGGAAAAACAGGACAATGTGCTAAGGAAAAAAAATAGGCTGCAGTAAGGAGAAATAAAGGTTGGATGACATGATATGCTAAAACAAAGAGATTAAATGAAAGGGATAAATTTAATGGTGTGAAAAATATGAAGGCATGCAATAGAGAAAAGAATAATACAGACAAAAAAATATTAAGCTGATGGAGACAAATATAAAGGTACCTTAGCCCTAAAAGAGTATAAGAAAAGAGTGAAATGTAGGTTGGACATTTCCTTCTGGAGACTTTTGTGAATATGGCACAAGAGGAACTGTGAGACAAATGAAATGCATTGAGTTTGTGAGGAAATATGATGGAAACAAAAAAGGTATGATGAAAAACTTTGAGCTCTGTTATTGTAGCCTGATATTTCTTCTGTGTTCAAGCTTAGCTAAAATTGGCTTGTGCTGCTCTGGCACAAACTCACCCTTCATAGAGCTTTGCATCAGTGACATAAAAGGATATTTGGATGTGAGAAAGGTGCTGGTCTGAGGAAAGAGAAGTGGAGCACATCTCTTCACACATTCTTGTGAAAACCTCAAGGAATATTATTCATGGTGCTAAGGGAATTCTCTTTATTTTTTTTTTTTTTTTTTGTTTTCTCCTGACTTCTGCCACATATCTGTCATGTCCTGGTGACTAAAGTTGGCATGGACTTAAAGATCAGACTCAGGATGCCATAGAATATCTGGGACATTGACATGGGATTGGCAGATACAGCACAGGATCTACAGGAAGCCTTTCTAGCCTGTGCCTTTCTAGAGTAGCAGCTGGAGGCTAGCATCTCAAAATCTTCCAGGGCATCTAAAGTGGCAGTAGACACCTATCCATATGTAACGGAGTCCAAACCATGACCTAACTCTTAAGGGTATAGTGCTTGACCTTGCTGGGCATAATATCTGCTGTAAAAGTTTTATGACTATGTGAATAGAGCTGTATAAAGTCATTTCATAGGTATGTTCTTAGCAACCACTGACAGCCAGAGAGGACCTTGCTACCTTATAACCCATCTGTATGTGACATGACTAGAAAGTGGCTGTGAAAATGCTAGGTATTTTCCTGCTAGGGAAATGCTGTGACTTTTACCTTCTCTGCTACTTCTAAGAAAACCAAAAACATAATTCAAAAGTCCTTTATAAACAGGTGGCCAAAAAATAGTTAATAGCTAGGTCAACTTTTGAAACCAACAACTGCCTGCATGGCTAAGGAGAAACTTCATGAATTACTCTGAAATTATGGGGTGTCCTCAAGGGTATGTTCTCTACATAACGTAAAGAGGAGTTGCTTTTACCTATATCTTTCTCTCACTCTCTTCATTGAGAGGATAATGTCTGTGGCATGAAACTGAAATTTCTGACCATATCAGCTTCAGCTTCATTAGCAGTGACTGATTCTTACTCACAGAAACTGATTCATATTTAAAATGACTTTAAATGGGTTCAGATTTAGATTTGGCCATGTTTTCAGTAACCAGGAAAACAAAACATTGGTGAATGTGGAGGAAGTCATAGCCCTTTCTACTACAAAATGAGCTGCAGAGTTGGGATTGACATCCCATATTGGTAGTAAAACTTTGACTAGCCTTGTAGGATGAGAAAACACCATCTGTTCCAAAGCAGAACATGAGGACAATTCCATTCACTTTAAGCAACTGGAAGGATCATTTATGCTCTCTCAGCCCTCAAAAGTAGAGGAGTTTGTATCAGAAAACAGATTGAATAACATTTGTTTAATTGTGTATCAAGTTACACAGTACGGGAGCAAAATATATAGAAACACTGATATTATATATCAGAGCTCTCACATTTCTGTCAGACATACATATCTGCATGAAGTGATCCATTCTGCTTTCAAATTTACAGAAATCTAACAGATTCTTCTTAATTCACAAACATGTCTAATACACTGGACTTGGAGAAAATAAACTGGGATTTATTGGATAGCATTCAGGGCATAAGTAGAATAGACTCCTTAAGAGAGAGACTTGGAGAGAATTCCATTATAAATTTTCGGTACTTTTACATTTTTTTTTCAATAATAAAGGCAAATGACGAACAATTGTTAAATAGTTCAGCATTAATAACTCATGGAATTGCGGTATATTAGTGGTTAGGATTTGCAGCTTTCATAATCAAGCAGTAAGAATAAGTGCCTTCTAGTTAGTAAATAGAGAAGACTTGTGGAACATGATTCTCAAATCTTCATCTGCCTGAGTAATATTCAATACTCCCTTCAGTACTTTCTTGCTGAAATCTGGGCATATTCATTAGGATGCCCCAGTGAACAACCTACAGTTATCACAAATGCTAAGCCTGGCTATTTTTAATGTATTTTTAGGGAATATTTAATCTTTCTTTGCCACACAGCAGTTCCAGTCACAGCTACATTTCCTATTTCCCACTTTATTTATAAGTAAATTTGTAGAAGTCATATTACTTTTTTTTTTTTTTTTTTTTTAAGACGTGTTTTAGGAGCTCAAAATGTAAGAGGAACGCAGTCTCTCTCATAAGAGCTCATATGAGCAGTCTCTCTCATAGCTCTTATTTTCTACAAAAGAAATGGAAGGTATACATAACATTGTGAATATTTTCTTTAATATGTGTCCTTCATCCATCAGCTGCAAGATTAAGATTTTCTTTGAAAATACTGCTTCGCTTAAGATCCTCTTCTTATCTGCACGAAGTGAAAAACCTCTGTTGAAAACTCATGAAAAAAATGCATCAAACCAAAACTTTAAAACTGTTTCTATATACCATCTTTGTGCCATCTATGTGTAAAAATAAACATCTGAGCAAAGGTGGGGGCAGTTTCATTTCCATGCACAGAAATTATGGCTGTGTCACCAACTAAGATTCACATGATAGATACATGGAGTAGAAGCATCAAGTCACTAAAGGCTTTCTCATGTTCATGTGCCATGTTCAAGGCAAATTTGAGGCCAGAAGAACTGCCTGGCTCTGTCCTAAGGCTTGCTTTTCCCCTTTGAAAAGCATTCAAGCAGCAGGTACAGCAAAGAAACATCACTCTTATGAGATCCTTTTCCCTCACTCTTCTAATTTTGAGAAGTTTTCTCCATACCACATTTAACAAAACTGTGTATAGTAGTGCATTTTAAAGCAATTAATTAGACTACATATGATGCCAGTGAACAGGCACAGTAAGATATTTTAAATAGAAAGTGTAATGATTGTGATCATGTTTAATTATTTATCTGCTATAGTAAGCTGAGTTATAATTTTGTTCATATCTTCAAATATGAAGATACTTTTATTTTTAAATACCTATTTATTTCTAAGATCCTTCCAAGGTTTGGTTTTCTGTAAGTCTACTCCGAGCTAATTTATCTTCTTCATGAAATTTATTACAGCCTTTTACCACCACACTATATAAAAGGAGAGTCAGCTCCATGGACAAACAATTGCGTGACCATTCACCCTGAGAAGACAAGAAAATCTAGTTGCAACTAGTCAAACCAGTCAGAAATTAAACTTCTCTCCTAAAGGTATCTAAATGATACGAATATTGTCCTTGAAAACTAGCTGGAATAAATTTTGGAAAAACAATATTGAAAAAAACCCAAAATAAATCCCTTTTTTTATTAATATATGTATTTAACTTCAATTACTTTTTAGTAGTGCATTTATTAGCATTAAATTAAATAAAAATATAACATTTTACAATGTATAATACAATAATACTAAAAATTTTCTAAGTGTGTTAATTTGTAAATTAACAGCATAACAAATATTTGAAGTGGGGACTAGCAAAGCTTCAAACTAATAATGCAGTAATCCTATAAAACCATAATAATTGTAATCACTGGAAAAGAAAATAGAAGAAAGAAATACTGGTACAACCACAATGAAATAGTTTCAAAATTTGTTTTAAAACTATCACAGATCAGAATCTGCTTGTTGCTTAATAGCACCCTCCTGGATAAAACACTCCAGTCAATGTTCTGTGATATTTTCCAGGAGCTACATTGCAGTCTTTCAAGTTGAAGAATGTCTTTGAGATTTCTAATGCATTTGTCTTTTTGTGGAGGGAATTCTACTCTCCAGTTTATTTGCTTTTTGGCAATCAATAAAGCTATTTGTACAAAAGTCCCTTTGTATTTGTCTAGTCTGCTATTTTCATTTCTGTGAAGTAAACAAACCTCGTATATATAGGAATTTTCATTTTAGCTGTTCTACTTGTGGTTCGAATGGCTTGAGACTAATATGTTCACAATTTAGGTGGGGTTAAAAATATATGCATGAGGTCACTTTCATTTTTAAAAAATCTTGGACAACAAGAGCTAGTAACCTTTACTGCACAACCTGAAACATTTGTATGCTGTAAAAAAATGTGCCACTCTGACTACCAACATTTAACAGAATTTAATCCTTTAAAGATGATTTGCATTTTTCATTTAGCTCTGGGCAGGCTTCTGCAGACTTACATTGTGTTTCTCGTAGTTTGCACTTTGTGGCAGTTTTGTAAGATTGGAGTAAGCTTGAATTTGTGAAAATTATCATCAACCCCTATACCAGTATTCTTTGACTCACAATATGTCTGAAAAATGCTTCTGTTGAAATACGAATTTTCTGTCCATTCAAGGGTATATCCATCTTATACATCAACTCCCATCTATCATATTGCTTCTTTCTGACTTCTCTTAAGTGTTTTATATACCACAGTGACAAAAGTCAACCTCTAGAGAGCATCTACATGAAAATTTATTCTTGTTCTAGTCACTAATTTCTACTCAATTATCTCTCTCTTAATGTGCTTCCAATATTTCTGGGTAAAGTGTCCTCATAAAGCACAAACTGAAATACAGGTAACAAATAATAAATAGAGAACCTTGTTGTCATAACACAGGATAAAAGAAGATTGCATTATATGACAATATAGACTTTGCAATAGGTTTCAGACTAACGCACATGTACAGCCAGCACAAAATCAGTCTGCAAAGTATCAACAGCACCAACTGCAACTTGTCTGGGGAGAAAATGTAGCAGAGAACTGAGCTTAGGGACGGCAGGTAACTAGGACTATTCAAGAGGTAGAAGAATTAAAAGATTTCAACATCAGTCAAGGGGATGCAAGGGGAAGAACTGCTCATACAACTAGTTTTATGAAGTGCCGTGTATCCCCACTGTACTCTCTGCTTTTCTTCTCGGCTTGAGGAACCTTCTGTTGAGGAGATCATAATCAATTTGCTGACATCAGGTAATAGGATAAAAAACAATGGTCTGAACTACTTTATAGTTCAAGTATTTTTAGGTAGTCAGAGGTATTGATTCTTGAACACTTAGATCTCTTATTGATAATGACTTATTGGAACAGTCAACAATAAAAGAAAATGACGGGATGACTTTAATGAATGTGCATAGTTAACTAGAAAAAAAAAAGTGCTTTGATGGCTAGTATTCTTGAATAATTGGCTCATTAACCTTAACTGTATCAACCTTTTCTCATTATCAAGGTTAAATAATTGAATGGATAGACTTCTGTGGAATCTGCAATCTTATCCAGAGGACAGCCACTTACTTATACACAAGAAACCCACTGTTTAAAAAGTGGTTTGTGAAAGAGAAGGAATACTCACACAATCCCACAAAATTAATAGATAATTGCATTAAAATTCTGAGGGAATGCAATGAAAGTAAAAGATTTAAAAAGTAATGAGCACTTTTCAAGCAGCAATTCATGTATTGTTGAAACATTTATTTCCTAATGATAGTTTAGCAAAAGCTGTATGAGTGAAGTTCAATCTTCTTGTAAATAACAAGCAGGGATGGTTTCATGTGCAGACCTCCTTATTCCCTAGCTATGACTCTAGCTATTGTTTTGGTGCCAGAAGTCCTTAGAACCCTCTGTCAGCAAAAAGTTCCCATGAAACATGACAAAATGGAGATTTTTATGAAGGAAACAATCTTACTCCTAATGAAAGGAAGCCAAGTAGTCATTATATACTTCCAGTTGAGAATAAAGGAGGAGGAGCACTCATGTTGCCTCTGTGTCATTGGCCATCATCACTTCTTCATTAGCTTAGCAACTGGACTAAAATAAATTATTTCCCTGCTTTGGAGAACATCCTCAGGCACTGAGGGCCACCAGTAGGGCAGCAGGAGCAGGACAGACCTGGACTGGAAAGTGGCTGGGCACTGGGATGAGGTTGGAAAGCTGGGAAGCAGCAAGCAGAGAAGAAGTGATTTTCCAGCTCCTGGCAACAACTTTCTGCAGGATTATGAATTTATCTTTTCCTTAGGGCTAAGTTGAGAAGGAGGGTTGAATTATTCATTGCATGCCGGGCTCAGCAGCAATACAAGGACAAATGATGCAGAAAGGGGCAGATTAGAGACATCCCTTAGGAATAGAGGGAATATCCTAGGGAAGACAGCATATTGAGATGCACAAAAGGTCTGAGAAATAACTGAGACATCAGCCCAAACAGACATCTATAAACTATTTACACAAGAAAAATATGGAAATTTAACTAAGGAGTGTTACATTTGTTATTCAGAGGCCCTACTTGGTACTCCACATAAAGCTACATAAAGCTATTAAACTGCAGAAACATCAATAAGAAAAAAAAAATCCAGTCTTCAGCTCATTTCTCTCTTTCTACAGTTTAGAATGCTCCCAAATTATTTTTTTTCTTTTCTTTAAAACTGTTTTTGATTTACAGTGTTTCTACAATGTAAAGAACATGAAATCAGCACCACCACTTACAATGTTATGTTACTGAAAACCTACACTGTACAAATGATCAAATGAAAAGCTAATGGCCAGACTAGTGCCTTTCTAAAAAGACTGGCAGCTAATTGGAAAATGTATCTGTAGACTCTGAGCTCAACAAGACTCCCTGTTGTATTTCTTCAAAATGTGTTGGTGATTTATTTACGTGTGCAGTGTGTTGTGATGTTGCCTAGCATGATTTGTGTTTGTTTTTCAGTCTGTTCTTGCAGATATTTGGTATAGGACTAATCCACTCTCCTGCTCATCCACCTCCAATTCCAATTTGGCTTGAGTTATGGCTGTATGTTTGAAAGATTTCCTGCAAATAATTTTGTCTTGTATAGGAGGATTATAATAATATACAGAACATTGATCTCAGTGAAACTTATAAGGCAAAAAAAATGCATGGGGAATCATGAGTTTACCCATCGGCATAACTCATGAAATAAATCACAGAGTGGATAAATACGTAGTGAGAGAGATAGACTATCAAGCTGGTCAATATAGTTAAAGGGTTAACAAGTCGAGCTCAAGTAATAGACATATAATTCATTGCATTTTAAGTATTGTATTTTAAATCGTGTATTTTCAAAATGACCTAAGTATTATTGTTTTATGGATGGATGCATAGATGGATGGATGGATAACTAATCTGAGATTTAGAGAGAGCTACGCATAGTTTTTTATAGGGAGCTAACAGCTGAATTACTGAATTCCTTTTTTTTCCTTCTCAAATAAGTATTTCAGATACCAAGGCAGTCAAAATACATTGGCACTTGATTTATTTGATCTTGATTTTAAAATCAAGCAGAAAAACAAAGAGAAAAAAAATAAAGTAGAAGGTATTGAAAAAACAGTTATTATGTATATCACACAATTAGTGACACACATTGGCACTCCTAACATCAATAAAATCTTGCATGGTTCCCATTGAATTACACACACCAGCTGGAATGACAAATAAAAAGCTTTCCTATCCTAGGCAAGCAATATCAGTTTCCATGAGATCAGAGGAAATCTTGAATCCCTGTGAAATTTGTTTGAGCAAGGGATGAATACAGACTTAATGATTTACCCACAATTATTTTCTCCATAAAATTTACTGTATCATGGTATGAAATAATCAAGGTCTTGCAAACGCAGTACTTTCTCCTGCAATCTATTTATTTCAGCAGCAAGAATGATTATAAAACTATCAAATATCCAAATCCCCACCAAGTTAACTCTTCAAGGTTACAACCAAAGATCTCTAAAATCTGAAAAGGAAAAGGAGCTGATTAATGATCAAGATGATTTTGAAATAGTAAAAACTGAGCTGAAGATGATTAGTGGCAGAGGGCTGTCTGCTTGTCCGGGTATTATACTGTCTTAGGGTCCCAGTTCCAGCAACAAGGCGCAGGTTGCTGGGTCTTTCACATGCCTGCTACCGTGGGGGCAGTCAGCCTCAGAGACTTTGCATCCATTAGGAAACAAGGCTTGCTGAATTCGGCATGCCAGAAAGGAGATAAGACATTCCAAAGACATAGAATGAGCAGATGGGACTGCACAAATCTCCTCTCTGCATGCTTATCTTGACTCAGGCACATTCCAGAAATACAGCTGCACAAAAGCTCATGTTCCTACATAGAGCTGCCATGGCAGGTACAAGGAATAATCTCACAGCAACCACTGAAGCACCAGGAGTGTTGGGAGTGAGGGAAGACTAAGCGAGCTGGGCCTGTTTAGCATGGAGAAGAGAAGATTGAGAGGGGATCTGATCAATATGTACCTGAGGGGAGAATGTAAAGAAGATGGGACCAAACTCTTCTTGGTGAGGGCCAGTGACAGAACAAGGGATAATGGATATAAAGTAAAATCCAGGAAGTTCCATCTCCATATGAAGAGGAACTTCTTTACTGTGAGGATGACAGAGCCCTGGACAAACCTCTGTCCAGAAAGGCTGTGGAGTCTCCTTCTCTGGAGATCTTCCAAACCCGCCTGGATGCCGCCCTGTGCCCCGTGCTCTGGGTGACCCTGCTTGAGCAGGAGGGTTGGACTAGATGATCTCTAGGGTCCCTTCCAACCTCAACCTTCCTGTGATTCTGTGAGTACAGAATCAAGGGCAGCTGAGCACTTTGGAAAATGACTATTACAAGATAATGATATTTCAACAACAGTATGTATTCCTATTAACTCTTACGATAAATTAGAAGCTTGGCAGTCAAACAACCAGGCAGATGTGCACCGTGAGTTAAGGATCATGAAAGTGAGTTTCTAAAAACACGTAGCTTTCTAAGAAGAATAACCAGAATAAGGTCAATAGGAACTATTCTAGTGATCTAAAGTAATTTTCTGTCTAGATCAAGAAAAGTGTTCCCTGAATTAATTCTTCATAAAACTACAGAAATACCATCTAAAAATCAAGGAAGGATAATTTACTCAATTATCACATGTATTGACAATTTATTACACTGTTCAATAAGTCATTCCCCTTGCTACTAAGCTTAACATCTAGAACGGCCTACCCAAATGTACTTTTGCATTAACATTCCATGTTCCTGCTCAAATGTACTTTTGAGGTAGAGTATTTCCTTTCATCTCGCTCGTGATCCCTCAAAGTCTGTGCAGAAGGAGAGGGTTTAGCTGTGATCAGTCAGCATGAATGTCCCAAACGTTCACACTTATGCGTTGGAGCTGTATACAGAGGATTTTTTCCCCCATTTAAAAAACATCCCCGCCAGCTAGACATATTCACAGGGTGGTCACAGTCAGGAATGATATATGTTCGCCCTGTTGCTTCCTGCTCTGCTGTCAGCTGCCCTCTTCTATCAGAAGAAATCATAAGATCTCAAAGGCACTCATGTGCTACCGTAAGCAATGAACTGACCTTTTCTTTTACTGCTCTCAAGGCATTTGACCAATTTTGAAGACGGCTAAATTGACTAGCTATTCTCTTTCTAATTTTGCTTTACTTATACATGCATATTGTTTGATATCTCTTATTCTCTTTCTTTGGATACTTCGTCCCAGTTCAGGCTATTTCTTGGTCTTACACTGGTCAGCTATTGATCTTGATCAGGTTGTTACCATGCTCTGTTACTCTATATATTTCTTTGCAAAGTGTTGTGCCCTTTTTTTCTTTCATTGCCATAGACTAGAGTAATTTTTATTCTTGATGAAGTTGTTTCAACATATCTCTATGTTTATGACTCTCCTTCTTCAGATGAAGTGCATCTACTCTGTCTCTCAGGAAGTTTGCCAAAGCAGCAGTGCACAAAGGATAAAGTACTTCTGGAATTCATTCAGATACACAGCTAAAGAAGGCTTCTACTACAGTCTTCTACTGCCCGCTAGTTATACTATTTATAGTATAGTATATAGTATATAGTCTGACTATATAGTATATAGGCAGTATATAGTATAGTCAGACTATAGTATATAGTTTATAGTTTATAGTCTGACATCATAAGACTTATTGATGACAGTAGACAACAATTACAGGTGTCACAAGGTATAGAAATAGTGCAGGTCATAGATTCTTAAATGTCTGTTCTTATTCCAATGTTTTACAAGAGAATTCTGTTTGGAGTCCTTCATGTTTGTAATTAGATGGCCGGAGAGAAAGAAAATAAATTCATACAGCTCATAAAAGCACCTACAGTAGTTTTGTCAAATATAGATTTCTGCTTCACAGAAGGTAACAGTAACATAATATTATACGTTTTTAATGAATGATAGCTATAGCAAAGAGTTTTAGAGATTTTATACATCATTCCATCTATATTGTGTGTTTCTGTGAACTGAAACATGCATACACTGATTTCAAACTAATTTTCTTCAGTCAGACAGAAAATATAACTGACCAACACAAACACAAAATGAGCATTTCACTCTGGAAAATGCTAAGGATTTGTTAATTTATTTTTCATTTGTGAGAGGGATTCATTAGTTATGGGAAAATATTTAAGAAATGTGTTTTTAAAAGGATTTGTCCAGTTGAAAATGTATTCACTTGTGCTTCTTAATAATTGCTGAAGAGCATAAACGTGTAATGATACATAATTGAACATTTACATGTTGCTTTAACAGATCATGTTTAGCAATGACTGTATGGCTTTTGCACAGAAAAAAAAAACATAGTTCTTCAGAGAGACCTCTAAAGAACTGGGCTGATAAGCACGGTGCATGTTGCACATCATTGTTGTTTCAGTCTTTGTTCCCTCAGACTTCAAGGTCATGAATTCTCTTCAGATCACAGCAGGATATTAACCATTCCATTCTGGAGATAAGGTTCCAGAGGGCATTTGAAGAAAAAGCACTGATACCATTGAGTTTCCTTCTTAGTATCAAAAATGAGCAGTGGACACTTTGGGTATAATGCCTGTTAACACCAAGAGATACAAACTGCATTACCATATCTAGCCTGGTAGAACCAAACAAAGAAACATATTCTCCTCTGTTCTAGAAACCATCCAATGGGCAAGGATCAGTGAAAACAAGGAATTAAGTGGCCAAGAGAGAAAACGTTGCTGGAAGATGGCAATCCAAAGTTTGCAAAAGAATTTAGGCCTTGACCAAACTTAATGGCTCAAGGGCAAACAGAGTCAAGTTTCTCTTTACTCCTAATCTGATCATCTGAGATAAGTCGTCTTGCTGCTCATGTGCTATTTCTTTTACATTAAAGCTTCCTGGGCAGTGAGTAGAGTATGCGTGGTCTTTACAGTGACCTGTAAAGTCTCCTTTCCTTTACAGTGAAAGGAGAGGGAGTAGGGAGAACATCTGACTAGGGCAGATCTCTGAGGTAAGGCAGTATTTTAGAAGGGATATCAGAAAGGAAACTTTCTTCTTTGTTAAGGCTCCCTATTCCTGAGGTCATTTTTTTGCTGAGTAGTTTTCTAAAATCACTGGAGCTTATTTGTTTAGTTTCACGAAAGATTTAAGGCCACGTTAGAAAATTGCCACTCGTGTGTATCAAATCCATGGAAATTTCCTGCACAACTTTCTGTGCAAGGACTTCCAAGTTCAGTAATCAGATATAACTGTTCTTCTGCATACACTCAATACACGGCAATGTGAACATTTATAGCTAGTTAATGTGACTTGATTTCCCTCCCAGTAGCTGATGGCTGAGCACATGCACATGAGTTGTCAGAGACATTAAATGCCTACGCAAAATATAAGTGCAAATCAGAATTGATGGGAACCTGAAACAAATGAGGAAAAGGGTGTAGCCAAGACATCAAGTCAACATCACATCCATGTTTTTTATCACATTACACTGTTCAGCTGCCTTACTCTGTCCTGTTTTTTTCCTCCTCTCTTTATTTCATTAGTCTAAAAATGATTCCCAGTTTGAAATACTTTCTCTACTGTAAGAGACATATGGTATTCAATCACATTGTACTTAACTCTGTAGTTTTATGAACATAAACATACTGTCAGTCTTCACTTACCATATCAGCAACATACCGAACACAGATTACTAAAGACTTTCTAATGATCTCTTTGAACTGGGAGATAAGAGCAAATATATCAGAAATTCTAACAGTTTGCATATTCGTTTAAAGAGCATGTTGACACCACTGAAGAGCAAATAGCAGACAATCTCTGAGGCTTCCTGCAGAGGAAACAGAGTACACAGACCTGCCTCGGAAAGTTTCTGCACACGCACAGCACAATGCTCTTGTGCTATCGAAGACACCAAGCAAGGTAACACATCAGCCCAACATGCACAGTCATGCACAGCCCTTGCACAGCTTGAGTCAACTTGCAGTCTAACTGTTGTGGTAACATTGTGTCTTGCCAATTAGGATAAAAACAGAACAACAGCTACACACAAACCTGCTTTGCTTTCAGTTCTGTAGCTACAGTTTACTGAGCTCTTGTGGCAGGGACGACTTGAAAATGGCACACTGTAGGAGAACACTAAATTCAGAGATTAATTTGTGGCAGATTCAGCTGCATCCAAAGCCTTTCTGACCTATCTGCCTATTGGGTTTTATTATTTGATGACCAGTTATTTTTTTCATCAGATAGTTCCTCTATCACATATTTTATTAAAATGATGTGGCTGCAATCAGTTGGTACCCTGCAGTGGGGGTAACGGGGAGCACAATTGGGGATGATCAAGTAGAAAAACTATCTGGAATGTAGCCAGAGCATGCAGGGCTTGAAAGATCCTGCAGTTCATGAGTTTGCAGCATGAATTTGGAAAACTGAGTGTAAAATCTGCAGTCAGGCTTGAGAAAGACCCAAGTGGGGCATTTTCCTAGAGATTCAGAAGGCACTACACAAATCTGTTGCAAAGCAGGTATCCATCCAAAGCCTGAAAAAAAGACTGAAGGAAAGAACTCAGAAAGGACAGAGGAATGGGGGATTTACCTTATCAAGAGTGTTTCTTATTTAGAGTGCCTATTTCTCACCTGTGTTTAGTAAAGACAATGTTCAGAGGTTGTGGCCCCGTTGAAATTTTTTATTCACTCAGGTGAAGAGAAAGGCTGGAGATTTACATCCTAATCTCTCTGAATGTTGCAGGTTCCCACTGTGAGAACTCACTTAGAGAAGCTTTGAGGATTTCCCAACTTTCTTGTTTATGTCTTCAAAAGATTAATGAATTTTATTTGAGCAAAGTTGATTGTTATCATGTAAATTCTGATTACTCATTACTCATTACTCATTACTCTAAATGAAACCCAATTATTTCTAGTCCACCTCCTCAGCAGATGTATAGACCAATTGATCACTGTCATTTTTAGAAGCAATATTTTAAATAACAGAAGACATATGATCACATCTATCTTGTCTTCTTCTTCTGCACTAGAGTAATCAAACTTAAAGTTTTACTTAGTGGCCATATTTTCTAAATTTAGCTGTCCTCTCAACTCTTTCCAAATTGCATACATCCCCCTCAAAATATAAGATATAAAACTGGCCACAAAACTCTAGCTGGGATGACATCATGGCTGAAAGGCAATGTATAAACAATATGATAGATTCATTTCTGACACTATTCATAAAGAATTTCTACTTTATAAATTTAATATACTTTATATGAGAGTATATATAAAGTATATATATACACTTCATATACTAT
>VZSG01000298.1:294808-305131 GCA_013398315.1 Nothoprocta pentlandii
AAAAAAAAAAAAAAAAAAAAAAAAAAGTAGTTTGAAGCTAAAGGAACATAATTTTCCAGACAGATTTTGACATTATAAAAGATGTCATTTTTTATCTGAGAAAGAATTACTCTTCTTGAAAATGATTCCCTATTTAAAATACTCCTAATATATTTTTATTTTTGGGCATAATGATAGGTGAACCTTCCTAATGACTCACTTTTATCCTCAAATGTTGCTTAATTTGTGCAGGCTACTAAGTGTTCTCATGCATAATTTTATGAACAAAGTATTAAGGGTAGTTTATTCGTATCGGTGATGTTATTTGCATTCACTGCTTCCAGACCAGGGCCTGCTATTGTTCTCACTGCTCTGTGAAAACAGGATTCTTCTAGAGAAAGCCTTCAGTTTATCAAACACTTCTGCTCTGGTAGCAACTGACCGTAGAAATATCTAACATATATCTAACAGTTAAGGTAATATAACTGCAATAAAAGTGTCGATTCTGAAATTCTTTATTAATATTTTATTGCATGCAGTCAACACTAACAAGTAAGTACTGTTTGTACTGTCTTAGGGAGGTAGATACAGCAGTGAGTGAGGAAGGAACCTGCCGTGTAAATGGAAGGTAAACATTAAGGTCATTTCTCAAGTTTAAGGAATAAAAAAGATAACATTGCAGACACTGCTGGCTTTCAACATTTCCTTCTCCTTAGAACAAATTTGTCTTCTTATAGATCACAGTAACCTGTAAGGAGTGTGAGATGTCAGGGAACAGCAAGAAATCCTTTACAAAACCGGACAGGGAGACAGTGACGACTGGCAAGAAGTCAAGCCAGCTAAAGCGAGGAGGATATTTCTAAGAGGCCTCTCCGCTCTCAGTATGTCTCTTGCGGATATAACAAATGGCTTGATAACAAGCAAGGCTCTGGTTTCGAATGTCCAAACCTGATGAAAAAAGGTGAATTCTGTTTCAATCTCCTCTTGTTCTATTGGCTTGAATGTGTTCCAGTATCTCTTTGCATGCAGCCTGTACACCTGGAGCTCCTCAAGGCCCTAGCTCCCTTTCTCAATTGCATTCTGTTGCTTCCTTAAAACATTTCTCATGAAACATGCTCAATATGTTCCTTTCTGATTTTTCTGGCATGGGGAAACAAAAGGATATGTTTAAGGAGACATTTTTGTTCTATTTATTGCTAACTGCAAACATAGTCTGCAGTACTTCTTCACAAAAGCAATTGTTCTTTCTTCCTCATGTCACATATTCTTGTCTTCTAAAAGGTTGTTATGCACTCCACAAAATTCTCATTTTTCAAGCTGAATCCATTTTGTTTAGAATCTATCATCTCCATTTTCCTACCCTAAAAAAATGTTACTGGATGGAATTTCAATCAGATCACATATAACTACTGCCTATTCAGATGCTTAAATCTTCATCAAAATACCCTGGAGTTTGTCTTCAAAAAATGTGTTACTCATCCAATTACATTATTGACTACCTGTGAAAATGAGGGAAAAGCAAACCTTACATGTAACAATACAGACAGTCATTGAAACAAAAACATTGAAATTCTAAGAGACTTTTGGGAGATGACTAGTCATCATGTAGAATTCTCCAGATGTTTTAACCAATATCCAAACGAGCTACAGGACAGTCAGTGAAGAGCATAGATGATCACTGATAGATGTCAGGGTCTATAGAGCTGTGAAGTAACACTATGAAGTGACAACAAATGCTAAAGAAAAGTCAGCAGGATGGCAGGAAAGTTTTTGCAAAATGATCAACCCGCTGACCACAAGGCTGTGGTGAAATCTTCAGTGCACCACAGCAGTTTGGTTAGCACTGATGAGGTTTTATGAGAAATAAGATCACTGATGGAGATGTGTCCCAGATCTAAGTGTTGAACGGAATTGCTCTTACAAGAATTTATAAAGCTAGATGCAGAAGGGGATTTCATATCATGATGTGGGACTAGCAACAATCAAGAAAGTTAAAATAGAAGGGACGAGACAGAAAGTGACAGTAGCTATTAACTGGCTTTAGTGGAGTTAAAAATATTGAATAGGTGCCACCAGGGAATTTAGTGTGGGATAGTTGCAAGAACGGAGCCACAGCACTGAGTGAAATAGGTATAGCAGATATGCAGAAGAGAAGCTCTGAAGCTTCTCTTCTGAAAAGGTCGCATGCTTCAAGTTTGCAGTAGTAAAGGCCCCTGCTCTGTGTTTCTGGGTGCTGGTTGGCAGCCTGGCCCCTTTACTCTGTTCTTCCTCCACAAGCTTGGACTTTTCACAAAGATGTCAGTCATCCATGTATGATGCTTCCCGTGGAAGACTAGGAAAGTATTGGGAAAGATGTATCTCTAGTAATACTGTGGCATGTCATATACTTTTAAAATCCCAAACTCAAAAGTTCTGAGAACAGGAAGACAATGTAATTAAACAATCAAAACTTGTTTTCAAAAATGCTTTTACAATGGTGCTACCCAATCTAGCCTTCTTCTAAGGAAAGGCATTTTCACTCTTAGGTTCCATAAGCTGGAATTTGATCAGACTAATATTTTGTGCAACTTCTGTTTAATTGGTACCCTATATCGCTATATTGACTACTACAAGACTCCTTCACTCTCTCTTGTCAAGATTATATGGTCCTTAGCTTCTCTCTCACACAGTTAAGAGAGCAGGTGCTGCAAGAAGGAATCAGAGCTGAAGATAATGCAGATGACTAGTGTTGTGGCAGCTGCTAGGCTCACCTCCAAACCATTTAAGAGAAAACCCTGGAGACCTCCTCCTTGGACTTGTGTGTTTCTTCTTGTTATATCTTTCCAGTTACCACTGCACATCTACTGTAGCTTACTGCCTCCTTTAGGCTTCTCAGTTTGGGGTTTTGTTATTTTAATCAAGTAAAGATTCACTCTCTGAAAATGTATATAACAGGTATTCAGATTGGCCCACCAAGAACACTTATTCAATTTTGCTACAAGTCACGTAAATACATTTCCATGGGTACTAAAATAAATTCAGTTATCTAGTGAATAAAAATTTCCAGATTATCCTAGGACCTTAGGAGCCAAAGTCAAAATAGAAGCTCTAAAGAAATATCCACTAGATCTTCAGAAGGATTCTGTTAAAAAGTCAGTGGACAGACAATAGGTGTTGAGAAGATAGGGCCAGGTTCTTCACAGCAAGGCATGGCGGGAGGATGAGAGACAGCAGGCATAAGTTGAAATGCAGGAAGTTCATATGGGGTATAAGGAAAATCTTTTTCAACATGAAGACAGTCAAGCAGCGGAGCTTATTGCTCAGAGAGGTTATGCCATCTTCATCCCTGGAGATTTTTAAATGACCCAATTAGATAAAGCTCTTTGAAGTCTGGTCTGACCCCATGACTAACATTGCTTTGAGCAGGAATTTTGACTTAGAGACTTCCTGAGGTGTCTTCCAGTCTGGACTATCCCATGATCCTATGAATATAAATATATCATACATATACATATATATGCATAAATAAGCAAACTCTCTAATAAAATATAAAAAGTTGAAAGTATTAGCAAACGTAGTGCAGATTTAATTTTATATATAAATTCCCTTTCTTATCGGTCCCATACCTTCTCAGTAAAATCATCTAATATAATAGTCATATTTCAGTAGAATGGGAAACAAGTCACGAGTAAGGGTCCAAAAGAGTAGATACTGAGTTACTGAGGGCAAAACTATGTGTCTACAGTGTCCAAGTTATATCTTTCAAAGTGTACAAGCAGAAACAATATACCCTTTAAGAAAAACTTAAAAATTAGATTATTAAATTAACATGTGCAAAGAAACTGATAATAAAACAGGCATTTCTAGTGACCCATAGTCACTGTTTTTCCTCAGCTCCCACATGACTTTACTTTGATATTATAATGAACTCTGAACACTTCAGGCTACTCACATTTGCCTCTCTTTTACCCTACCATTGATTCAGGCTGATATTCAAATGCCGAGGCTAAGAATACAGCACAAATCAGACCTTTTTTTACCAATTTCCACAGTAAAATGTCAAAGCATGTGAGTCAGCAATAGTGCAGACACATAGTCACAATAGTGTGACACATGAAGGCCTGGCTACTCAACAGCTTTATGAACAACGAGGACAAAAAATAGTAGTGCCTTTGGAACGTACACACTGCTTCAAAATGCCTGGCATGGCTGTTTTACTGTCACACCTTCTGGAGACATGAAACACATGAAAAACTTCATGGTCCCCACAGCTCCTACCTGTCAACATTAGAATACAAGTCAGCTGCAAAAGCCTTGTGTGAGCTATTCTCAGAAGAACAGCCTGCCTTATGCATTTGCTCTGGATGTAAGTGTCAGCCTTGTCACCAGGGAGGCCATTCAGCAGGATGGTCTGGACACGGCGTCGTGTCCCACAGTGAGCCCAGAGCTCCTGCTGGGATGAGGGCTCCACGCCAGGAGACAGAGGTCAACACGCATGGCCTGTCTGCCAACACACGCATCAGCTGCTGTCCTATCCTCGCAAAATTGCAATTCTTCTGGTCACTGATGTGAAACGTTTAAGAGTTGGGGCATAGCAGAGAAATCAAACAAAGTTCCAAGTCAAATCAAAAATACCTCTCATTTAAGAATTTTGCTCAGATTTATGGTTTGCCCAGGACATTGCTGTATTATTGCAAGAATGAGGACAGAGAAGAAATTATAACTTTGCTTCATAGTATCCTCATGAGTTTCCCTCATGACCCAGAGCAACTAACAACTGTTCCTCCAGAGCAGCAAACTAGTTCCTCCCTGTCACCAATATCTTAGTGTAGCTAATGCAACCTTTGGGAAGCAGAACAATGATGAGCAGGAGCCTCCCAGACATTCCTTTGATCACTAGTGTCTCAGGCTGGGATGCACAGCCTGCCATATCAAACACAAGCACCTGATAAAGTAATGTCAAGAAGAAGACAATAACACTCCATTCCCGAGTTGCTGCTATCACTCACCTCTTCTGCGGTAGCACTTTCAAGAGACACATGCAACTATGATTGCACATTGTCTCCAGATTTTCTGTCTCTCAAAAGAAGTGGAAGTCACATTAACAGCAGCTTGAAAAAAAATAAAGGACTGCCTTTATCCTATTTTTCAACCTGTCCAATCTTTTAGTCCACAGGAATGAGACGAGTATTGGAATATTTATCGCTTAGAAACGCAGTAGAGGTAGATCACACGCCTTGGTCTCACACCTTTCTTTTAGATGCCATGATTATGTAAGGAAAAATGCCTTTTTAATAGAACAGAAGGCGATATGATAGGTTTCTTTTTAAATATGGTTGCTATTCCCCAGAAAACAAATTAAATTCAGAGGTCTGAAGAACTAGAGATCACGGTAGAATTCTACAAGCTACAACAATCAGGCTCTTCATCACCTTGAAGGGCTTGGCATAAATGTTTTAAGACAGAGTTTTAAGAGTTTTTTTTAAGAGTTGACTGAAGGTCTAAGTCCTATCACTAAGGATAGGTAACCACTTGCAGGTCTCATTAACGACCTAGGTAGTGGATTCCTCTTATAATATGGACATTAAGCAATAAAAAAGATATTATCTAAAGAATAAAGTCCCTTATAGCTCTTATAGTTTAAGAAAGTGTGCAATGGATTTCATGCTCTGATGACTGTAAGTTACTTCCTTTGGGTGTCATATCTTACTTCTGTTTGCCCAGCAGAAAACTTAACTGTTGCTAAGCCCCTTGAAGGAGCAGGGAAGAGCCAGGGGAGCAAGTGAACTTAAGCAAGTTGCTTATTCCTCAAGTTAAGATTGTCAGAAACATTCACTAAAGGCAAGTTTATCACGAGGCTGGTGACTGACATTTCAGCTGCAGTAAGATATATACATTGATATTTGCACCCACTCAAGAACATAAAAATAGCTAATTTGACATTCAAGCTTATATTGTTGACAGCATAATAATGCTATCAAAACTCTGCTACAGAGAAGTAAGCCCTTGCCCTTGCCCCCAAGCCCTTGTGTCACTGAAAACTAACACCCACTCCATAACGTTCTTTACTGAAGGAAAAGCTAGTCATAAGTACAATTGTTGCCGTCCAACAATTTCCTAATAGAAATATTCCATTAACATCATCTCAATAAATTAAAAAATGTGATTAAACAAAACACATTTTTTGAAAAACAATTGACTTATAATAAAACGTGAACTTTGTAATAAGCATTTCATGTAACTGTTCCTTTAATGAACAGCAGAACAGACTAAATAAGACAACACAAAAATATGGAATTCTTCCAAGTATTGAAGGAGAGCTATCCTAGTGTAACAGCAATCACAAAACAAAATGACTGTGACTGGGCTTTCATTTGCACCTATTTTGATTACATGGCTGCAGCTTTAATAAGGCCATGTATATAATCAAGCTGTAGAGCTCAGAGATAGTTTAGTCACTGAAACCAAAAACGATGTCCCCAAAGGTCACAGTTTGCCATCATACCTCTGCTGAAGGAATGTGTCAGAAAAATCAGAAGTCTCATGACTTTTATTTTTCACCATGGATAAAAATCTGTTTTATTATTTCCTATAAATAATATTTATATTGGTAAGTTCAGGACATTTGCATTGATAGCATCTGTGGGGCCAGAAAAACATTCGCTGTGCCAGTGTCCATGGTGTTTCCAATGAGTTTGTTCACCAGCAAGGCGACCAGCAAGGACTCCTTCACAGAGACAAGCCTTAAACTCATGCCACAACTGTGCTCCACAGGAAAAGAGAGCTGGAGTTGGCAGAATTGTGTCTGTTTTGTTTTGCTTTGTTTTGTTTAATTTGAGAAAGGTTTTTTAAGTGTTTTTAAAACTTTTTTTTTATTTTGGATTTCTTTTTAATTCACAACAAGAATTTGAAATCTTGCCACATTATGCTAGGGAGAAAGACTGGCAGTATTGAAAATAAAATAATTCTTGTCTGGTTCAATACATTTTGACATCCTGAAACTGAAATGTTGGTGCATTCTGACTTGGCCCAAAATACCATTTTGGTTATGCAAAAAAAAATAGGCACATATTAGTCTAAAGAGAAAAAGAACAAAACCAAAACTTTACTTTTATATGCGTTCCCTAATGCATAGTTCAAGCAGTTTACTGAATGACAGATTTTGAAACACTAGAATCTTTACTGAATAACAACTTTGGCTCATCTGCAACTCTTGTAGCCCTTTGTAATCCCAAAAGTTTGGCTGTTACTGCAACAAATCACATTGCAGGGTGAAGAAATCATGTGCTATATGCACAACAGTGTTGGGTACTACGATGGCACAGGCAGTAATAGTTGATTGTTTCTCCCTCTGTAGTGACTTGACAATATCACTTTGTCATGCAGAAAAAGCAAGTTCCTGCCCATGTTGTAATTCTTATCTTAAATCTCCCTTTAATGGACCAGCAGCTTCCATGTATTGTTTCTTCATGTAAAACAACCTGTTTAGTACTCCTGGGCTGCAGAGAGCCTGTAAACCAGAGATCCAATTTTTTCCCTGTATTGCTTTTCTCCTCTTTCAATTTATGTTCCTCTAAGAAGTGCTGCTAAAGCTACATGTGTAGAGATTAAAGGCAGGTCTACTGTGACTTACAGGCATCAAAAGCCAAGAGTAGTACAAGGATGGAGTAAATAGCATGGTACTGGCTTTTGTTAGGCTCCCAAAGCCTCTTATTATCATTCTTTTTAGTCTCTGACACTTTTCTAGTGATTGTAGATGCCCATCAGAAGTGATAAATACTACCTCAGAAAGAATACAAGTCAGGTAATTGATGTGCAAAAAGAGGAATCTGTGATCCACAGCAATCCAGCCCACCAACAGCTTCAAATCCCTGCAACACAGCAAAAGCCAAAAGCCTAGGAGAAATGTCTGGCACAATTTGGAGGCAGAAAAGCTGGAGAAGTCCTGGCACAAATGGCTTGGGCACACTGGCAAATAGGATGCTGAAAGCAAACCCCTTTGAAAGCCCCAGGCTGAAAATGCATCACAAAAAAAAAACACAAAAGAAACTATTTGCAGAGTGGGCAACGTGCAAGAGAGTCAGTGCAATGTACTGGAGTCTTGTATACTGTCCTAAACCCACCTGTCTTCTCCTCAGGACACGGTTGTTCTACCTTAACCCCATGGGAACACTGATAACTGGAATCATAGAATCATTATGCCTGGAAAAGACCTTTAAGATCATCAAGTCCAATAGTAAAAATGCATCATCACCATGACCATTAAACTATGTCCCTAAGTACCTCATTGACACATTTCTTGAGCAGTGCCAGGGATGGTGACTCCACCATATCCCTTGGCAGCCTGTACCAATTCTTCACCATTCCTTCCTTGCAACAAAGAAGGAAAATGCCCTCCTGGGTTGCATTAGGGATGCCTGTGGCACAGGGCTCTGCAAAGGGGCACCCGGCACCCTGGCTGCGCCTGCCCGCCTTCCTTAACTCATAGTTGCTTTCCTTTGGCCTGCAGGAGACAGAGCCAAGCCGAGGAACCTCCTGGCTCCGTCCTTGGAGAGGAGCTGCTCCCAGCGGGACCTCACCAGGGCAACCGGCTCTGCTGGCCTTGAGGCTCTCTCTGGCCAACCCATAGGCCACTTACACTGCAGATAAGCGAGCGGCACAGAGAGCTCTCCTGCTGGTGGCTCCTCATGCCCCGCAGCACCTGCAGCCCTCGTGCTGGCGCTCTGAGCACAGAGGCTCTGCTGGGGCTGCCCCTCCACACAGCCCGCTCACAGGCACGGCCTCAAGGGCTCCTCTCATCCCCAAGGGCAAAGGGATGTGGCCTTTGGTCCAGCCCATGCATCTCTCTCAATGTCCTGACAGGCGAATCTGCGCAGGAGAGCATAGGGTGAATCTGCATGGGCCCCATGAGTGCCCAGACTAACCGTGGTAGCCCTCCAAAAGCCAAAAGCCAAGGAGGAAGCTGCCCTCATTGTTTCTGCCTTTGAGCTTGGCTTTTCTCTTGGCTGAGGGATGTGGAGTTCCTCTGGTTCTGACCCTGACTTCCTGCATGCCCCTGGGGAAGTCCCTGCTGCCGACCCCTCCTCATAAGGCCCGTGCAGGAGGAATGCTGACCTGGAGGGCTGGAGCACAGGCTGACAGGAGCTGGCTCTCCTTTCTGCCCTAAGAGCAGCACACTTGACCATCGTGCAGCCCCCTGCTCAGGGGGCTCAGAGCTCAGGAGCAGCTTCGAGGGCAGGAGACTCCAAGCCAGCAGCCTCCTAGTGAGTCCCGCTCACACGGATGCTGCCTTTCTGCCCACTGCTAGTGGTGAGAGCTTCAACCAAGTGGGCTTTGGTCTTGCTGGACTTCCTGAGGAACATCCCCTCCAAGCTGCTCGTGGTAGTTCTCTATGAGAAGTGGCTGCTTGCACTGGACAGGCCAAGTCAGGAGGATTGTGGTAATAAAGGGGTAAGTTGCGTCCCCAGGGCCACTGCTGGGGCTCCAAGGAAGGATGAGCAGTGGTCCCTGCAGCCTGCCTGGCTCTTGCCTTTGTCTTGTTCTCCCTTAGGGTGGCTGCAGAACTGCCCAGCGCCAACCTCCTCTTGCTCTGGCGCTTGCTCTTGCTGCTGCACCACGTCAGTGAGAGTGCAGAGAGCAACAGGATGCATGTCAGGAACCTGGCCATCTGCGTGGGGCTGAGTGTGCTGAGCCTCAACGGCGACAGTGACAGCGACAGCGTGCTGCCCCTGAACGTGCAGCGGGCGAGGAACGACAAGGTGCGTGGCAGGGAGAAACTCACATGGCGCCCTACAGCTGGGGCTGCGGCTGCCTGGGTGCACGGGGCCACCTCAGGCTGCAAGCTGCAGAGCTGCAGAGCTGCAGAGCTGCTGAGCTGCTGAGCTGCAGAGCTGCGGAGCTGCGGAACTGCGGAGCTGCAGAGCTGCAGAGCTGCGGAGCTGCAGAGCTGCTGAGCTGCAGAGCTGCCGAGCTGCAGAGCTGCAGAGCTGCTGAGCTGCAGAACTGCAGAGCTGCGGAGCTGCGGAGCTGCGGAGCTGCTGAGCTGCGGAGCTGCTGAGCTGCGGAGCTGCAGAGCTCTGAGCTGCGGAGCTGCAGGGCTGCTGAGCTGCGGAGCTGCTGAGCTGTGGAGCTGCTGAGCTGCGGAGCTGCGGAGCTGCTGAGCTGTGGAGCTGCCGAGCTACGGAGCTGCTGAGCTGCAGAGCTGCAGAGCTGCAGAGCTGCTGAGCTGCGGAGCTGCGGAGCTGCGGAGCTGCGGAGCTGTGGAGCTGCGGAGCTGCGGAGCTGCAGGACTGCTGAGCTGCAGAGCTGCGGAGCTGCGGAGCTGCGGAGCTGCAGAGCTGCGGAGCTGCTGAGCTGCAGAGCTGC
>VZSG01000298.1:306333-316730 GCA_013398315.1 Nothoprocta pentlandii
CTGCCACCACGCAGACCTGTTTGGAGAGGAGCTCCCCTTGCCCTGCACACCCTCGGATGAGGAGGGCCTGAAGCACACTCACAGCTCCACAGGTAGGAGCTGCATGGATGATGGTGCTGGGCCAGGGCTGCTGCCTCATGTGCTTGAACTGAAGAGAGGAAAGCAACTGGTAAAAGGCAGAGAGGGTTCAGCGGGGCCTGGTAGTATTTTTCTTGTGGAAAACACGAACACAAAACAGATGCTTCTTTCCCAAGGGGAAGCATCTGCAGAGCTCTTCTCTTCCCCTGGTGCCCAATTCTGCCCTAGAAGAGCCCTCCAGCTGCACATGGCACTGGCTGGGACATGCCTTTCCTGAAGCCCGTAGCTCAAGGCCGCAGCTCCTCTGCAGCTGCAGAGTGGCTGTGTGTGGCTGCAGAGCAGCTCTGCAGCTCCCTAGGTAGCTCTGTTGCTGCTGGAGCAGGGGGCAGGACTGGACGAACTCCAAAGGTGCCCTCCTTGCATGGATCTGAGATACTAAGGTTGGAGCTTGGCACCTGCCAAGGGTGACAGCTCCCACAGAGAAAGTGATTGCCCGAGGATCTCCCCATGGCCACCCCAGGCTCCCCAAGGGCCTCTATCTCCCCACAGGACACCCAGAGGCTGCTCGGCCCAGCACTTCTGCCAGACAGAGCCCCGAGGCGGCAGCCGGAGGCAGCGGCGCAGGAGCGACGTGGAGCAGCCCAACGGGGCGGGCGCTGCTGCCACCAGCTCCCAGGCAGCCTGCATCTCCCTCCCTCCGCTCCCTCCCGGGAAGAACCAGCTCCACAGGCTGCGCAGGAGCCTCTCGGCGCCCGACCTGACCTCCCTGCATGGTGTGGGAGGCCAGAGGTGGCCCCAAAAGGAAACAACAAGGGAGGACCCTGTCTCCACCAAAGAGGAACAGCTAATGCTACTGAAGGAGGCAGTCAAGACAAGACCTTCCAGTCCTGCCATCAAGATTGCCAGAACACACTCACATCCCCAATTACCCTCCGTCTGCACCCCAGAGAGCTCCCTTGGTGCCCCAAGACCTCGATCCTATCCAGTACTTCACTAGTTTCCCCACTATTGGTAGACCCCATTAAATATATATAATATATAGATATATAAATAGATAAGTTTTGTCAAAAACGTGTAGTCTTGCTGGTCTTTTGTGAGCCTTGACTCTGCTGGGGCCAAGAGCAGCTGGACCTGATGCCTCCTCCTTGGCGGAGGCAGAGGTTCTCCAGCAGCACTTGTCAGCTTGCCAAGTGCCCATCTTGCAGCAGAAGAGGTGCCCGGGGTGCACCGGCCTTTCTACTAGCCTGCCAAGAGAGAAGGTCAGATGCTGCACTTACCCTTTCCTTGGGAAAATTTCAGTGAAGGTGCTGGATGTGACTCAGCTGGTATCCTGCAAAGGACCATGGCTGGACTGTGGGGTCTCAAAGATCTCCCACCTTCCCTTTGCTCATGTTTTGCATTTCCAGGTGACACAGTGGCACTGGTGACTACAGGTGGTCAGGTTCAACGCAAGAGGTTGCACTGCTGGCACCATGTGGGTGGGAGGATGCAGAACTTTGCCTAAATCTCTCTGAGCTCCCATCCAGGGTGTTCCTGTGCCTCCCAAATCAGAGGGATCGCCAGCCTTTTCGTGCAGCTACAGAGGTAGCCACCAGAGGAGCTTTAGCAGAGGCAATGGATGGCTTGGTGCTCCTTGGCAGAGCTCAGAGTTGTGCAGATGGCACTGGAGCAGGAGGCCCCTGTGCCTGTGCAGGGGCTGATGCTGGGTGGGCTGGTGGCACTCAGGGTCCGAAGAAAGGGATGAAAAACAGAAAAATGGTGGAGATGTATGGGAATAAATAACGCTGGGGAGAGAGTTGGGGTGTAGCTCAAAGGAGGAACAACATATCCACTGGATATACCTCTGCCCACCAAGAGCGCCAAAGCCTGCAGCACGGTGGAAGCCAGTTTCTGCTAGTGCTCTAAAATCCGTGGTGCTTTGCTACCTTTCCCTTGCCCAAAGCAATGTGATTTGAGCGTGGAGCACCTCTGAAGAAAAGGAAAGGGCAAAGCTGATGTGCTTCCACAGGACTACAGTGCACTTCCCACCATTTTTTTGACATCAAAGAACCAGGAGAGCAGAAAGACAGGATGATCTGACAATCCTCCAGCTACACCAGGGGGAATCCATGAGCAGAGATCCCCAGGCAGTGTGGCATGTAGTTAGTTGGCTAACGAAGCAACAAGCCCACTCACAGGAAGTTGGACAGTGAAGGGGCTTGTGCCAGGAGCTGCACAGGGTCCTGTCAAGACAGAAGTCCTGGAGATGAAGCTGCGGTTCAACACCCACCTCAGGGATCCCACTGGCTGACGAGCTTCTTTCCCAAAGGGAGAAGAGTATGGGATGCTGTAGGCAGTGACAAGGGAGTGAGCGCAGTGTGCGGAGGTTTCAGTTCTGTCCAAAACCTGCCCATCTTCTCATCAGGACAGTGTGGTGTTACATTATCATGATGGGAGATGCACATCATGACCTGTGAAAACTGTTATCGACAATACATCACACGTTGTATTTCCTCATTAATTTCTCATTTGCAGAAACAATTTTGTGTGCTGGTCTAAAAACAGATTACAAATACACACACACAAAAATGGTATTTAGTTTAAACATACTCTATAACCATGCCTCCCAGTCCGTAAGCAGGTATCGTGGTGTACAGAGGTCTTAATGTCACATAGCTCCTTCACTGTAGAGAAGCAAGTATCTATTCCCTAAAGCCACCTTCACAGTGGTACAACAAAATGTGTCTTGCAAAATAATATAGCATTGAGCTTTTTTTTTAAAAAAAAAATGTCTGTTCATCCCAGTATCTTGAGCCCTGACATGGTGTTTGTCAATGTGGTTAGGAAGTGGAAGAGCAGAGCAAGAGCAATCAGGAATCCCCTGTGTGCTGTTCCATCTAACTAATTTCTGCTGCAGGCATTTTCTGAGCCTGCCACGGTTTGTGTATTGAGTAATTTAGGTCAGAAACCATATCATAGTTTTATAAAATAACTTTCAAACTTAAATCAGACATAGGTCTTTTCTGTTTCTCTGTATTTAGCAGACTCCAGCTGCCTGCAGGTCTAATTCCAGGTTTCCCTGCTGTTTTTTAGCACTTCCCATGGGTGCTTTCCATTCACCTTATCATGCCCAGCCCATTTCTCTCCCAAGACTGCATTAGCTCTGTCCATTTCCTGCAATTTTCAGAGACATTGCTCCTTTATTTGTTCTGCCATAGTGACCTTATTTTGTTTGCTTATTTTAAATCTTTCTTCACTTTATCATTAGCTGCGAGTGACCAGCAGAACAAGGCTCTTGGAATATCCCTTATGAGCATATCATGACTTACATATCTTTTTAGGGAAAATATAAATGTTTGAATAAAACTTCTAATTTAACATATATTCTTTCCTAAATGTTATATATGTATATATTATATATGTAGAAAGAATGTAATTAATCATGGCTAAGTGAGATAATGAACTCAAATATATAGACAAGGCTCTACGGTAAAATATGGAGAAAAAAAGTAAGCACTGGATAGAGACAGTGAGATGTGGAAATGGCCTGGGGAATGATGATCTGTGCAAATACATATATATGAAAAGCTGTTATGTTTTTATTAACCATACATGAGTTGTTATTAAAATGCTTTAGGTCACTTAAAATTCTCACTTTTTTATTAGCTTGTGCTGGAGATAACGCTTCTGTTTACATGAACAAAAATAAAAGATATATATTCTCGAACTAGATATCCCCATCCTGGGTCAATTTGTGCAGAATCACTTGCTCATGGACAGGCTGCTGAGAGTCAGACCCTCTCTGAGGACACCGGCATCTTCTACATCACCAAGCACTTGGCTTGAGTTGTCCTTCCCTATGTGGTCACCCACAGATTTTTTTTTTTTTTTTTTGGAGGGGAGTGAGCTTTAAAATTTGAAAGCATTTCAAATTCTTTCATTTGAACTTCTTTACCTTTTATGTTGAACCTTAATGTGTGAGGTTCAGATTTCAGGTCACTAGAGCCAATTTCTTATAGTATTAGGCCAACAGCGTATGCTTTATGCCCTGAAGGCTTTTGACCAAAGAAGAGCTTAGGGCGTGTAGGATCTGCTGAAATAGTGTTGGAAAACATGACATCATGTTATCTGTATTCTCCCAGGAAAACAGTCTGCTAGCTATCTCCAGAAATACATTCTGATTTTGTCAAGTGAACTCACTGATTTATCCCAGAAGAAAACACAGGAATGAAAACAATATATATGAGATTGAGATGATTAAAGGAAGTAAATTATTTGTCAGTGTAGATAGAGCCGTGAGTTGTGTGTGCTAAGGGTGGATTTCTGGAAATCACAGGGGTTTCCAAAGATGGCCCTTCCACCTGGAAACTCGCTGTGGCAGAGATAAATCGGAAGCTGGAAATAGTGAGTGGTATATGCTGAGGCACATATTTGGAAAAGTGGAAAAAGGAAAGCAAAAAATTTGAAGGTAAAGGGAAAAGGACTGCAACATGGGCAGGAGAGAAGTCTACAGAAATACACAGAAACCTACAGAGATCTCTTTGGAATAATGCCATATACAAAAGAAAACAAATCCAGGCAAAACATTAATGGATTAAGAGTTCGTGGCTTCATATTTTTATCAATTTTTTAAAAAGTTATATTGGAATCTGTGTGCCCTGTTGAGTAGTGCCTTACCTTCTCACTCAGCAGTTCCTTTCGTCTAATGTTTCTTCTTATTTGTTCAAGGTACTCTGGAGGGAAAATAAACACATAACACTTTCTTCAGTTTCAGAACTGCATACTTGAATGAGCAAAATAACAAATTTCTCTCAGGTAGTCACTCTAATAGATGGTAGCTGGGATTTTTTTTGTTGTTTTTTTTTTTTTTAACCTAGTGACAAAAGCTGCAGTTTCTACAACCATATACTGTCAACACAGCTACTTTTTTTTTTTTTTATAATAGAAATGGCACTATATTCATGCCAAGCAGTTTTTATTATATATCTTTTTCTACAACATTGAACAACAGCTATATTCTGAAAAATATATCTTTAAACTTCACATATACTGTTTAGTTACTCTGCCTAGGTACGGGATCTTCCTCACCCTCTGAACAAATATGTATGTCATTAAAACAATGTATTATTTCAGCCATATCTTGTGGATTCTAATGCATTCCATCCTTTTCCAGGAAGCACCACTTCTTAATCAATACTTCTGTTAAAATATATATTTTTCCATTATTTTGAGTTCTCAACCTTCATTCCTCTGCCAGTGACCCTCTGCCAGGCAGCAGGGGAAGGAGTCAGAAGTGGGCAGTCACCTCGTCCTGGGGAAGAGACACGAGCTGCTCCTTTCTGAACATCTCCTTTTCATAGCTTACACTTTTGCTTATGTCAGTCTAAAACTCCAGTTATCCAAATTTAACAAGTACATTTCCGTGCCTAAGATCTTTCTAATTCATAATACCAAGAAACTCTCTTATCACAGTGAATAGCTGAATGTTCATTTTATAATCATTTTATCATTTATCCGTAGAGATATGAAGTATAATGTAATCAAATACTTTTTAAGGGAGTTCTGTGTTGAAAATAGTATTTGAGGAAGCAGATCCTTGTATTTGGAATCCACTTGCATTGGTTTAGATTTAATAACCTCACCATAAAAATGTATTTTTGTGTAAGTTTTTAACTGGAAAAACATAAATGATAAAGATTACTTTTTCTCATTATATTTTTTATTTTTTTAGAATTTAATCTTGGACTTACACAGCTGTGCTTCTTCCTTTAAAGACATTGAGGATGACTTTTGGGTATAATTAAAAGAAAAAAATATATTTTTAAGACATTGTCTGTCTTGCTGCTAGTAGTAGCAAATCCTTTCCACCTTGTCAAAGCATTTATTTTAAAACTTCCTTTTGTCTACCGAAAAAGAATTATAATCAGTAGTTATCTGTCATTCTGAAGTGTAATTAGTTAGCTTCGCATTCCTATTAAATTATGAAGAGTTGAAGGTCATGCCATATATCATTTCAAAGTAAATGTCCCCTAAGTTTTTAATGCAGTCTGGAAATTTACCAGTTTTTCAGACATGACATTTGACATTAAAGATTTCAACACCGTTAGAACACAGGCTAAAACAAAACTGATTTTAAGTAGTTCATATTTTTAAGCAAAATATGATTTTCATATTTTACAAGGAGAAATTTAATTTAGTGTACTCAGCTTCTGAGTACACTGAGATGCATGATAACAGTGTTTGTATTTGTTTTATATCAACGTATCTCAATTTCTTTGATGGAGTTACTGAAGTGCATTTTGGAATTACCACAGAAGTAGGTCCAGTTACTTTTACATGCTTGTGAACATGGCAATGACATGGTAGTAACAATATGCCAATAATAGAAGCACTTTCAAACTGTTTTAATATAATCCTCGGATTTCTGTGATAACCCACTTCTGTTTTGGTTGCAACTAATGGAAACTAGGATGACCTACGGCAGTTAAACCAGCCGATGTATTTAGATGTAGAGGTTGGATTTGCAGCATCTCTGTTTTACTTCCTATCTAAAATGTTCCTAGTTCCAAATGAGGACCTCTCATACGAGACGAAAAAGCGCAGGCTACAGTTACCAAGGGCCAAATTCAGATTGTTGACCCAACCTGAGTTCCTATCAAGTCTAAACAAAACTCATGTTACCACTAAATACAAAAACTAGAGGGAACATAGTCATATATTTTGCTGACAACAGTGCAAAAATACTGTGACCAGTTCACTCAGATCTGGCTTCTATGTTAGTCATAAGAGATTTCTTCTTGTCTTTGAAACTCCGTGCCATCTTCTCCCGGCTGTAGACAGACTGGCAGGTGAATGCAGCCTCACATCCACCCCCATGGGAACAGGCATCTTCTGCATATCTGTTTTTCCTGTCTATGCCCACAGACCACTTGTGCATTTGTGGCACAGGCTGCTCAGGGAAAGTTTCACACCTGGAAGCTACTGTTCATTTAAAAATCAGCTGCAAATATTTCTGTACCTGCGGCTGTTTTTGCTTATTACTCCCATAAGTGGATATTTCAATATTTGTTATAACTAATCTAAATATTTGTGCAGCAGAATCGTTTCAGTTTTCAAAATAATTCGGAAATAAAACCCATCTGTGTTCTGATTTGTATTTCTGTATTCTGATTTGTATTTATTCAATGCTTTAGACATTGCTTTGAGTCTGTACTGATACAAATCAAACCAATGGATTTAAATAGATAAAAGAGTTTTGCCTTTCCTGTGGTTTCTTTCTTTTTGCATGGCCTGACTCTCCAATGGGGTTTTATTTTTAAGGCTTCAATGTGTCTTTTGTTGCCAAGTTAACAAAACAACTGGGATTCTTTCCAGATAAATCCACATGCACCTGCACCACGTTTGCCTTTGTTAGCAGTGTGCTCAAACAGAGCTAATACCAGAGAAAGGAGGGACAGGAGAAAAAAACCTGAGCCAACCAAGCTGCAAAGTGCAAAATCCAGCTGCGCAGCTAATGTAGTGAAACCCAGGAAGCTGTTCATATAAACTTTGCAAATCTGCCTTTCCTATCTTAATAAACTGCCAAATGTCTTGGTTGGCTCGAGCAGATCTCATTTTAGTAGCTACTCCAGAGTTATGCTCTGTCTTGGATAATCCATCTTTGCCAGTCAGATAATTTTTTGATAGCAACAGCTACCCATTGGCACTAATGATGCTTACCTGGTTGTAACTTTACTACTGGTGAAAGAAAAGAGGATAAACACCAAAGACAATTGATGTTATTTTTTTTTTCTCAAACTGAATCACAGGGAAGTAGAAAATAGAGGGAAGAGAAACTTTGAAATGGGGGCATCTGGTGAAAATCATGAACTTCTCCCATACTCAAAGGAAATTCTAGTTCTCCTAATAGGCAATTACAGTCTCAAGGGGTTAAAAAAAAAAAAAAAAAAAAGACACCACCCACCTTTCACCTTCAGAAACTTTTTGTTTATGGCTTATAATTAAAAACAAACAGGAGATGATACATTCATCTGGCACACTCTCACTATGTTATAAATATTAGCAAACTTTTTTTTCTTACTACAATACAAATGTAAAAATATAAGTAAATCTTTGCCAAGTCCCACTAAATCTCAGCTGAATTTCAAATTCAATCTCAGTTCCTATATTGCTAACTTTTAGACATCTAAACTTTAGGTAAGAACAGGAACATTAGGTAAAAATGTGAAAAGGCAAAAACGTTTGCCTTTGGCTGGCCACTAAAAGTTCTAGTTTTCACCTTAGAAAACAGTTTGGCAAGATAAATTACAAGGGCTGCTCTAAAAGCTTGGAAATACTAGACACCACACATATCTTTTTTAAAAGGTAGTAGTTCTCCATCACCTCAGCTAAGAGTTTGAGAAAGTGGTGAATGTGCTGAGTCTTCTTTTATCCCCCTATGATAGATTTGATCTAGTTTTTGAAGCCTTTTAGGACAAGTCAGAGGCAAGGCGGAATCATTTGCCAGTTGTCTGCCGAAGGTCTAGCCAAGCAGAATAACTAGAGGACAGTCGTTAATCATCAACAAATTACAAAGCACTCACCATGCCAAGTCAAAGGTAAAATCAATTATAGCTGCAATTAAACTAGTTTATATCTTATAAAACTTATATAAAAATAAACATATATCTGTATAAGACATGAAAGCCCTACAGTCAATGGATTTGCTAATACAAGAGAGAAAAGTCTCTAAGCTTCAAAATACTCAACTAACAAACTAGAATTTTGCTGGCAGGAATGAAGTTATTAGTTAATAGCAATTAAGTGTATGATAAGCAAAACACAAACCTACATATAGAAATTAACCTCATGAACTGACCTACTCTCTTGCAAAGAGTGCCTGTTAATCAAAGCTATGATATTTTTTGAATATTAAAAAGCTTGCCATAATCACATTTACTTTCGTATGTAATTATATCACTAGGAAGACAGAAACACAAGGCATCAGCATCTTCTTTTTCTTCTTTAAAATGACTGATATATAAGCAAAGGAAAGTGTGGATTTCATAGGGGTCAGAGTCAGACGAAGCACAAAATATGCCTTCTACTCCTTTTCCATAAAACCAGGGAAGTCTAGCAGGACTTTTCCTATGTACAGTTGCATACCAATAATTGTGTCCTTTCATTGACATATTACACCATGAATATTGGTGCCTGGGCTCAAACAGGTTCAAGAAAGCTCAGTTCAAATAGGAATTCCAGGTACTAAGAGTGGCATCTGGTCAGGAGAATGCAGAGTCTATCATGTGAGAGGGACCTGAAAGCCTTGAATACGGAAGGAAATCCAAATCTCAGTCTCACAGATGATGCTCAAGCACACCATCATATAATGGTTAATATAAATAAATATATAGTATCTATCTTGGAGATAAATTATCACCCATGTCACAGAACATGAAGGCAGACATAGGATCCCTCCCTAGCAGACCATGCACACAGGTCAAAATAATGCTGAGACACATGGATTTCTGAATTCAGTTAACAACAGAAGTTCCTCTTTGGGAGCCCTCTTTTTAGCCCCTAGATCTGAATTTCAGAAGGAAAGAGAAAAGAAAAACCCTAAACCATTCTACATTTCCATTGTTCTGAGAGATAGCCACAGAGCTATGGCTTTCTGGATCTCCTCTCCAAGGATCCTTGTCAAGTAGCCAATAACTAATATTAGTTGAAAAGCAATTCCTGCTCTGTGAGTGACAAATTTGTGCATAAAATCCAATCCGATTTTTACTAAAGTTACAGAGGAAGAAAACAAAACAAGACAAAGCAAACCAAAACAAAAAATAACCCTTTTTTTCAGGCTTTAGGGGTAGGATACAATTTTACTGTTATTCATGGGTTCTATTTCTTAGTTCACTCTTAGGATCACTTTCCACCATCACTTTCCACTTTTCCATCTCTAAAAAGTCTGTTATCAAAATTGCTAAGGATACAGACTTAAGAATGCACTGTGGTTTGGCGCTATTCTGAATTCCCAACCAGGAAGCAGGGGGCTTCCTGCAGCTTCATCCCAGTGCTCCCAGTCTGCAGGACTGTTGAGATCAAGGGCAGGTGAGGTTGGGGAAGAAGAATCACTCTCGACTCTGGCTGCACAGTTCACCAATGTTTATTGCAAGTTTATTGTACTGGCCCTCGGTGACAGGGACACCAGGCTCAGCGGGGGGCTGGTTGGCGGTGTCTCTGCCCCCCGCTGAGCTCTCCGGTGTCCCATAGTGGCTCCCCCTGGCCTGGTGACTCCATCAACTTCAATGGGACCAAGGCCAGGAGGAGCCAGGGAGGCCCCCATGAGCTTCGGGCCTCCCCCA
>VZSG01000298.1:318844-486073 GCA_013398315.1 Nothoprocta pentlandii
TCCTGGCCCCGGCCCCCTGCTCTGGGCTCACCCTCGGTGCTGGCGTCCGCACCGGAAAAAATCCCGAAATAAATCAAGCCAAAGGCCGACGGGAGGAAATCTGGAAAGAGAAGGGCGCCCTGTGCTCGCTCCATGTGCCCTCCTGGCTCCCAGGCAGCAGTTGGGGCTCTTGGAGGCTGGGGAGGGAGCCCTGGAGTGGCTCTTACCCCGCGGCCTCGCTCCTGCGCCGCAGGATCCGCTCTTTGCCCGCTCGCTCGCACAAGTGCTCGCTAACGGGCAAAGTGACCCCAGGCCACCCCAGCCCCACTTTTATAACGGGCTGGGATTGTGATGCCATAGAGGTGACACGGCAACAGCCCTGCGTCCGGTGACACGCCACGGCTGGGATTCTGATGTGATGGCAATGTCATGGCAACATCCCTGACCCTGGTAACACCCCAGGGCTGGGAATGTTGATGTGATGCAAACATCCCGGCAACATCCCTGGGCCTGGTGATAGCCCTGTGCTGTGCTGACACTGTCCACCCAAACACCAACACTGCCCAGCACTGCAAGGCCCAAGCCCAAGGTGGCTCTGGCAGCAGATGCCCAGTGGCACCTGAGACACCTCATCACAGCCAAGCCCATGCGCAGGCTGTGGCCTTTGCCTGGCACTGATGGACTCTGGTCCATCCATTCCATGCAGGGAAGGCCAGTACGGATGCGTCTCCAAATGCTTTGCCTCCCAAAAAGGCCCAGTGCCCATCAATGCTGTCTCTTCTTGGGGACTCCATCTAAGGAAAGACATTTGGGCAAGAAAGTGATGCATACATTATCCACCTCTGGATCCTCCCTGGTCCTGTAGCTACTGGGGGTGCACATGATCACAGAATCACTGAATGGCTGCGGTTGGAAGGGACCTCTGGAGATGAGCAGTGATTGCTCTAGCATGATCATCAGATCACCACAGCACATTGCCCAGTGCTGTGACCAGAAACCCTTGAATATCTCCCAAGGAGTTGCCACAAGCTAGCGGTCACCTCTCCTCCACAACCTTTCAAAGATGTTGGAGAAAGACGTAGCACTAACATCCGCCATCTTGCAGCACTACTGGGTGAATCCTATTTGGGCCCATGGATTTCTGGATGTCAAGTGTACTCAGCCAGCAAAGGATGCCTCAAGCCTAGCAGGAGAAAATGGCATAATATGAGAACTACTGAAGACTCACATAGTTGAGTTACAGCTGCCCCAGCTACAAAGACGAACATATTGGGTGCCCAGCAAAAATAACTCTATGTAAATGAAAGCAGCATGAGGAATAAAAAGGGGAATTGGAGATGTGTGTGCGATTCCAGGGCCATGATCTCATTGAAGTCTCACTGAGACATGGTGGGACAGCTCTCATGACTGGAAGGTGGCCATGGATGGCTTCAGGCTTTTTGGGAAGGACAGTCTGGGAAGGACAGTCCAGGAAGGCGAGGTGGCGGAGTTGCTCTTTATGTGAGAGAGCAACTGTAATGTATGGAGCTCAGCATAGGGGAGGATGTAGCTGGAGCGCGGGTCAAGAGCGAGGGTGAGGATTAAAGGACAGGCCAACAGGGGTGACCCTGTCATGGGGGTTTACTACAGATCTCCGGTAGAGGAAGAGGAAATGGATGAGGGCTTTTACAGACAGCTGCAAATACTGTCTCAAGATGGCGGGTCCTGGTCCTTCTGGGGGACTTCAACCACCCTGATGTCTGCTGGGATGACCACACAACTTGGAACAGCCCAGGAGGTTCCTGCAAAACGTTGCAGATATAGATAACTTGTTGAGGCAGGTGGTGGATGAGCTAACAAGAGGAGAGGCACTGCAAGACCTGGTACCCATGAAGAGAGATGGTCCAGTACCAGGCAGCAGATGGCCAGCACATTCAAGCAGAAGGATTTAGTGAACAGATTCACCCTCCTTGCCTATTAAAACTAAATCCTGTATTTGTCTTTTGACTTCTAAAAAATAATTATGCACAGATTGAAAAGCAAATACTCATATAAATACGCATTTTAAAAAGCAACTTCCAATAGTGTAACATGAAACAAGCTACCAAATAAAATGCTAAAACATCCTTCCAGATTTTAGCAGACCTCATCTCTTTTCCCTTTCTGTGCAGTAATATTACTCTTTGTTGGTATCTGTATATCCTCCTAATTGGATATATTCTGCAGGCCAAGTAAAACTCTGTTATACTTGGGGGTTATACTTGTACTAAGTCTGGCATATAGGCCACCAAATTATAGACCAAGCAAGTACTTTTCCTTCACTGAACTCTTACCTTTAACAGTATCTTTAATTTTCCCTGTACATAAATCATGAAAATAAAATGACCACTTCAGTGTAACAGTATAGCAGGTCTTTGAAAAATGAATAAGTAATGACATAGAGACTCAACAAATCTGAATTTGGTTTCTTTACAATTGTCTCACGTATCCTACAATGTCTCCTTCAGTTTTCTGCACAGAAGTACAGAACCTATCTGTAAAATGGTAAAAAATAATAATGAAGTACATTCTGCATCTAAATATATTCTATTTATATATTCTGTATTATATTAAAAAATTCTTCGAAGTTTCAACAAATTCTACAGCAACCCCAATGTATTCCCAAGAAAATCATCCATTCATCCATGAGGGCCTGTTCCTTCATAAAGGCAAGACTCCTGCTCTCTCAGTAGTGCCTCCTTCCTGTGGTATCCATCTCACCTGCTGCACCAGGGACATCCTCCAGCATCTGAAGGTGTCACCTTGCAAAGAAGAGCATCTTCCCCAGGCAGAGGGTTCTGTATAAGCAGCAAATGCTTACAGAAGAGCTGATTATTCTTTTCTTATCAGAGCCCAAGCCTTTTTTGACTATGATATACCAGCTTACTAAGCTATGCACAGAGTAGATGGGGATACACACATAGGCATGCTCTGGCAGTCTTCTTACACATTTGTAAAGCTCTTCACATTATAGGGACACTTGAGTCAGGAGTGGCTCTTCAGAGGCCTCTTACATGTGCTCCTGTCCACAAGCCCCCTTATCTGAAACCTAATTTGCTTATTTTATGTTTGAACTTTCCTTATTCTAAGAAATGAAAACTCTTTGAATCACTGATTCCTCCGTAGGACCACATAAGTCCTAGGACAATCCTCCAAAGATCAACTTCCCAAATAGAAATAAATTATACTGCTATAAATGCTATGGAAACCTACTATGCAGCAGAATGTCTCCTCATTATAGTGAAAAATATCGGTTTCATTATGGCTTAGATATGCTTTTCTTCTCTGAAAGATAAAGGCTCGGCAGACTGATTGCTTCTGTACAGCAAGATGGTCATTTTATGAACTGAGAGCTGTGGGATTTGGAGAGGCTACATGGGATTTTGTTTTCTGGAAATATTAAACAGATACATAATGACCCAGAAACAGTTTTGTGACTTTTACAACAAATGCAAGGGAGCCAGATATCATGAGATTTTAGATATACTTTTAGGGAATTCTGTGGTGAAAGAGGAAAACAAAATTAAATTTGCTTTCATGTATTATAGAAAAAAATATCAATTCAGGCACTCCAGAGACTACAGGGCTCATAATAAGTTGCTGATTCAACAGTGTTTGAATAACAAAATAGAATAAAAAAATGAGAGTTGAGATAAACCACGATGGATATTTTTTTTTCTTTTGTGGGAAAGCACTTGCAAAATAAATGTTCCAAGTTCAAAGACTCCAGCTTAACTAAAATATACAGATATCAATGAAATAAGACACTGGAGGAAGGTGTTGCAGAGTATGGTCATAAAATGAGAATATTGATATAAGAAACACCACCAAAACAATAACACAGTAGGTGGCTGGAAGCTGCTTAGGAAGTTTACAGAAGATCAACAAAACTATCTGAGAAACCATTTAAACTCTAAAGATGGAAGAAGAGCAATTCAGCAAATAAGATCAGAAAGTCCAGTTATACATTCATCCTGAAAAAAAATGCCCAGCCAGCAGAATCTATGTTATATGTTGATAGAGATATAGACATGTGTTTTCTCCCTAGGTTGCAGTGTAATGTTGGAACAACTTGACCTCATTTTAAAGGAGTTATCCAAGGTATTGAAGGCAGTGTGTGTGCTAGTCTATGGCACAATAGAGTATATTGGCTGCAAAGCCAATTAGAGCTCTCTTCTTAAATGCCTAGCTTGCTTCTAATGAGTTTGTTTGCTACTTGCTTATCAAAGCAATCTAGCTCAATTAGATTTATTCAATCTAGCTTGAATAAATGAGAATTTATTTCAAATATCTCTGCATGTCTTTAAATGGTACCCAGATGTCACAGTAATGCATTACTGCAACAAAAATTATTGGGATTACACTGTCAGTTTCCTTTCTGGATATTGAATGGATTCTATTGAGATAGCTCTAACAGACAAAAAATGTCTGCGAAAGAGAGGTAAGGATGATGTGAGCTGCTCATATAAATGTGGTTGCTCGGACTAAAGGCTGGAAATCAGAGGGGCGAATCACTAGCTCTGACGCTTTCTTCTACAAATCTTTCTGGGAAAAAATGGTCCTTTGCCTGCTTTCAGTTCTGCCTATGAAATCCCACAACTGTGGCGAGCTCCAGGTAACCTCAGAAGAGAGTAGATAGAAAGTGCACAAATGCAAGGCTGCACAGTTTTCTCTCATTCACCATCACGTTAAAATATAGCAAGGGACCCCCTTGCTTCTCCATGGTCCTTGACTCGTAGCAACTCTGCTGACTGAATTGCTTTTTATATGCACTAGAACAATACACTTCATACACAATACTAGTATCTACCATAATCTGGTTCACTTTTAGACCCCATTATGTGTAACTTTTAGCAAGTTTAAGCTTTTTTTTCTTTCAATTGTTATCAAATAATTTCCTCTTCAGTTGAAATAAAGAAAAAAAAAAAAAAACAGAAGAAAATTAAATTGCCTTTAAGAGCTTTGCAATGGTTTATCTTAACTAGACTTTTAAACTAATCCCTGTAACTATATTATTTTCCTTACTAGTGGGAAATCTCTGTTATAGCAGAAATCGACTTAATCCAGTTCGATTTTGACTTTTAATGAAATTCTATACCACTGCTAAAATAGGCATCTTCTAAAGCATCTTTTAAGACTTGGTCCAAGAAAAATGTTCGTGGAACTGCCTGCACAGCAAGGTTTATATTGATGACAAGAATAAGTAAATAAAAGAAAGGATCAAGATGAATTTCACCTATTGCCTTCAGTGTTTCCAGGAGAGAGAGATCAGTTCATTGTTTATTTCAGAAGCAACGGTTGCATTCCCCCCACTTTCAGGCCCCTTTTCTGGGAATGCACCCAGGTAACCTTTTTATTCCATAAAAGCAGAAAGGCTACATATTCAAACAAGCCTGGTTTAATAACTGAATTTCACCCCAGCAAGAAATCACTCTTCCATAAAATGTGTGAATCCTGTCTACCTCAGTGCAAAATAAAATGTATTCATTTAAATAACCACTGATGATGAACTCAATCATACCAACAGAGGAAAAGTCTTACTTGTGATGTTCAGTGCAGCAAAATTCAGTCCAAATTGCTAAAACTCAGGAAAGACAGAAGAAACTGAACATAATATCTCCTGATAGAAGTTTTGAGAAGGCCTTAATTTTTGTCTCATGAACATATATACACAGACACAGAAAATTACACAGTTTTCTTTTATTTTTAAAACACTTAGTACAACACTTTTTAAATTTATTTTTAAGCAGAAATGGACATGGTATTATTTCATGCTGAACTACCTCAAGCACAAATGTGTTGTAAAACCATAGATAAATTTCAACCCTACACACAATTTCTTGATGCATTAAAATGCAATTGGAAAATGCAAGAAAATAAAGGTGTTTAAATCTAACTAGTAGATCTGATGTGCACTCCTAGAAGCAGACAAACAGTTCTAAACACATCTTACAGTATGTTTCAAGTTGCAGTCAAAGTAAAAATGAATCTATCCAAGAACCTTTCCAAATCTGTAGCAAAGGAAATGACTACCAATTAAAACGTTGATAGTCACATAGATCAATAAATTGCTTTGGATCAGATTGGTTGCATGTCCTGCTTGAGCTGTAGAATGACAGAATCACAGAATGACAGAATCACAGAATGGCTGAGGTTGGAAGGGGCCTATAGTTGCATTTAAATGTCTCTAATGAAATGCAAGCATTCAAGCACATGCACAGTACCCCATAGAGCCTTTACAGCTGTTTCCAGCTGCCCAGCAAACTCTGAAGACATCTCTCAAGTGAAGGTAGGAAGGATAGTGCCCTGTGGTCACAGCAAGTGCGAGAGCAGTTAAGGATGCACTATGTAAAAGGAAAGATAGTGCTACTTGAGTTACCTTTACAAAAGGCTTCACTTGGCTATTCTGTGGGGAACAATACATTCATATTCACTGCATTTAGAGTGCAGAAAATAGCTGACAGTATTGCTGACTTAAATACTTCTTTGTATAGGAAAATTTGCAATGGGCAGTGCCATTGTGCTCTAATTCTCACCTGGATGTTGACAGCGTAAGTGGGATTCATCCCACCTTACTCTGAGAACAAGTTGTCTAGTAAACTGATAAGCTACAGAACAGCTACTCTAAAAAGTCCAAGATTAATCTCTGGGCAGGTACGTCTTTTTGTACTCATTGATCACAGAAGGCCTGTAGGATGACTAGCTGAAGTATAGCAATTAGGTGAATTAGTCACAGTAAAGCCCCTTCTGGAAAAGACGTGCCAATCTCAAATAATAATTCTCTTTTTGCAGCAACTTCATTGACACTTCAGCACAGTCAGTCTCACTAGTAAAGGTTACTGCCTTTGCTATATGAGAGTTCTGTAACCTGCTTACCGGCCTCATCCCCTCTCATCACTCTCTGCCTGACACCTTTGTTAAAAAAAGAATCATCAGACTTCTAATAATTGTAATCAAAAAAAAGGGGAGAGAGAAAAGGGGATGCGAGGAGAGTAGAGGATAACGAGAGACAATAGAAATAGAAAAGAACAAATAAAGGAAAGTAAGGACTGAACAAGGGAGAGATGATATGTAAAGCAAAGAAAGGGGAAATGGGAAAGGAAATAGAAAACAAAAAATGCAAAGGAGGATGAAAAGGAGGACAAAAAATATTCAATGACTTCAGTTAATTTAATTAATCCAATCGATTTCAAAGCTATAAAGAATTATGAGAAATCCCTGGTGTGTAGTAATCATACCCAATCATTATTCAACATGACTTTTGCAAATTCTTAGGGGTAAACCCCAATATGATTATCTGCAGAGAAGTAAACCAAAATAGCCTAAAGGTTGGTAGCATTATTATCTTATTCCTGTTAAAGCTGAATAAATTTAGCTTGTCAATGAGAAAAAAATGAAGTCAAAGGCATTTGTTTGATTAATTATGTCGGTAACACCAGTTACATTTTGCAAAACCAAGTCACTAAACACATCATGCCTTAACAATCAGCTGCAACATAGCATGAAAATGTTATTATTGTATCAAAATGAATCAACAGGAAAAACAGATTTTCATTTGAGTTCCTATTATTTACACATTTCTATTAAATCAACTGCCCATATAGCTGAAGTGAAATTCCTATCAGTATGGAGTTATTATTGCCTGCAATCTGAACAGAAGAAATCCTCATACTTTATTTTGAATGAAATGTGGCAAGACTATTCTTTTTATCATTTGCCATTGGTTAGTCTTAACTTATTACAGATTCTCTCAAATTAGTTTTTTGTAGGATTAGAAGAAAAAAAGTTGTGAAAAGCAATCAACTTGTAAACTGCTTGCTGAAGAATGGCATAAAATGGGCCTACTGAGTTTACATTATTTCTGTTCTTTGTGTCTGGAATGATGCAAAAAGATAATTTATAACTGAATAAGGTATCTTCTTACCAATCATATACTGTCATAATCCAATTTACTGGGGTAAAATCAATTTACAGGGAGACAAAGACTATGTAAGCTGATACAGCAATAGCATGTAAAACCACCTAATACACCTTATACTGCTTAAAACAAGCTGCAAGTTCAAATATATTGCTCATTCACTAATATTCCATTCACATTTTTTTTCTGTGAGACATTATGCAAATTCAAAATGAGTTTATTTCATTTTGAGAAGTAAGACCTAGAATACCCAAATAGGAGGCAAGACATGCACATAGAATCATAGAATCATAGAATGCTTAAGGTTGGAAGGGACCTCAGAGGTCATCTAGTCCAACCCCCCTGCACACGCAGGGTCACCTAGAGCACGGGGCACAGGACTGCGTCCAAGCGAGTTTTAAAGATCTCCAAAGAAGGAGACTCCACAACCTCCCTGGGAAGCCTGTTCCAGAGCTCTGTCACCTTCACTGTCAAGAAGTGTTTCCTTAAGTTCCTGTGGAACTTTTGGTGCTTCAGCTTGTGGCCGTTTCCTCTAGTCCTATCGCTGGCCACCACTGAAATCTAAAAATGTACTCAAATTCATTAATATTAGAGATTGTAACTAAACATAGTATTGAAAGAATAGGTTTTTCTGATCCCTAAAGAATGGTTTGGCTGTCCTAGTTGTGGGCAAGGACCTGCAAGACTATGTTGAACATCAGATACATATACTTAATATGCACATTATGATGAACTTCTTCCAGTTTCAGCTTTCCAGAATACCATGTTTCACTAGACTTTATCAAAATAAAGGTCCATGTCAGAAGAAACTTCTTCAGTACACTTTCAGGGATACAGTTCTGCTAAGGAGGAGAAATACATATTTCAGTATGCTTCAGAGTACAAGGAAATTTTCTGCAATAAATGTTTGAGGATTGCCAATTCTTGCTTTTTATTTTTGTCTTGTCTGCTTCTGACACATGATAATAAATCACATGACCAATATCTGCAAGGAAAACAATGATCTTTGCTCCTGGTGAAATTTATACTCTTGAACTTTTTTAAAATGACATCACCATACATTAAAGATATCTGCATCACTATAGTTATTTAATTTAGTTGGATATCCTGGAAGACTAGTCTGCTCAGTTTCCCACATGTATTCAGTAGACTTCATGTGACAATTTAATGAAGAAATCTAACCTACGTGCTCTCCATACAAACATCTGTGTGAGCCCTGGCAACATAGATGGCCAACTGTATCTGGGGCCACCATACTGAGACAGCCAGGGGATCTTGGGACATAGAGAGGAGATTAAGAGAATGGATTATTCCCCTTGATGTTTGTTAGACCACACTCAGTGGAATGCTATGTCCAGTTTTGAGTCTCTCAGCACAAGACAGACAGTGGTAAAATGGACTAATAAATCTCTGCAAGAAATTAAGAGTGCTTCTGGCCTTAGTCATTGCTAGGTTACATAGCTAAAGGCCCTAAAACCCAAGGCTTGGTGAGGAGCAGAGCAGCAGGCAAATCCTAGTGATCTGGACAGTGCTACCAAGGGCACATGGTATCAGCTGCACTAGGGCTGCCAGAAGCAGAGAATGAACCTGCTGGTCCCATGGGAAGCCCTTTGAAAGGGATTGGGCAAAAAACCACTCCTCTAGGAACAACAGGCAAACCAAAAGGAATCACTGCCTCATTGGGTAGGAGATACAGGAGGAAAAGGATTTGTGGTTGAGCAGATGGAATTTGGTGATGGTGTGAAACTTACCATGGAATATTTTGGGGAAAGTCCTGGGAAATGTGGTCAAGGTGAATCAGGAAGGAATGAGCATGGGAAAACAGAACAGGGATTAAAGGGGAAAGGTGAATGTAACCTGGCTGCTTGTCAATACACTTGTCTGTCCAAACCTTGCTCCTGACCACTGCAATCAGTCTAATTTTCCTAAGGAACTCTATTGCCAGCTATTCTCCTAGGCAAGGGAGGATGTACTATATTCATGGTGCTACTGGATAGACAAACCTGTTAAGACTAGCAACTGGAGAGATGTTTGTGTTGTGTATGCATATATGAGGTATAAGCATGTTTATATACATATATATATACACACATACACAGACTGGACTATAACTACTGGACTATAACTGACTAGTCAGAAGGAAGGAGCAGGATCGGGTAGTCCATGCAGTTCATGTTTGTTTGAGAGCTCTCTGTTTTTGTGGGTGCTGGAGAAGTTCTGCTCTGTGCTGACCAGTGTGGCTGGCCATGTGTGTATTTTGTGTGCATGCACACACGTGGTATTTTTTGTGCACCATCTGACTGCCAGGAGGGCCACCAAGTTTGTCCTGCGCAGGATTTAATTAACCCCAATGAATGCAGGAAGGAGGTCTCACAGCACAGAGCCATAGTCATCTCGCATGGACTGGTAAGTGGTGACAGCTTTGGATGTCTAACAACCTGGTCTGGATTCACACCTACATCAGATTCATGAGAGGCTATGGACCAAAACAAACCTTTCATTTTTCCTTTAGAGTATCTTTCTTGTTTGCCTGTTTTTGAGGAAAGACCCATAGATTCACTTTGGTGTCTAGCCTCACCATTTTTTTTAACAAGTAACCTTGACATTAGTCATTGAACTACTCTTAAAATGGTCTGTCTGCACTTGAAAGATACTATGGGCTATAAAAATGCATTACTGTTTCAAGTGCTATCCTGAGTAACACAGCAACTGGTTTCCATCATCTGGCTAGGGCCATGCATTAAACCACATTTCTGTCTACACAGATATACCCCAGGTCTTTTCATTTTTATTATTTGTGAATAACTTATATCTTATAACCCATTTCTTGTAGGTATCCACTCCAAGTCTTGAAGAGAGTCCAGTCTCTGTAACCACAGCTGTAGAGATTTATTGTTTTGTTTCCCTTTTCTATCCAAGAAATAAATTTCTTCTTCTCTCTCCCTTAAATTCAGTTCCTATTTCTGCTCCTGAGTGGTTGAAGAAGCTCTGATCCTTTCCCAACAAGATGTCTCAGAAACACACATAAACTCTTTCTATCCCCTTTTGTCCCCAAAGCACCTTGTTTCTGTTTTCTTTCATATCTTCCCAGTCCACTTCATCTCCCGGGTACTCAGTACTATTATTTTTTTAACTCTGTTTTAACTTTTGCCCCAGCCTCTTTTTTTATTTATTTATTTTTAATGACTACCTCCCTCGCTCTGAGCTCTTTCTACATCTCAGTCTGCTTAAGGGCTGCCATGCATTTCTTCCCAGTTGCTGCTATTTCACTGCATCTATTTCCTCTCTACTCAGATTTATGCCTCAGAGAAACTGCATGGAAATTTTTCATGTTTTTTTTTTCATACAGAAATGTGTCATCCACAATATCTTCTTGTCTTCCCAATTTTCTCTGTTCCTGTAGCCTTGTTGACAGAAAAAGTAATGTAATAGTTAAATAAATTCATAATAGTTAAATAAAATCATCATGACCAAAATTCCTGCATTTATTTAATGAATGTTATAAATTAACCAAGTGTGAAAGAAGAGATATTTGACCTTCTACATTTGCTGGACAACCATGGATATCAGCAAGCCTTCACTCTCGTTGCAGACAACACATTGGGCTGTTTAATGTCCTGCATTCATTATCCATTTTTGTCTTAGCTTGAAAGATTTCAAGGATATTAATTTTCTTATGATGTGTTTTAGTGAGATACACACATATTTCCAGTCTGCAATTTTTTTGTGACAAAGGTTTGGTAGATGTCATCACCCATCTGAGCTGTAGCTGAGAGTCCTTGAGGGGCTAACTTTATCATTCATGTTTTGTGAAGCAGAACTCAGAGTTGAAGGTGTAGGTTACAGACATTTGTATCCTCATCTCAAGACACAGACACGCCATCAGTGCTCCTAAAGGAAGAACTCCTTAGATATCCTGGTAAAATTAAGTTACTCTGCAACACATCTAGAAGGTGGAGAAAAAATATTTATGCTTTCCTTTTACCTGGAAAATGACATTCCTTATACAACTTGCTGTAAGGTATCATAGACCTGTAAGTGTCAAGTGCAACCTCTTTCCATGTGGATTACTCAGGATCTAACTACGCTTCTGTCGGTTTAGGTCTGAATTTGAGACTTTGCTTCCATTGTCCATCTAGTTGGATGGTATTCACTGTCTTGCATCACTAGCAACTGTGGAGAAACTGTTATGTTAAAAGGCTCCAAGGCCAATTTTATCTGATTACCCTGTCATCTTTCTTTTCTACTTCCATTAGCAGTCAAAACTTGGTCATTAAATGCTTTTGCTCTACCCACTTCTCTCCATAGTTAACAGTACCAAAAGTAGGGATTTTTTAATTAAAAAAGAAAATGTTGATTTGTTCCTTGGGCTGGATTTTAATTTTATTTGTCAGTATCTAAGCAGAAAGATAATATTTCTCCGAGTACAAACAGCAAAGAGTGTAGGCAGAGTTACCTTAGATTATGATTGACATAAAGAACAACTGATTATGGTGACCATGAGGGGAGGTATTTCATACTCAGGAGGAAGCTTTTCTAACAGAATAATACTTGATCCTGCATTTCTTGCTTCTCACTTCTCATTTATAATCTCTTTTGTTACTTGATAACTGAGACTTAGTAAAACAATTTCACTTAATATATGCAACTTTTTTGAGATGTGGTTTGTAATTCTTTCTCTATTTATTTGTTGCTCACATATATCTGAACATTGATCTAAATTTGAAAACTAGTTCGTTTTAATCTGCCTCTTATAACTGTATTTGACAGAAGGCTGCTTTTTTGTAACTCCACTACAAGTAAAAGTATTGTTTTCTATAGATCTTTCTTTCTGCTAAGATAGCAAAGCTACTCTAATTTATTTTATTTGTAAAATATTCCCACATCAATGACAATTTATTTTTACTTCTCAGTCAGCATAAAAAATCTACTTTAGGGACAGTTGTGCGGCTTCTTAGATTGTATAGTAAGCACATTTCTTTAAAAAGAACCACTTCCAAACTCTTCTTTATTTATAACTATCCCCAAGCACCCTCATGCTGACCAAAGTTGATGAGGAAGTTTTCCATAGCATTTTTAATACCCAAATCTTCCAGAGTTTTTTTTCTCATAGTCACCTCTCTGTGTAATTTAGATTGTGTCTTAGGCGTCTGCCTTAGTTAGACTTGCTTTATCCTCCTTGAACAGTATTCTTCTTAAATGGCCCAATTTGAATTTCCATGTACACAGCACATCAGTTCCAAGCACGTTTACATAGCTACTTTTGAAGATCATCAGCAAGAGAATGTGTTAAAGAGCATAAGGTTTCATAGATGAGCTTGCTAAGGGGCCTAACTCTCACTGTCACAGAGAAAACTATGAAATAGAACTTTATTCTATATAAAATGATAGCCTAGTCTGCTTAGAATGAATAACAACATCAACAAACTAAAAGTATGGACATCATTTCTGATATGCTTAAAAATTACAGACCAGATTCAAAGTCCATTGAACTTGATAGCCAAGCTCCTGACTGACTTTAATGAGTTTTGACACAGCTGCAGTCAAGTTAGGAGCTTCAACATGTCCAGTACTGGGGAAAAAGACTTCCCTCGTCAGTCGCATCCAAAATTATGCAGTATAAAGATTCTTTGCAAGCACCTCTGACTTTTTTGGCCAGAGAGCCTGAATATTTCCCGTGATAATTAAGAAATTTTTCTGGATATATTCCATGATTATCCTTTTATAAATATTTGTCACCTCTGCTGAAGACTACCCAGTTAAAGGTTACCTCAATACAAATAGGATATGCATGCTCTTTAATAAGCCTTTAGCCACTGCAACACTCATATGCCTTGTTTATGTCTGGGCCAATTAATCAGCTACAGATAAATCAAGGCAAAGATTATCTTTGCAATTAGTCTTCTCTGCAATGTGAAAAAGGTGATGTGCATTTCCCTGTATATTTAAACATGTCTTGTATTTTGCAAACTGTGGATCAACAATGGCATAAACAAGTGAATTCTGTATTTTAAGGACAGTCAAAAGAAAAAAAAAGTCAAATACTCCTGTTATATCTTCCAATCAGCTATTACTAGGTGTCCCTGCTGGAGCATGGAGGTTGGACTAGATGACCTCTGCAGGTCCCTTCCAACGTTAACCATTCAGTGATTCTGTGATTCTGTGATTATGTTTCAAGATATAAAATAAAATTTCATTTTGAAGATATTATTAGTGCATGTTTTATATGAATTCAATATAAATTCATAGTAATACCATATTTAACCTCTAGTGTATTTTAGCATCACTTTACAGATATTCCAACCACATTCTCTTTAATTTATGGCATACCAGTCAACAAGAATCTAAAAAATAAAGCCTAAAGTTACTACCTGAAAATTCAGTGATATCTTATATACACTGCTCAATGGAAATTTTACGGTTTTGAGAAAATGTATTTGGGGAAATTATATCACCATAGAAACCACAAATCAGTAATTTATAATATTTCTATTATATTATACCTCACAGAACTGAAAGGCTGTTCTGTGTACTTTCAAAAGCACAATGTCCTGAAATTTGTCTATACCTTTTGTCCTTTTTGGTAAACAGACGAATGCCCCAGGCAAGGTGTTTCATCTCTCACTACACACAGGCTGGGGAAACAAATGCATCTAGTTCAGTTTTATTTACTGTATGCTCTTAACTTTTGCTATTACTTTAGGCAAAAGCAAAATGAAAATAACAAAAGCATGGGCAATGATTTTATAAAAATAGCACTACTTTCAGTAGGAAAAGTGCTTTAGGAAACTTTAGGAAATGTGCTCTCTCCTAAGGTAAGCAGACAGGATGAATTTCCATGAGCCTCCGTTCTCCTCCAAATACATTCAGATCTTTCTGTAAGAACATCTGCCCAGGGCTAGCAATCAAAATTAGCAACCTATTGAATACAGTGGTTGTATATCTTTAACACATCCTTTTCTAGAGCTTACCTCCAATAGGTCACATCAGTCTGTGATGCAACTCCATAAAAGCAAAATTTCAGCCAGAGTGAAATGAAAACAACTTTCTAGGCTGGAATAAGCTGCAAATTATCAGTTTTCATTTACTGATCTCACCTAAGGTATGCTGAAGCACTGAGCTGTTGAACTGCAAGTCAGGTATATTTACAGTGGCTCCAAATTCCTTCCCCAGATTCTTATACCAGGAATATATTTTATTAACATTTTTTTTGTTCCCACATCCTTGCATTTTTTTATCATGCAGTGTGGATTAGCAGTATTGCTCTTAGAGTATCATTACATGTACAATATATAGAACATCAGATGCAAATCCAAAGAATTCAGCAAAATTTCCTATTGTTTAGTTGCTGGCTGTTATGTAAGTCTGTATATTCATGTGCATTGTTCTCATACCTCATTCAATATGATAGCCAGAAGCCATAACAAAGAAGATGCTTAAATCGGGATCCTACATTAAATTTCAAAAGCTTCTTTATAGATAACAGTCTGCATCTTTCTGTAAAAAGGGCAATATCTTTTTGCATTTCTTTGTACACTAAAAATTAAATGGTATGACCTGATTGTATGTTTGTACTATCGCTACCTAAAAGATGAACAAACACAATCAGAAAATCAAAATATACAAGAGCACACTAAAAAAAAAATGAAGTTTAATTTCATTTCCCTCAAGATAGTATTTGCTATGTTTTATTTTGAGGTTTATGATCAAACCTGTTCCTGTTGCCTCATTAACATATGTCAAGTTTTACCTGAACTCAGGAGAAAAGTAAGTGTGGACTGGATATACCTTTAAGCTTTGTGGGCAGCAAAATTAGCAGGCAGCAACCCACTAATTTCCAAGTGATTTCAGATTTTCTTATGAGCCTTTCACAAAATGTTATTGCACATCAGATGGAAAATCAAAGTGCAGTTGCACAGGACACATGCCTCAAGAGGGACCGTCACTTATTTCGCTCCTCAAACATCAGGGAAAATGACGTGCTGTCAACTAACCCCTGTGCTGATTCAGAGACGAGACTCCTGGAAGCAGCCTGCAGCACCGAGTGCTTCAGCAGAGACTTATGTAAACGGCACTGCTGGTTTAAGATCTCTTTAGGATGAATTTGACTTTCAGATTTTCTCAGGAATCTAAACATCACACAGCAGTAATACTTAAGAAATTTTTACTGCAGCAGCCACATATTTAAACTTTATGTAGAAATGTTAGGAAATACAGGACTTCCCATTGCATAATGCACTTCAGAATTTGACTGTGCACTTTTTTAAAACACAAGTTATTTTTCAAGCACAGGTCTTTTCCCCACTTTTATTTCTTTTCCTCCTATTAATATCGTATTTCCTTTTATATGATAACACAGTTCCTCTAACATGAGCACAAAACTTTTCTGTAATCCCTTCACTTGAAAAGTTGCCTCTCAGATTTTGGTAGTAATTCATAAGAAAGTAAACAGTAGCTGAAATACTATCTCTAAAAAATGGAATATAAAATGTTTGGATCCTTGCTAGGATGACATTTTTCAGCAAATTAATTTTTAAATTATACCCAAAAGGCCAAATTGCTTATCACACGTTTAAAATTATACTGCATTATTCACGATAAGATGCAGGAGTACATTTTGAGGGCTTAGGGGAACTTTTGTAATTTATATAGAAATAAATGTATTACATTTAATGCTTTAGCCATCATAGGGGATATTGAAGGGAGACTACATCAGCTATAAAAAGTAAGTAACACGGTTGCTAAAGATAGGTTGTAGCAGTATCTAGTTTGCCAAGCTCCTCTAAGAAATTTTTAGCAAAACCACAATTACATTAGCTATCACTATCCCATTGTGAAGTAAACCTACACAAACCGTGTTAACTACTGAGCACATGATAGTTGTTCTACAATACAATCCTTTGGTGATAATTAGAGCTGTAGACCTATGTGGACATAAACATTAAGCAAGAGTCAGCAGAACAGCTGCAATTATAAAGTGCATTTTTGCTTGTAGTTTAGCATTATCTATGCAGAACCTGTTTTAAAAGACCCTTTCTCTTTTTACTTTTACAAAATTACTTGAACTTTCAGTGTGCTTGTGAGGTGGTCTCCAGCAGAAATCAAAATGATATTCTTAATAATGTAATTGCATAAACAATTTTATGCAAGTATTGCGCATCCTGTACTGAGCAACTCTGCCTTCCACACTCCACCCTGCTAAGCAAGTTTAGCTACAAATTTATCCGTTTTCTCTAACACAACAACAGATTATTTTACCATTGTTTTCTTGTTTAGTACCCTAATTTGGGAAAACAATTAGTTGCAGTATAACTGTCTACTTAAAGTGATATGAGAGAGAATGGAATTTTCCATGGTGATTTTGATCATTTTTTCCAGACACATGATAAGGCATTGCAAAATAAAAATCTCAGAAATGACTGACCATAAACTTGATACTGAATTCTGAAACTTGGACTTCACGTATAAGACTTTGTAACATAAATGAGTTCTTTAAGATTCAGTAAACAATTTGATTATTCCCCACGCTGCTACTGTGTGGAAGAAAGGGTAAAATGTGAACAGTTTAAATAATCATTGCTCTCCAAGCCAGGATAACAGCTGCTCAAAGAAACTCTAATATTTTTTATGTTTTATTGAAGGAGTGTTCCCCACAGAAATAAACTGCACACCATATTCATAGCGCAGTGATAGCAATCAGTCATCAGCTGAACATCTCCTCTGCAGCCATCAGCATTTGCAGCAACACACATTAATCTGTGGTAGCATTAGCTGAATTAGAGACCCTTGGCCAGGAGGACAGCAGGTCAGAACATCAGGGATGTGTTTTGAAGTGCTACAGGATCTATAACAATTTGCACAAATTTGGCATCTCTTTAGTGGCTCCCCCAAAGGCTGCGCATTCAAGTTAACTGTAATTGCTCCTCAGTGTTACACTAATTATTTGAATGTTAAGCCAAGGCTGCCAGTGAAACTTTGAGTCCTCATCATGTTTTTCAAAGGCAGGGGCTTTAGAAGCTACAGCACTGTTAATGCAATGAGATGTTCATGTGAGGAACTTAGGGACTTATTGGGAAAACTTCTGACAAGTATCTATGATACACAGTGTGCAAAACATTGAGAATAATATTGAAAATAGAGAGAAATCCAGCCCTGTCAGAGCTTACTGTACCACTGGGACTGCATTTCCTTTAACATTTCAGTTTAGAGCAACTGTAGAACTGGAAGTGAAGCCCTGAGTTAACACTCTCCAACACACTTAACACATTGATTAGTTTATTTCACAAATCAATGCTTAGCTTAAGCTCCTTTTGGACGACTCTGTTCCAGGTGCACAGGAAATGCTGTTCAGCCCTTCCTGGGCATGAAAGCACAATGGTCCAAACCAATATTTGTCCTTCAGATAGCTTTAAACCACATCCATGATGAGAACATTAGATTCAGGTAGCTAGACTAAATCTAATCCAAAACAACATCCCTGAATGCTGCTAATGCAATGCCCCTGCATCAATGCCTTCAATCAGTGATGTGCTGCTCCTGTGCCAGATTACATAGGCTCAGTCTCCTAAAGAGGTCTGGGGAACTCTGCAAAACCACATCTGTTACAATACCCATCAAAGAAGTAATATTCTTAGTTTCTAAAAATGATGCATATAATTTTCCCAGGTTATTGTAGACCACACTCCAGAGAATGGAAGAGCTCCTGGATTCCTATCTAATGATATAAATATGTTTCCAAGATAGTCATTTCTTTACAGTCATTGAATAAAGACCTTCAGTCATTGAATAGGTGCCTTAGAAGAACTAATAACAGACCTTACTTTAGGAAATATATATATATATATAGGATTTCTATACCTAATTCAATACAGAAATATCCTCTTAATGTAGACATCTTGGCATCTAAGTTGTCATTCTAATTATGAATTAAATTCTTAATTAGTTTCATTGAGAGAAAATGTTTTTTTTCATGATAGTGCCATACTGAACCAGTAAAATTAGTCCAATAGACAGCGAATCAAATTTCAAGGGAAAAAAGAGCTATGCTTTTCAGAACTGCATATTTTAATTCTTCTTGATATGTGCACATTTGCAACACCAAAATCAAATACCTTTCAATGTATTTATTAGGAAATGCCTTAGGTTGAAAAAATATATTAACCAAGATGCAGACTTGCAAATAAAAATGAGCCAACATTCTCAGTGCAAGAGCAAAGTTTTCAGGCACAGAATGCATTGATTATTATAAAAATAAACCTTTTAATTTAGTATTGCTGTGTGTGACACAAAAGGAAATTTATGTCATCCCTTTCGGTCATATTCTTATCAGTTTCCCAAGTCTGAAGCCTTCACTGTCTCCTGCTTCTCAGCCTATGACCTCCCAGCAGCCTGATTGCCCATCTGTCTGTCCCAACACGGACCCTGCTCTCACTTTCCACTCTCTTATCCTGATGTTATACAGGTTATTGGATCAGATGTGTTAGCTGAAATGGGGACTATGTTCATGAAAGTCTGCTAGTGTCTCTCAGACCTATCAATGTGACAGGATGGACCTTCACAGCTCTCATAGCTTTGACCACCTGATTCCTGTGCAACACACTGGTAATGTATCTTTCCTGCACATTTATGCTTTTTGCATTTTTTCTAATTTTCATGTATCACAATGCTTACAATTTTCATGTATTACAATGCTTACAACGTCAGGCTTGTGAACTGAAAAGTCTTGGCAATAAATTAAGGAGTGATTAATTGTTTTGTTAACATTTATAACAAAAGGCCAACCCTCAGCAGGTCAATTGTCTTTAGTATAAGCTAGGTGATAATCCATCAAACAGATGTCAGAACCCACAGAGGCACGAGCATATGTGTAGCCTGACATTCATTATGTGGAAGTTGTGCAGATGATGACTTGAGAATATTTTGTTTTTCCCCTAGGTACCAGGTAATCCGGGAATGAAATATGTTTGAACTCTAGTTTGCCGCATTTTACTACATTTGAGATGATAAATATCATATGTCCTTGTTGTCCTTGTTGTCCCTGGAGAAAGTCCTTGCCTTCATTCCCACAAGGAGAGGATCCACATCATTGTCAGGCTGGAGGGAAGCTGTGGCATGTCCTGACCATAACTTTGTGTAATGACTGAAAAAGCAAGGTTTTTGAGTGTACCATGGCATCCACCCTGTCTATATATAGTTCTAGTTTCATCCCTGAAATGCCTCAAAGAAGTCCCCTGTTTATTGCTATACAGAAATAATCAAACAGAACACATCAGCCTAGAGAGATACCAAACAGAGAATGTAGCACTTACTTAATAATAAATACAGCAATTTCACTGTGTAGAGCCAGAAAATGAAAACTGAAGCTTCTTGCAGAAGGCTTCAGCAGTTTTTGGTCCCTGTTTGGAAAAGATTGACCATTTGGGGCAGCTCAGACATGCAGACATACTGACGTTGCTAGGTATATTGCCTTACTTAGGTATAAGGCTACTATGGCACTCACATTTCGGAGACCAAAGACCAATCACACTGTTCTGTCTCTCTGTGTAATTGCCTATAGATCATCACAGTACTCAAGCCAGACACAGCTTTTCCAATTTTGGGCTGCCTAACAGTTATACCAGGACAAACCCCAAAGCATCAGTCACTATATCTTTCCATTAATACTACAAAGCCACAAGTAAACTGTACTAAAGGGGGCCTCTGCCCACAGATAATTTCCAAAAGTTTGTTTTATTTAATATCCAGCATGCCTTTTATTTCCAAAACTAATGACCGCTCATGACAATTATAACTTGAAAATATTAAACATACAGAAGCATTTCAATTCTCTACTTTTTATAGCTCATTTCAGCAATTCAGCTAGTTAGAGTGAATGTTTTTCTGGAAAGTCAGGTCATGCTAGGGAGAAACACAGTAGAAGTTAATAAGAAATGGAGACTGAGACACTGGCTAGAGTTATAGATAATTGGCTCTCAGCTGTAATTCAAAATTATATTGTAGCTAAAATGCGACATATCCCAGAGATGCAACAACTATTTTTAGCTTAATGTTTAGCTATTATAATGTCACCTGTGGCTGTTTTCTTCTAGCAAATTAGGTTTAAGTTTAGGGGAGACATTAAATCCATTTTACATGAAACTGGTAACTAGTTTTTTTCTACTCACTTATTTCTCAGATGCCTTTTGGGATCTTTTGTTTGTTCCATCACAGTCACTTTGAATTAAAACCCATGTGGTACTCCTTGAAATGCATGATAAAAAGCACCTGACAATTTCAAGGAGTAAGTGGTCATGATCTGTTTGCTGTCCGTATTGCAGCTGATGAGAAAATGCAGTTTGACACAGTGTCTAATCTGCTGTGACATTCAAGTTTTAAGTGATGTTCAAGGAGATGGAAGGGCTGGCTCTAAGCATATCCCAATGTGTGCTGGTCTTCTGTCTGTTAACTTGCTAATGAACCATGATTGAGTAAAGTAATGAAGAGTTTACAGAGAGCCCCAGGAAACCAATTTCCAATTTTGCAACCAGCAGGCTTTAACTCCACTGCAGGCTTTGCTAATTTTGTCTGGAAGAGGACTTGGATACTAAATGCCATTTCTGCTTTGTGAATCAGACAGACTTTTCTAATCCCTGAATACTTACTTGCTAATGAATGTCTCTTCTTCAGATCCATTTTGTTTCCATCTGTAGTTGTTAAAAATAGACTGAGTAACTAAAAAATGATTACAGAGAAAAATGAAATTATAATCACTTTGGAAATCAGAGGAACTGTTAGGCTTCTGGAGAGAAGGAGATTTTAATATTCTGTCTGACCTGAGATGAACTCTGGAGATAAATGTAAAAGAAACGAACCATTTTTGAGGAAAAAAAATGGTAAGAAGATCTTTTATACCTGATGTTTATATGTGATTATAAGGTAGCAGTGTCTCTATCCGTCTTGCATGTATTCAGATCCACATCCATGGGCCTGGAACATCTGCCCTACGAGCAAAGGCTGAGGGAGCTGGGCCTGTTCAGCCTGGAGAAGAGAAGGCTGAGGGGGGACCTGATCAGTGTCTATAAATACCTCAAGGGAGGCAGTGAGGAGGAGGGGGCGGCCTCTTTTCAGTGGTGGCCAGCAATAGGACTAGAGCAAACGACCACAAGCTGAGGCACCAAAAGTTCCACAGGAACTTAAGGAAACACTTTTTGACAGTGAGGGTGACAGAGCTCTGGAACAGGCTGCCCAGGGAGGTTGTGGAGTCTCCTTCTCTGGAGATCTTTAAAACCCGCTTGGACACAGCCCTGTGCCACGTGCTCTAGGTGACCCTGCGTGAGCAGGGGGGTTGGACTAGATGACCTCTGAGGTCCCTTCCAACCTTAAGCATTCTATGATTCTATGATATCTGGCTACAAACCTCTTTTTTCTTTCTGGAATCCAAATCCTCAATGTTTGTCATACAGGGCAACTGAGGGCTTTTGGAAAGAATCATCAAAGGGTAAGACAGGAAAGAAATCAAGTATCAAGAGAAAAGATTTCTAAAGACAAGTTTTCTATAGACTTCTCTGCTGAACAGAAGTGTTTCTGTATAAAGACCTTCTGTAAATTTTAAATGCCACATTTTCTTTGTTTCCTTTATTTTAATAAAGCCACCATTTAGAAATCACAATTTCCAAATAAAATAATTCCGCTATAACATCTTAGCAGATATATCTGCTTATTAATAATGCAGAAGCACTTATTTACGAAATCTACAGAAACCCCCACAAAAGCAATCGTGCCCGTGTTTCAACAAATCTTTTAATTAAAATAATACCCTCCACATAAAGTATAATCTAAAATGCTACTTATCTTGAAGAAGACACTTTTTGCCTCCTGTTTTCTTCCAATACTGTACTTGTAATTTAAAGTTTTCAACTTTACCAGTACTCTCACAATCTTGGAAACCTTAAAATCTGGCTTTGAGATGACCTAAAACTGTAAAACACAAGGAATGATTTACTTGACATTGGCACAGTGGCAGAGGAATAATTTGGAGTATAATGATTAAAACAAGGATAAAAGTGAAATGATATATACCAGGGACAACAGGGTAAGGAGACAGCTATAATCTAAAAGTCATAAAGAAGAGTGTGTCAGTAATCATAGAGCTATTGTGGCTGAATACGACTAGTAGAGCTGTGATGGATTCTGGGTGCGGCTTTCTGTTCTGTGTTCTAAAGGCACTTAACATGTGAGGTGTATTTCTACATTTCTGAGCATCTCCAGGTTAAATATTTGTGATAACAACAAACTGTCTGCAACCCATCATTGAGAGAGACATGCTTCATAATTATGAACATGTAAAGAACCTCTTCTCTTTGTGTTTCATTGTAGGGAAAGCAAGAAAGCATTATCAGGGGACAATCAGTCTGGATTTCAGCTGCCAAAGCTATTATCTCAGTCAACCTTCTACTTATCTCAAATGAGTAAAGAACCCTGAGCTGCTTTAGATCATGTTGGTAGTGAGCTGCACTGTTCCATTTATCAGATGAATGTGCTTAAAATGCATTCCAGTTTCAGAACAAATCCTGATGGAACACATGCTGTTATTTAATTAATAAATCAGGTTTCTGCTTTCCCAAATTAAAATATAAGCAACATTTTTAGTAATGAATAGAAAGTCATTACAATCTTGAAAAAACCCTGCCACTTTTAGAACCTGTTAAGAGAAATGTTGTAAGAAATTCTAAATATTTTCTTCAGAAACTTTAAAATCTTTAAAAGTCAAGAAAAAACTTTATGAATCCTTCACAATAACTTCTTCAGGCAAAAACCTGATAAGTTCCGTACTAAGCCTTGAAGGTCAACAGATATCATCTCGGTTTAAGCTGCAGAAGATACTGGGCTATTCCACCAGTCATACCCTATCAAAAGTTTTCTTGCTTCCATTTAACTGTAAGTAATTTACTGTCATAAGACTAAATACAAAATAACACAGCAAGCATCAAGGCCTGGACATCAAGGACAATAAAATTCTACCCAAGATTTTATGAAAATATTCAATCAATGAGCAAGTGAAAGACTTCCATTATGATTCACTGTTTCTAGGTGGTGCTGATGAACAGTTTGCAGGACTCAGAACAGTAATGCAATTATCTTAAGATAAGCATCCGAAAGAAGACCTGTTAGATCTTCTGAGTGAATGGTGTAGGAAAAGAGGCATTCCAGGCCAAAAAATACAGAAAGCTGGGCACTACGAAATTCAGAATCATGAAAGAACCCTTAGACCCTTGGTCTTGTAGCCAATTCTGCAGTTCTAATTTCAGCATTTGGAGGGAGTAAAGCTGTGGTACAGGATGAGAGCAAAGATTGCATTTTAGATTCTACCTCTTTCTGGGACCACCTGGGAACTGAGAGCTTAAGCACTTTTGAAGATCTGTCACACAGATCTGTCCTTTGAGGGAGTTAATGTCTCAAGGATATCATTCTCTGGAGACACAGAGAAGTGTTTGATAAAGGTCGACTTTCATTGAAAATTCTGCTAGAAGTAGGGTGTGCTAGCAAGAAGTCTATAGACCCTCTACACTAAGCATAAAATGGATTGATAGTTGACATATGCCCTATAATACAGCCAAGATTAATAAGTTTGTCAAAGTCATCAAGAGGAAGAGACTCAGGTGCACCTTGCAATGGTGGGATTCTGTCACTTGCACATTCCTGCATGAATATCTATAGGTTTGTATGGCAATTGGCATGCATTGATCCTGGTTGACCACTGCCTGGTCATATGAACTTTGATTAACCCTATTGGCTAAGTAGAGTAGTTACTCTGTACTTATACCATAAAGATAGAGGGATATTCTCTATATCCTTAAGTACAAATGATCTGGAACAGTTGCGAACATGTTCAAAACCTTCCAGAGGACCAGATTATGAGCCCCAGTGATAGCAGTAACCGGGTGTTGGCACTGAATGAATTCAAACAAGTAACCAAAAATCAGGAATTCACTATCCAACCCTGTAACTGATGATATTCAGAGTCACTGAAGGAGTGACAGTGAAAGAGAACCAAGAGAGACCCCAGGGGTCTCCATGGTCCTCTCCAGGGTGATGTGCCTCATGACTGGAACCACCACCATGCTGACCACCCAGCTTCTCTCTTTGGGACATCATCTCTCCCACAGAAGGGGAAAGATGTGAAATTCATATGTCTGTGATTAAAGCATTTTGGTATCCAAGTCCATATAGTCTCTGCACTCTGTTACTTGGTCTTAACGTGCAACAGTTATTTGGGCACTGCCCAAATGTGCCCCTAAGCAGAGAGTTAGGAAAGTGCTTTATATGAACAGATCTTGCCTCCAACCTTGGTTTGATGTTTTTACCAAAACCACATGAAGAAGTATATATGTTTTAAAGCTTCTTGGAACAGACTCAAGTTTTTCAAAATCACTGTAAGATACTAAACACACTAAAAATGACTAACTACACTCTACATGCATAGGCAATAAAGAGTAAAAGAACAGATGAAAGACTGAGAAACCCAAATCCCACATATTATATCTGTTATCCTTCAAATGATCAAAGTTAATCCATTTGTTTTAACAGCCTGAAGAAGACAAGCCCTTAGAGGAATAGACTTCTTCAGTAAACAAACTTACACAATTATTTTCTTCGACCAAATGAAATTGATTCGGGTTATTAATAGCTGTATAATGAAAATCTAACTAATTATTTTTGGATCTCACTACATTGTACACAATTATTAAAAAAGTAGATGTTGAGTCTATATTGTATATAATTTCAAAGCCACTAATTGAAAATATATTATGAAAAGGAATGCATGGATGAGATATGTTATTCAGTTCCAGTAATAGATTCAATGATATTTGCAGCAATAACTCTCCATTATCTACATTGTATTACTTGGTAAATTTAGCAGAAAGAAGGGGATGGGAAAATATGAACACAAGAAATATGAAAATAATGAACCTTTAATGTAGCACAAAAAGTGTGACAGATGTAATACCACAAAGAGTCATTAAATACTTCCCAGTCCATCTCTTTTTATCTCTCTCATCCCGTCACTATCAATTATTCTTAATGTTTCTCCTTGTTCCTGCTAGACTTATAGAAGCAAAAATAATTTATGCTTTTTGGTTGTTATCTCTATGTCTAAACCGGCCACTGATATTTAGAGATGCTGAACCATGTGATATAAAATCTCTTTTAGTGGAAAAAATGATAACCACTTCATGAGATAGATAAGCCATGAGTCATTTTAGTATTTGTTTGTTTCTAGTACTTACTTTAAAAAAGTCTAAATAATAACAGTGCTTACAGTTCTTAGCTAACCTCCTTATCTTATATTTGCTTCTTGTTTTTAGACCCACAACATATTCCAGTAGGACTCATATTAGTCTTTTTAGCATGGATCAATGCAGATGAAAGAGTGCCCTGAGCAGAACTCATTTGTCCTTGTCAGCTGTGGATAACAAACTAATACATTTAAAATAAAATTACACTGGAATAGCTTCATCTTATTAGGTTTATTTAAAGTAATAAGTGCTATTAGGTCTTTAAGCCTAATTTACAGTTGCAACAGCTTACAAATATGTACTAAATTCACCTAAAGCACTATTTTATACAGTAAGCTGATACAGTCCAGCAAATAGAATAAAACTTTTTTTCCACACAGATACGCTAAGAATTATCTGTTTCTTCTGCAGACAAAACAATACTAGAAGTAAATTAATAATTCTTAAATTTTGGTATAGTTCTCAATTCAAAAATACTTCCTAATAAACATAAACCATTAAAAAAATATACAGGAGCCAGTAAAATGTTAGCACAGTCATTTTCATGATAGAAGTTCAGTCTATTCTCAGCCATTGTATTTTAATATTTAGAGAGATGCATTTTCTGTTGTATTAAAAAAAAATGCAAGAATGATACTGTCTCATTTCTACCATGGGACAGAAAGGTAAATTTCTAGATCTTGGGAGGCTGAGTTGTAGACATTAGAGCCTTGTTTCTACTCTGTATTAAAATATACTCTTACAATAACCATTAAAATCAGATTCGAGTCCATTACAAAATAATGGGGAAAAATATTATTATCAACTATTGAAAAAAAAAGTATAAACAAATAAATAGTTTTCCATTTGCTTCACATCTTGTATTAAGATAACAGACAGTTATATTTTTTACCACACTTAATGATGCAATTATAATTAGCTGCATTCCTTCTATATGAAGTAAATATTAAAAGGCCATCTCTCTATATAACTATCATCAATTTAAAACAAAGTTTTTCAAAATACAAAATTCTTTTGCATCTTCTATGAATGGTCCTATTCACAGCAACATGTTAGGTACATTCACAGACATATTTAGGATTCAGAAATTTGGAAATATAATTATGAAAAAACAGTAAGAATGATTTTGAAATACTCTCTAGGCAAATTTGTAATATGGAGGAAATCAATGATACCAGTTATATATTTCTATTGCCATCAGCTAGAAGGTGGTAGAAAGCTGAAACCTTTTCAGTGTACAGAAGGGAATTCAATGCAAATCAGATTTCTGGTGAGGAAACACAATGTGTTCATTCTCAACAGTAATTGCACAATATATTTTAAAATGATGTAGCCAAACTTCTTGGCCAGAATGGCTTCAAAATGCAGATTTTCTCTTGGCATCCTAACCAATGTCCCTCTGATTTTGTTCTGCAATATTTTGTGCTCCAATGTTCCTCAGCTTCCCCACTCAGACTGCAATCTTGGGAACTAATATTATGGCTAAGCAGCAACCCAGTCTCCTGCTAAGAATAAGGTCATGAACCCCACAAAGAGGACAAGCCCCTAGTTTTGTGGCCCAACAGGCAAAGTCTACTCCCACCCTCAGTTATTGGATGTTCTTTATCATGTAAGATGATCCGGGAGAAATGTCTCCTGTAAAATATAATAGTAATAGTAATGATTCTCCTTTAATTAGAACAAAAAAAAAATCTATTTTCTCCAAATGAAAGAGAAGACTTCCTAGGGAGGCTTAATACCAGCCAACTGAGTTAAAACTCATATGGAAAATAAATCATTATAATCTTTCTTGAATATCTTTTCCTAGGAAATTTAAACATCAAAAAATAGCTCAGATCTCAGGGAGTTTTTTAATTAATCAAACATACAGGATTTGCTAACTTTTTTTTTGAGACTTTTGACATTGAGAATTGAGAACTGTGCTAGCCTGCTGATCATGCTGTCTCTCCTTCTATGGCAAATGTAATACACAAGAAGTAAAGTAGAAAATACCTTTCATAGATCCCAAATTACCTTTGCCTGCTGAGAGTAATAACGTTTAAGAAGGGAATGCTTAACTAAGCAACTTGTTTACCTAATAAATCTTACTAAGTCCACACGTTTTCCCTTGATTTCCTCTATTAATTGAAAAATGCTGCTAATAACCTGTGTTTTTTAGCAAAAAGAAGCAGATAAATTAGGTGTTTCTCACTTAACTCTCAATCTTCGGTGAAGATAATAAGGCTGAGCTTATAATCTCTTTATTCCTGCATGTACTCTTAAGACATCTAGTTCACATGAAGTAATTTATCTTTCTTAGATCTGTGAGCGAGCACAAGCACACATCTTACAGAGGCTGAAAGGACAATATTAGAGGTCTCTGTGCTGCCTTGAGAAATGGAGGGAAGAAATAAAATAGTATCTCAACAGCAGCTATAGCCAGTTCATTAACACATTTTCCTGTGAGTTGGCAAATGGGCATTTCTGTCTTCTTTGGAAAAGAGAACTGAACAAGGTATTTTACCTCATAGGCCAGTGATCCATATACTTGGCTTTATTACAGCTTTGAGAGGCAAAGCAGGAGGAATAAAAATTAGAAAGATCCTTGTGCTTTTTAACTATGAGAGAAATATTTATCTGACTAAACCCTAAAAAGCCAGAAGCACTTTCAAAACAGAGATGTGGTCAGCTGCAGAGCTTCATAGTCTAAAATGAAAGTGTCTACAGGCTTCATATGCCTTCAGCTGCAATTGGGCAGGGAAACTGGTGCCTGGGCATAGTCTGCATGGAAGTCAAACCTGACTAACCTGAGAGTCTTCAACAATGAAACGATTAGCTCAGTAGAGGAGGGAAGAAATCCTTTTTCTTGATTTACCAGGGCTTTCAGACTGCTTCCCCTCACAAACATTGACAAACTCATGAAGTGTGGACTAGATAAGTGGACAGAGGCATGAACTGAACTACTGGGCTCAAAACATTGTGATCTGTAACCTAAAGCCCAGCCAGAGGCCAGACGGTAGTGGTGTCCCTTAGTGGCTGACACTCTGGCCAAAACTGTTTAACATATTCATTAATGACGTGGGGGATGGGACTAAATGCACTCTGAGCAAAGTTGCAGATAACACAAAACTGGGAGGTTATATTGGCTAATATACCATATAGGTATATTTGTATATATACTGTCCCTACGTTCAGAGAGACCTCAATGGGCTGGAGAAATGGGCAGAGAGGAAACTCATGAACTTCAACAACAAAAAATGCAAAGTCTTGTCCATACTGAAGAACAATCTCATGCTCCAGGACAGATAGAGGACTGGCTGGTGCAAAAACAGCTCTGCGGAGAAGGACCTGGTGGCTCCTGGTGGACACCAAGCGGTGCATGAGCCAGCAATGAGTCCTTGTGGCCAAAAAGACCAGCAGCCTCCTAGACAGCATTAGACAAAGTGTTGCCAGTAGGTCAGGAGGTGAAGTACTTCTTAGAGCATCTGTCCCATATAGCAAGGGTGGGAGAGCTGAGATTGTTCATCTTAGAGAAAATAAAGCCCAAGGCAGGATCATATCAAAGTGTATTCTCCTTATCTGATTCTGAGGGAATAAAGAGTTGGACTCTTCTCGGTGTATCTAGTGAAAGCACAAATCAAAATACACGAAATTCCATCTAAATATAAGAAAAAAAATTTACCATGAATGTGTTGAAATACTGGGACAGCTGTCCAGAGAGCCTGTTGAATCTCCATTTCTGGATATTTCCAAAACCTGACTGGATGGGTGGAATTGAACCAGATGATCTCCAGAGGTCTCTTTCAACCTCATTAATATATGATTCTGCAGTGATCTGGATTATCTTGATTATCTGAGCAGAGATGCTATATTTTGTACTCCTTTTTCAAAAGATATGGCCTGAATATGATGATTTTTACATGAATTCCTTTCCATATAATTTTTTAATTATGTGATTCTCCAGTTCTGTAGATATTAGTATTCCTCTAGATAAGTTATATATCGCCCAGCCTAGGTTCTTAAATAACAGGAAAACTTCCACTTCAGATTTTAGCAGATTTAATATTTTGACAGAAATTAGCTGTTCTTGAACCATACAGAAAGCAAATTAATATTTCTAAGAGGGACTGTTCTCTGTTCAGATAGTGATGAGGAGTGAAACTTCATAGATTAAGTCAGTAGCGTGTACTATGAAATAAATTTGGTGGATGCTTGGCATGTGTGTTCTCAAATATTTCTTAGGGTTTTGCTTTATCTTCTCTCAAAGAAAGAATGAGAGGTAACAATTTATGACAACATCCTTACAAGTCGATTCTTAATTAAGTATTCAGCATTAGTAATATGGCTTTCATTCATGTCTGAAATTAGACATTCCCTTGTTTGGTCTTGACATATGATGTGGAGTTCAGGTTGAGGGTAAGACATCTACATTTAGGTGTCTGCAGCTGACCAGTCATAAAGGACAAGATATAGCTCAGTAAACAAAAGCTATGCTTACCCATACTAGTACTGTGGCAGTAGATGTTAAGGACCTAACACCTGTACTGAATGTTGTTCAGGGAATTTGATTCAGGCTAGCTCTAGCTTAGCCCCATGGAATAAACTCTCACCAGCTGGATCACATTAAATCCTCTCTTGAAACACATCTTCTGCTTTAATTTTATCTGAGAAGAAACATGTTGGTGTAAACAAAGATTGTTCTGTGACATGAATCAGAGCTTGGAAAACAGGAATGATTAGAGATATTCTCGAGGACCAGAATAGCTTTCAAATTTGAAAAATATAAGACTTTTTAAAAATATTAACTGGTGTATTTAGCTATTAAGTAAAGAATACCCACAGGATATCAGATAAAATATTAATTACTTGGGATTTTATACCACTCTCCTTTTTTATACCAGTCAATTTTATGCCTACTCACAATACCTTTGCCCTGTGGATCTCTCCTTCCCAACTTGGTTTCAGTAGATTAATACAAAGGCTTTATGAGATGCAACAGAATCCGCACAGTCTTCTCTGACCCACAGGATTTTATTTTCCCTTCCATCACTCCTGAACCCTTTCTGTCCCTTTGCTTCTCTACCAGTAATCTGACAGTGCCTGCAATAACCGCAGGACCTCTCCTCCTTGCTATGTCTCTCTTCTTCCCCATCCTTCTCATGTTGTGCCATCTTTGCAACCTTCTCCCCCCAGGCAGGCTCAATGGGTCCCAAGCAAAGAGCATCTTCCCTCCCCAGGATCTTCTGCCCTATCCAGTCCTGTTTCATACAGGAGCACTACATGAAAGCTGAGAAAAGTGTATGTCTTCCATCACAGATTTGGTCTAGTAATTTTTTCTTTCTTACTGTTTTGATTATTTCTCTCAACAAAGAATTCTAACATTTTCTAACCTTTACAGCACTATCACAGTGAGTTCTCACTGTAGAGCTTAGCAACTGTCTAACACAGAACTGTGCTTCATACTACCAAACAATCAACATTCATGACTGGGTGGCTGGCAGTTCAGGTTTTTATTAGCTGGCAATGAATTAAGAAATGCTAAATGAGAATTTTACTAGCAATTCCAATCAAATAACTAATCAACAGCAATGATATACAAATAACAACTTTTTCAAAGTTATTGATGATCTCTAAATAAAATCAGAGAAGTGATATGCCATGCTAAAATAAAGACTGGTGATGAATTTGCTGAGTGCCATTTGGCTGATATGCTAGCCAGTCAGTGGTTTTATTCCAGAAATCTGAACTTGTAGGCAGAAAAATATTTCCATTCCTCTGTGTCTAAGACACATTTTAAACTGAATTACCAGTATAGTTCATTTAAAAAAAAAAAGACATAAATGTCAAAATGTTTAAAGTGTTATTATAATTGTGGAAAAGTATTAGATGCATTTATGAATATGTTAAAAATACACGTCATTTATATTTCTCTTTTCAGATGCTGAGATCTAATAATTAGATTTAAAATTCAGGTTCTAAACACTAACAGATTTTTTTTTTTAATATCCTGAAATACTGTTAGAGGATTGCTTCCTGCACCAGCAAAAATTACGTTGCTTTGCAAGAAGAATAGTCACAATGAGGACATAGGATGAGCTGGAGGCTTTGAAGGTTGGGGCACAGGTGTCAGGGCTGGCTGAAAGTTAGACCCAAAGAGAAAATACTGAGAATTCTGATAGGAGAGAGTGACTTTTTGTTTTCCTGTGTTGGTAAGAAACACAGAAATCCCCTTTGGCTGACCCCAGGACATTTCACCTGAGTAAAAAATCCAGATTAGGCTAAATATTTATGATTAGTTTAGCCAGAGAAATCAGTAGAGAGCAGTCAACTCATTTCATCCCAAGACTGTAAAATTTGCCAGTTACAAGAAACTGTAAAACTGAGGCTTTACATAAACTCCTAAAAATTAAAACTGTTAAAAGATATAATACCAAAAGGTCATAGGAGAAAGGAGAAAAACTGCTAGCAACAATATTTTCTCTGCTTAGGAATGTACTGATTCAGATTACTTCTATTTAGTGCTTTGTTCAGTACTTTATTTAGTTATTTACTATTTTATTTATAGTACTTTACTTATTACAGTACTAATGAAAGTACTGTAATACTGTTTTTGCTTAAATTTAAGCAAAATTTTGAGGTAAAATTTCACATTTTGTCTATGATGGTGTGGATACTCTGTGCACACACTGGGCTGGTAGCATTTACTATGAGACAAAACTAAATGACATCATTGTACAGATTTCAATGGGTTTGGAACAGTCAAGTTAGGTACTATGTGAATATCTACACATCATCATAAATGCTCAGTGAAAAATTATCTGCTCTGGCTTTTCCCCCTTTTCTTCAATTTCTCACATCAAGTATTCAATCTAAAAGGTCCATTCATATGAATGACACTCCTGTGTATCAGACTGAGTAATGCATAATGCAATTTTTCTATCAATATTCATATTTTCACATGGCAACTGCCATACAGGTACAGCGGTAGAAATCTGTGTGTCAAATAGTTCAATATACTAGGATTTTTTTATTTGTAACTCAAGCTCTATTTAGGAGTTATTGGCTATGTGTCTTGTATTAGTGAATATATTTCTCTATAAAAAAAAACTTTGTGCAATAAATCTTAGCTTAAATATTATTGAACATACGATGCCCAAATGATCTTGAAACACAGAACTTTTAGAAAGCAATTCTTTTCTTCATTCTCCAGAACTGTCATAACCTCACAAATCTAGGATTTTACTGCCTTGAGTTTTAAGATAAATTTTGATCCTCAATTAAAGTAAGATATAAGAAGAAATGCATCGATTTCTGAAGATGTATATCTGCAGCTCTGTGTGAACAACAGCAGATACACTAACTAGACATGTAAATGCTAGCTGTAAATATGATCCAGTAATTTCTGAGAGATGTGTTTCTGTGGAAATGCATTAAAAAAAAAAAAAAGTACATTTAGGTGTAAGAAATGTTACAGATCCTTCCAGATGGCCATATGCAAATTTAAGATAACCCATACTTGAAAACATCTTAGATTTGCCTAATTTTGCATGACAAATACTGACATTGACATTATGGATAAAGGGATTTCTAAACAAAATATTTAATGCAGCCCTGCCCAAACATATAGCTAGAGACTTGCCTTCTTCGTTGCTGCTTTCATCGGAGCCCTTTGTTGGCTTCTGCTCTGTGGAAGGAGCATCTAGGCCTGCATCTCTTCTGGGAGAAGGCTGGCTCTGTCATCACTGACTCTTCACTGGAGCAGGGTCTTCAAACCATGGGGCACTTTAGTTAGAGGACTCTGAAGGTCACCTAGTCCCACCATCTGCCCACAGAAGGATTGACTTAGAAGAAAGTTAGATCACGTTGTCAGTTAGGTCCTACTCCACCCATTCAGGTTTCTAAATATCTCCACAGCCTCCCTTAGCAGCCTGGGTCAGTGCTTGACACCTCTTGTGAATTTTCGTTCCTTAAATCTAGTCAGAATTTACCTTGCTGCAGCTGGGGACAGCCACTGTGTACCTGTGAGAAGAACCTGGGTACATTGCCTGTCAAGTCCTACTCAACACACAGCAGAGAAAGGTCTCTGTGAAGCAAATTCCTAAACTCTTTGTACATTCAGTGAAGAGGATTGAGGTCTCCATCTTTACAGCAAGACATGACTGAATATCTCCATTGGAATTTAGGCAGTATTATTAAGCTCACAGCATATCCTTGTTAATTCCTGTTTAGTTATCTCAGTCCTAGTCTGAGAGACGGCAGGGAATGGAATAAACTACAGGGATCTTCTTTGTTTGGAAGGCACCCAGTGTAAGGACAAATGCCATAAAAATGCCATCTGGGACAATTTCACTTGCTTTACCCTCCTTTAGTCTTGGGTGGGGGAGGAGAAGGTGCTGGAATGTTTGACATGTGAAGAAAATTACTTGACAAGCATAGAGAATGAGAACGGTGTCTAGAAATCTCTCTGCTAAATACAATCTGACAGCATCCCACAGATGGCAGATTTGAATTAACCTCTAGCCCCTTATACAAATGCATTAGCTTCTTTATAATATTTTGAAACAAACAGCACACAAAGTTTATGGATCTTACTCTATGCATCATCAGAGTAGGAGAGCAAAAATAACCCAATATCAACTACAATCCAAAACTACCCATCTTGCCCCTTGAACTAGTTTGGTATTTTGGGCATAGGTTTTCACTGTAGCAAACTAACAGTTAACTAGCTGTCAAGAACACTTGCAAGGAGCTGAGGAGGGAAAAGCAGCTGAAGAGAAAGCTCAGGTATGTACCAAGTAAATTATTCCATTGTTAACAATTCTGTTTACTCTTGTGTTCTCATTAATGTCAAAAAAAAAGTTATATTCTGATGCCTTAAAATTCTGCTCTTTGTTTCTGCTGGAAAGTGAAGACAATTTTTTGGCAGTTGCAACTCTATACTGCAGGAATCTCTGGAAGATACTTTCAAATTTCAGAGAATACGAATCTTTTTTACTCCCTTTCTGTGTGTCTGTGCATGTCATTCACTAAATTCACAGAACATGCTTTGACTGAAAAACTTTCAGCTCTGCAAATAACCACCAAATCTAAGGTAAGGCTCAAACAGATTGGATTTCAGCCAAATTTCTCCAAGGCCATGACTCTATGCAGTCCACCTAGCACATCATCCTCTGTAGCATGGGCTAGTAGAAGAGTGTGGTCTCCAGGATGAATATAATTCATGTAGCAGAAATCAAGTCTATGCCTGGGGCAGATCCACCCATTGAAGTAGCTCAGGACCAGAGAACACTCCAAATCTTCTCAGATTAAAGACTAAACTGCCCAGACTAAAATGGAGGTAGAGGAAGGATGTTGCCTGTAATCAGCAACAAGAGGCACATCTCTTGTGTACATGCATCAAGCCCAATGCAGGGCAGGTACCCATTGCTGGGAATGGGCTTGTCTTTTGCCATCTTGTCCTCAAATGGATAAATTTCTAGAGCTTGGACTTAAGTTAAAGAAAGGAAAAACACATGCTCTGTCTCTAAAATGTAGATAGAATGTAATGGGGTACTTTAGGATGTGAGAACTTTCCAAAGAAAGGGAAATTTGAATTCTGAGACAAGGTTTGAAAGACGAAGTTTTTAAAAGCCAAGGCAAAGTTTTGAAAAGCTAAATTCTTCACAGGATAGAAACCCTCCATATTAGTCCCTTCTAGTAATGCACATAACTTCTAAAGCAATCACCAAATCCTATGGAAAATAAAAATCCTTAGCTCATTAGTTTATATCTTCTGCTTTTCTTACCTGTCCGTGTCCATCACAGCAGTGTGGTGTGTTTAAAAAATTCACTATGTGTTTCTCTAACAAGTAGAGATCCTTCCTGTTAAACACCCACAGCAGCACAGGCAAAGTGGCTCAAGAACTGAAGCAGGATCAGGTCATCAGCCTGTGGCAGTCAGTGACTCTCCAACTTCACCACAACCAGTTGTTTATCAGCCCTGAGATACAGGGTATTTTTCACTTTCCATTTCTTGGTTTAATGAAAGTTTCCTGCATACACACTGTCCAACTTGCATGAATAATTATTATCCTTTTTTTATGCTGAAGAATTTTCTGTTTCATCAGACACGGGTAGCTTACCATGTCCTTGCTTAAATGACCAACATTATTCTTTTAAGCAGCAGCTTAACCATTTGTAACTGGTCAGATTTCAAAGAACACATCATTTTCTGAAACTGGGGATGCAGAGCAGGGCTGGAAAGATGATCAGGGACCATGTCAGAGCTGTGAAGAAAGGTAAATGGAGAGCTGCTTGTTTACTTCCAGGAGGAAAAAAATAAGAGGTGATCTAATATTTACCCACACTTACTTGGAACACAGTTACAAAGATTGCAGAGCTTCTCAGTAACTTCTCAGGAACATCAGATTATATGGATATAAATTTGCAGCCTGGACATCAGGAAACATATTTTAGCAGGAGGGTATTACAGCACTGTAACAGGTTAATCCATGTTCATTCCTGGGCTAGATAAAACCGAGGCTGACTCAATCTGGTGTTTGTAATAGATCCACCTCAAACAGGAGGTAGGGTTGCTTGACATAAAACGATCGAACACTTCGATGATACCACGATTTTCATACCTTGTCCCTTTGTTGATATAAATAGTTATCTAGTCTTACTTTCAAAAACTGAGAGGAAAAAATAGGTTTTCATGGTCCGTTCTACATGAGTAGGAATCTACCTGTTAGCTAGCAAGGTGCCTTAATCAGTTTCATTGTTTTATTTCTAAAAGAAACATTATTTTAGGAAAGGCTAAAAATATTTCAGCTGTATTCATAATAGGAGGATTCCTCTAAAATGGCAAATCATTAAATTTATTTCCTATAATCTGGATAACCCAACATCTAAGAATTATTTCAGCAGCATTTTTTTCCCAAAATACTACTATACATTAAGTGTACAGTCAATGCTCTTCAACATCTAATACTGATTTGTAAAGAACATTTACCTTACTTACTCTTTTAAAGGAATATAATCTCTTTTAGCAGATAGATAGATATACACAAGCTTAATCTGCTAATTCAAATATGTATGTTTTTCCACAAGAATGCTGCTGCAAACAACATTAAAATATATTATTTCTCTTTACTTTTTTTAGGTTTCATGTCTGCTGTAGCATATTTTCACTGGCAAGTCTCGAGTGTGCCATTTTGTACAGCGCTTCAGAAACCACTTGCTGGAATATAAATGTGACAAATCTTGCATTCTGTCACATCCGAATAAATTTCAAGTACCTTTGAAGTCGTTGTAACCTCCTTTTGCAGAGTCTTTGAGATCTACAGATGAAAAGTGCTATATGAAAGTAGATAGATATTGTCATCTATGCTTTTAAACACTTTGGGATAAGAATCATAAATTTTCACCTATTTGTCACTTCAAACAATGTTTAAATTGAAGATGTATTAAATATTCAAAAATAGTTACATCTGCATCATTGAAAGTCACTCTTTGTCTTTTGGCAATATACAGGGGAATTTCCAGTGCCATGTGCTAAAACGAATAGTTCCAGCATCTGATTCTGTTTTGTTATTGTTCATATACATGCATATGTATAAAAATTTGGCAAACCATGTTTAACAACCATTTTTTCTCAGTTATGAGCCTGTAATATTCTTTGAGCAATACTAACTGAGAATTATGCCATTTAGTAGAAAAGGACTTGATGGAGAAAGAGGATCCTGGATAGAATAGCAGGCATGCTCTGCCCAGGTGGCAAACAAAATGCAGGTAGCCACTTTAATGTGCATTGTCTTTGACTCACTAGGGCACTAATTTCTAAGTTAAGTTATTCCTCTTTTGACTGAAAACAGCTAGTATCCTGAGGCTTTGGTGTATGGGCAGGGCAAGGCTGTGACTACACGTAGTAGCTCTTGTAGGTGCGTACCTTACATGCAATTATCACAAAATTTCCCCAAAAGAGCAGAGACCTGACTTCACAGCTGGCAGGGCAGAATATCTAGGAGAGGGAAAATGTCAGTCATCTCCCATCTTTTAGCAATTAGTTAGCAGGGCCAACTAGTAACTGACTGCTTAGTAAGTTACTAACCAGAATGTGGTTTATCAGCACTTTTCTACTATGTGAGCTTTTAGTAGCTCATTTTCAGGGTCATTCCCTGTGAGACTATCCTGAGCCCTTCACTGGATGATGTGGAAGTTTCACAGCTAAAGGAAACTATATTATCAAGTTGGGTATTTCTAAATTTTTTGTAGAGTAGCAGTCAGTGACAAGAAAAATCTCTGCCTTCATCTTGCATATAGCACACTGTATTTCCAAAAGGAGGCTTATGAGATCCATTTATCAGGCTTATGAAAAATTAATCAAACCTTTAATAAACCCTAAATGTTAGATTATCTCTTTTATTCCTGAGAAAAGTTCAGATGGCTTGGTACTACTTTCAAGTTTCTTGGGAAATATAAGCAAATACTCTGAGCAACTCTACTGTATACTGATTACTAGAGAAAAATTCTGTTGGAAAATTAAGATACAATTTTAAAGTGAAAATCGGATTAGGCAATTCAATTACCTACAGTCTAAATATACTGTGACAGTTGCACATAATCACTGGAAACTACTCTTTAACCATCACCAATGGCACTTTTCTGTTTTGCAGCCCAGCTATAATGTCTGTTTTTCAATACTTTATAAATGCTTTTATTTGAAGAAACAGATGACAAGAGATTAACCTTTTGTTAATACTGTAATCTCATACTCCCTAGACACTGTGCATCTTTCTGCACTGCCCACCTCAAGCCTTTGGTCACTTCCACACCTGCATACACAAAGGACATCGTTCAACTATTTAAGCTAAAGTGCAATGTCTATGCAAGTCAAGACTGGTGAAGAATACTAGTAATGAATAAATATAAAATAGAAATTAAGTTAATAATCCTTTGTTTCTACAGGGTCCAGATCAAGGTACTGTTCAGGCTATTTAAGCAACAAAATCTCCCTTTAAAGATTTACATCAAAACTACAGCAGGCAGTAAGTATCATGTGTGGAACAGAGAACTACATAAACTGACAAACGCTATAGGGACAAAAGAGCAAATAGCCATGTAAAATTCAGACTTCACAGCAGAAGTATGCTTTAATCACCAGAAAGGCAAGGTCTTTCTTTAATCACCAGTAAGACAAGGAATCCTGGGCCAGAATTCCTTTCAGAGCAGTGGGGACACAAACCTACCTAGTACTAATGCCAGCTTCATAAATTTATGAAAGGAATTGCATGTGTACACGCCTGCGATTGCTTTGGGGTTGCTTTAGGCACATAAGAGTCCCGCCTAGTAGTATCCTCCTGTGTATACTTCTGACTTCTAAAAGGTATCAGATTGGCACCTGACGATCCAAGCTTTTTAAGAAATAAATGAATAAATAAATAAATACCTTCCTTGGTAGACCATTTCAGCCTGAAGAATTAGCACTGTGACTTGACACTGTAAAGCACAGGTGTGAGGATGGCTTGGCTATGGGGAATAGTCTGCAGAAAAGGAGCTAAGGAAGGGGAATTGCCAGACTCACACAAGAATTTACAGACCTCAGCCTTGGTCTGCAAAGCAGCAAGAGGAAGCAGCTCCTAAAGAAACAGTACCCACACAGTGCAGCAATGAGGTGCTGGTGTGAGTCCTCAGAGCGTTGCAGCCATGGTAGGACCTCACCATGTGTGTCTCTAATGGGCAAAGAAACAGACCAGAAACACCTGCTCGATTTTGGGGCAAATGGCAAGCCGTGGGTTGCATCCATACAGCTGAACTCTCTTACCCAGCAAAACACTCTAGTCTGGTCCAAACTGACCCTGCACCCAAGCCCAGAACAAGCCTGAACTTTATCTGGAAGAGTATGAGCTGGCCCTAGGTAAAACCACAGCAGGGACTACAAACAGGATAGATGGGCATGTTGCTCAGCCTCATTTCCCTACTCCTCTCAGTTTAGCATTGCAGATGCAGCCACTGGGACTAATTAAGCCAGGCACTGTGCTCTGATGATTCGACTGTTGATATGGCTGTTGGAGCCCCTCTGAAGTTCCCATAAATTAAGAAAACCTCATAACTTTCACAATTCTGACTTTCTGAACTTTTTAATTGTATTTATCAACCACATTTTCCAGAGCATAAAGGTTTTCCTACTCCTTAATATGAGGGCAATTTTCCACAGTAAAATAAACCCGAGAGTCTGGATTTCTTTTATCATTATCTCAGTTTTCATTTTTGAGAAAGCATGCAGAGAACATAAATATTCAAATGAATGCAGAGGAATGTTCCTGATCAATCACTCGGTTGTAGTCTGTTTCACAGAATCGTTCCCCAGCTCCTTCCTAGATGATGGATACCCCAGAAGAGTGCAGTGGGGAAAGCTCTGCTCAGCAGCTGCCTGTGCTGTTATGAAACAAACTCTCATGATCAGTAAAGGAAGATTTGAGATGTCTCCATCTGAGCCCTGTTTAAAGAAGTGCTGTGGACACCTTCCTGGCTTTTCCAACCAGGCATACACCCTTGGGGTTAAGAAAAATGTTTTGCGTGTTTCACATACACTTCCCCAGATATCTAAAGAAAACTTGTGCAACTTGGGCTTGTACTTCTTTTGAGTTGCTACAGTCACCACAGTGGCTGCAGTTCCTAAGCATTATACCTGAAGAACAGCCAAGTAGGGGCACAGTTGCTTTTTTTCTGCTTCATTTCAATGAAGTAGCTAAAGTCCTAAAGTAAGACTTTGTAGCTAAGAGTCATTAAATTCTTGTGCTTTCTGATTGCCTGCCTCGGCCACTGGCCTCGTTAAGAGTCTCTAGTTCGTAAGAAAGATGTTGTAACTTAATCTTGCTTTGTAAAATTAAGAGTTCAATAGAACAGACCTGACGGAGATCTACAGAATATAATTTAGAAAACTTTGTTCAATTTATATAATGCTTATATCTGAGCAACAACTTAAATTTTTCATCTAATATAAGTAGAAACCAAATAATGATACATTTATTTGTGGAGCTTACTGAATAAGGTGTATTTTGGCTGGCAAAGCAGAGTAGAAGAATGTTATTCAGTGAATAACCATTATTTTATGTTCGAATAAATTTCTAAATTTCATAATAGATAATCCTGTTTAAGAAAGGTATGTATTTAATCATTTATATTTTATCTCTCTGAGCTTATTATATATTTTTACTTTATCTCTACTGATAACACATAGAAATGCATAATATATTTTTATTTTGACACTAAATGAAAGTGGCCAATTTTGACTAAAAAAGCAGGCTAGAAGAAGATAGCCTTGTAAGAAATTTCTGGCTTAATATTTTCAATAAAATGTACTTATCTTTAAATTTCATTACAATTAAGCCACAAGACACATCTTTTTTTTTTTTTTTTCTCTACTGATAAGATGAATAGCAGATTTTAACACTGCACAATACATAGGCATCAGGAAATGTGCATCACTAAATTAGGACAACATTGCTTTTCTACTGTAAACTATTTGTATTTTCTACTTCTGAGTGTTTGGGCAGGCAAGACTTAATTTACCTATGAATTACAGTACTTTTTTGTTATTTCATTTGGCACAATCAATCAGCACTGCAGATCCACTGCAATAAGCATTTTAGCCCACAGGTAGTACAGGTTAGTGCCCTGCTCAATGAGGTTCGCACTGGCCTTGTGCAGATTCGCTGCTGCACAGCAAATTCAGTTGCAGTAGGGTTATCTTGACTGTGGATTCGGGTGCTAAAAAAGAGTTAAAAGCTTCTAATATGGCCTGATAACCTGGAAAGACGAATGAAAATAGCACCAGAAACCATTTCATGTGAAAAAGATCTAGTCTGTGATTTATGCAGAGAACTTGATTTAAGCAAGAAGATCCTGAAAAATGAAAGTGTCCCCTAGGCTGCCCATCACTTTTTTATTAACATTCTTAGGAAAAAGATGCACTTACAAGCAGAAATACTTAAAGGGTTTGCCTCAGAAAGGGCAAACCTTGACTATCTTCAGAACCACAGCATGCACCTTATCATCACTGCTGAACTACTGAGCACCCCAGAGGCAACCACTGCAACCAACGAGACCTCCATCTCATTCAGCCTATTTGAGAAATAGGTTGGAGAAAGGCCAGTGAGATGCTGCCTAACGCACAAATTCAGCCTCTGTCCATAGTAACAGAAAACATTAACTCTGCCATAGCAACTATCTGACCCTCTATCCAGAAATTCTGGATTGCTGACAGAAAGATTAATATTTTCAAGTCTCAAAAATATTAACAAAAAGCTATATTTTCCAGATTGCTCCTTAATTTTTCTTGTTTCCTTGTTGGCGTAAGATGAGTATCAGAACTTAGTACTGAATTAAACCATCTCCATTAAAACCTGCGTGGCAAATCAGAGAACTCTAATGGAGATGTCTTACACAAAGACTTCTGCCTTTCCAATAAACGGGGAAATGAAGTTAGTTTTACACTGGGTTTTATCATCCAAACTTCAATTTATTGAGAGTAATATACTAATGCTGCTAAATTTAAAAGCAAGAAAGCAATTCAATTTAACTTGCTGGGAACAGTGGGCAATATTACTGTTATCTGCTGGAAAGAGCTCAAGGCACTCTAACTCTCAACCTTTCAGTTTTCTTCTTATCTCCCCTGGATTTTAAGCATATTCTTGCTTGTAAAACACTTTAGTCCACCAGTGGACTGAATTTTTACTGACCTGCCGTTCTTCTAAATTAAATTAAATTTCTCTCTTTTTTTTCCTATAACCTGCTGTATAGAATTTCATTGTTTCTGAGTATTTTTGCACAAACTGGGAAAAAATATTTTTCCAATTAGCAGAGCAACAGACTGGTTCATCTTTTCCTCCTGGACTGAGCAAGAATGAGGCAAAGGAAAGGTATTGCTTATCAGTCTCCCATCTTTTTTATGTCTCCTACAGTATTGCTTTGATTTCTAGACTTTTTCTATAGATTATCCACATATTTCTGCTCTCTGCTTTGCCTAATATCTCACAATAACAGAGGTACCATTAACAGCACTTTGATTATTTTCTGTGGGAGAAACTTTGAAGAAACTGGTAATCCAGAGCCATGACTATAATAAATAGCAGTACACAGAGCAAGTTTGCGGATGATACCAAGCTGGGTGGAGCGGCCAACACTCCGGAGAGCTGTGCTGCCATCCAGAGGGACCTGGACAAACTAGAGGAAGAACCTCAAGAGGTTCAATAAGGACAAGTGCAGGGTCCTGCACCTGGGGAGGAATAACCCCAGGCACCAGTACAGATTAGGGGTCGACCTGCTGGAGAGCAGCTCCACAGAGAGGGACCTGGGAGTCCTGGTTGACACCAAGTTAACCATGAGTCAGCAGTGTGCCCTCGTGGCCAAGAAGGCCAATGGGATCCTGGCTGCATCAGGAGGATGTTGCCAGCAGGTGAAGGGAGGGGATCCTGCCCCTCTGCTCAGCTGTGTCTGGAGCATTGTGTGCAGTTCTGGGCTCTCCAGTACAAGAGGAATGTGGAGCTTCTAGAGAGGGTCCAGTGTAGAGAAACAAAGATGATGAAGGGACTGGAGCATCTGTTGTATGAGGAAAGACTGAGTGCGGTGGGCCTGTTTAGCCTGGAGAAGAGAAGGTTGAGAGGAGATCTGATCAATAGGTATAAGTACCTGAGGGAAGAATGTAGGGAAGATGGGGACAAAATCTTCTTGGTGGTGGCCAGTGACAGGACAAGAGGTAATAGATAAAATGGATTCCTGAAACACAGGAAGTTCCATCTCTGTATAAGGAAGAACTTCTTGACTGCTGCAGTGACAGAGCCCTGGCACAGGCTACCCAGGGAGGTTGTGTAGTCTCCTTCTTTGGAGACCTTCAAAACCCCCCTGGATGCCAACCTGTGCCCCGTGCTCTGGGTGTCCCTGCTAGAGCAGGAGAGTTGGATTAGATGATCTCTAGAGGTCCCTTCCAACCTTAACCATTCTCTGATTTTGTGATCAGGTAAATAGCAAATAACATAACATCCTTAAAGGGACTGAAATTCTATGCCAAAAGAGGAAAAATATAGTATCCAGATTACTGTGATAAGAAGAAGGTGATCAGAAACTAAGAGGACAAGAAGAAGCAGAGTCATATAGACAGAAGAAATATTACTTCAGCGTAAGAAAGCCCAAACTGTTTTTCAGGAAAGAAGAATGACAGCTTTGTGGACCTGATTTACAATGCTACTTTTGAAGCTTCTATTGAATAAATATGAATTTTATTTTCAGGAGTAACAAAATACAGCAGTACTTCATTTCCAAAAGGAGGCTTACCAAAATTGAGAACATCTACTAGAGAGAAACTAAAAGAGGGAGTCAAAACTGTAAAATGCTGGCAGACAACGTGCTAGTGAGTCAAAATGAATGCACACCGTTTGCCAAAAGCCTTTTAGAACCATCACAGAGGAGGAAGCCAGTCATACTGCCTTGGCTAAACAAGAGAATAAGGGAGGCTGCTTAAGATAAGAAGGTGCCTTTCAAAAAGTTTAAATTGCTGAAAGAAAAAAAAAAAGATATAAGAAGAGTTTTGTGTGAACAGCTTGTAGAAAAACACGTATTTGTACTAAATCTTGTTCAAATGTGTATGTGGAGAGGAAAGTCAATCCAATAGTCAAGTTATAAAATCATTCCGCAGACAACAAAGTATAACAGAAACATGAAATAATTATTTCCATTAATGTTGGAAGGACCATTAGAAATTGGACAGCAAAAACTTTGACTTTCTTTCAGATATTTATGTTGTGTCCTTTTTCTATTTTTGTGGAGCCACTCATTTGATCACTGTTAACTGAACTGAAGTTTTCAGGACAGGAGGATAATCCAAAATTCATTTTTCATTTCTAACATTTTCTTTAAAAAAAATGCTATTAAAAAGTAATAGTCTTGAGCAGTAGCTACCATGTCTTTTCAACCACCTGTGTGGTGAACATAGTTTCTCTAGTTGTTTTAGGAGAAAACAAGGTCACCAAAGCTGAACCTCCCCAAATATGTTTCTTACCATGTTAGACATCCTCAGAGTCCTGCTTATCAGAAATACCAATCATTTAAGAGACAGCACTTTTTGAAGTGAAAGACTGTCCAAAAATAAGATAAACAAAGTTTGTTGACCTTTTCATTTTTGTTGTTTGTATGTTTACAAAGTTTGGGAATAATTTGGAGCTACTTGTTTTGTGTCTCATCATAAGTAAGATCTTAACTAAGACACTACCCTGATACTAAGTGCAGCTGACCCCAGCCCTAATTCCCAAGTGAGAACCCATGTCCCCTGTTGTGAGCGAACAGAACATTAGGCATCATCTTAATCTAAAAACTGATTTTCTCAGCTCTACAGATAGGGTCAAAACTCTATGCTGAGCTAAGGTTAGCAATGTAGAAGTCATTCAGCCTGACAGGTTGAACCAGCTTAAACATGAAAAGACAGAATCACATTGTACTACATCTTGGATGATATACTCATGTCAGAACCAACACCCATAAATTTGCTCTTCAAAATGCCAGAAAGATAAATTAACCTTTTCTTAACAGATTAGGAAAGTCTAACAAAAAGGAGTTGAAAATAAATAAATAAATATGCCATTTGTTATATTGAAATTAATATCTTTGTACATTAATTCAGGAGAAATAACACGATCACAAACCATGCAAAAACATGACTCAGTTACAAGAGCATAGCTCTCACAAACATCTGGAAATAATGCTGCTCTTTTCACACCTTTTAACCAATCAGTTATGGTTTCACACAGAAATCTCCAGAGGATGTTAATTCCTTAATGCCATGAATTGTATTCAACAGTGTAAAACTAAAATAAGCTTGGATTAGACAAATGACTTTCGTAATTAAATGACATTTGTAATTAAACTAATTCCAAAAATGTAGTGGCCAAGACCTTGTGGCTCCCTTTGGTTTAGTTGTCTTTTGCTGGAGGACATGGCAATTAAGAAGTAAACATAGTTAAAAAAATCGAATGAAATCCTTCTCTTGACTTCACATGCATTTTGAGAGAACAGGCTTGAACAAAGATCCATCTTACCAAGTTGCTTTCTGCCAGGTAGGGATTTACCCAGTTGCAAAGCGAATGAAGTCAAGCCAAGAATGCCTGCTATTAAAAATGAGGTTCTTCTGAAGGACTCACTGACCTCACAAAAGCTATCAAATTTCAAATGCTTTTTTTCAGATGTAAAAAATGCCATATTTTTGGAAAGGCAAAACAAGGTGATACTGGCCAGTTTTTCCTACAGAATTTCTAGAACTTCATACCTTCATTTGTAGCACAAAATCCATTAGATATAGGCATAAATGAGCAACAAGTACAATAACAGGTAGGAAAAAAAAAGTGGGTATTTTTCCTCTCTGATTCAAGTTTTATTAGTATTTTACTTGATCTGGAGCCAGAAGACCAATTCTTACTTTATCTAAACCACTATTAATGGGATAAGTCTTAGGAAAACTTTCAAAAGGTAATAGTAATTAAGCACTGCAATAACATTTCTGTAACAGAAGTTCTTGGTGGGAGATTTTTTTGTTTTATATTTTTAAAAACAAATAGCAGAAAAGTTTGTCAGAAGTGGTTTAAATAGAGTTGGTTCAGCTGTGACATCTGGGAGGGAGAAACATATCTTCCTTTCATTCCTATTTTTTTAATAAAAAAAAAGTTCCATAATTTTTTTTTCCTTTTAAGCAATTACTCAGGGAAAATAATCAAAAAAATGATAATTCAACACTTTATACATCTATTTGATTGATGATAAGAGGTGAAGGTCATTTGATTCATCTAATTATTAATATTCATTTATAATTTTTTACTAATCTGATTATTAGAATCTACCAAATATATATAAAATGAGGGTATTATGGCAGCTTGTAGTCAAGAATATTTTGCCTTCTTTCTGTTACTATGTGTCTGTTTTCAATTTTGTTTGCTTTTCTGTGTTATTCTTTTTTGTTTTATTTCATTTAACTTCTAGTTTTGGTTAACAAATGATACAGCATAGCAATATGGGCTGCAAACAATTCATGGGCCTTTAACAAGTACTAAATATTTCCAGGAAATGTTCCAAATTTAGATTATGGCATTACCAAATGAGATTATATAATACTTCTATTGCCTTTGAAATTAAATTTCCCCGTATAAATAAAATCTTATAAATAAATATGCTGTTCAGCTAAGCAGGTGGAATGTAGCCCCTTTATTGCATAGATGCATTTTTTTTTTTAATAAACAGATGATATGCTCGTCCAAACACTATGTTGCTATTACTTCTACATGTAAGAGACAAAGATGCCAAACTTCATTGGACAAAAGTATGGCTGCAGACAACAGGAAAAACGAATAACATCAACATCAGATTTCCTTTAGCCCAATTGCAACAAAAATGCCTATCAAGGCTGAGAAGAAAAAGTGAAAGGTAACCAGATTCTCAGAAAAGCATGGCAAGGACTAATATTAAGCAGGCGAGGAACACTTCTCCTACTGATTTTCTTATCTTCTACCCCATTTCTTAGCAAATTTCCACAATTCTTTTTTTCCCCCTTTTTTTTTTTTCTGCAGCAAGGTTTAATTCTTCAATTTTAAAAGTATTGATACAAAGCATGCCTCATTATGTTGTGGGAGGTAGCTAGTCTTCATTAATTCAATTCTCACTTCATTTGCTTTGCACACAGTCATAAGCAGCTTCAAAATAACTTAGATAACTTCTGCAGATTTATAGCTATAGTTTTGTTCTGCATTTGTTTTTGTTTTTCTCATTGTTTCAATATGTTATATGAATTTTAGAAAGTCGAGAACAGAAATGGTTGCTTCAGGGAATTACTTCATGTTGGAATTTTTAGGATAGTATCTCTGCAAACCTGTCTTCTGCATAAACTGCTAAAATGCTATGCCATAAACCATCTCAGATCAAGTTTTCTTACAAACAGGCAGCAATTCCCATTCTACCTCATATGGGTTGTCTGGAGAAGCAATCCTTTCCCCTATGTATGATACACATATACACGGTGGTGGTTGCAGCAGCAGAGGGATGCACCCATACCATGAAGAGCTGGGAAAGGAGTTATGTCAGTCAGTTATTGACTTTATTTAGACAAAAGAAGGTTTGCTTTGTTCACTGGAGACATACTCCTGTATTAAAGATACATACCCTGCACTGCATTTAATGCAAGCAGTCTAAGGCAAGCTGGCAAGGTAGCACTCTCATTTTAGCTAACACAAAGAGAGCACAGCTGAATAGAGCAGAGCCAGCATCTCCCAACACGTGCCAAGGGCTGGGAGGAAGCGTGTTGGTATATTTAGCACGTCAGGCCATCTCCTGGCCAAGCTGATGATTTCTTCCTTCTTAAGGCAAAAGCACAACGCTTTATGCAACTACCTTGGATCATGCTAAGTAAGAGTAAGGGAAATAAACTCTTCAGACACAGAACTTTTATTTAAGCTATTGTTATCTTGGGACATGTACCCCGACTAGAAAAAGGTAATATCACAGGAAAGATGCAGAAGCTTTGGGGAAAAAGCCACAGTAGCTACTAGAGATACCGCCTAGCAATTTCTGATGCCAAAGGAGGTTTTCTAAAAACATTTCTAGTAAAAATAAGTTTTCCAGTCTGCCACAGTCGCTATTTGAAAACTGCACAAAATAGAGCTTGGGGGGCAAGGACAAGGTTTATAACAACAAGGTTAAGAACAGTTCTGCAAAGTAAGTCTGTTATGTTCTTCTTAACAAAATCTTAAAAAAAAAATGCCAGTAAGCTCTGGCATTTGTGTGCATTCCTGAGGCACTCAGCAACCCCAGGCTACAGACTGCTGCAACATCTGAAAAGTTCACCAAAGCCTTGTTCCTCTGTCTCCCAAAGAAAACCAGAAGCCTATGAGATAGCATTCTGTGCCTATTACACATTTTCCTTACTTGAAAAGCCATCTGACATAGTCTAAAAAGCAATGAGTTTCTGATGAGGTTTTGCCAATAAGCTGGTGCTGCTGCTAAGCTCCTAGTAGGAGAGAAGTAAAGTGGCGTTGTAAGTGTTAATATCCTGCCAAAGCCCTATTAATTACTCTGCATTGGCTGCTAAATCACCGGCTTCTTTGTAGCAGTCCATATGCTGACTCAGATAGGATCTTGGAAAGCGGCTGCCCCCCGAGGTCAAGCAGCACGTGAGCGGGTGCCTGAGCCAAGCTGGCGCTGCTCCTGGCACACGTCACAACATCTGCAAGAAACCTCCTCCACGGTACCATGCTCTCTCTCCTTGGACTGCCAGGTCAGTCCATACCACTTGGCAAGCCCAAGCCTAATACTTATGAGTATCCTGATATGTCATGAAAATGATAGGCAATTTCACCCTGCAAGAATGATTAAGTGGCATCCCTTCAGCAGAGCCAACTGTTGACTGGCTTCCAAGCCTACAGCCGGCAGAGCCGACTTCACGTGCACAGGATAGTTCTCCTGGCAAAGCCCCGGAGCAGAACACGTGCTTGGGCAGCCTGTTGTGCCCATCAGCTCTCAGACAGCTCTTGGCACATGGAAAGAAAGAAGGGCAGCCTGTTCTTATGATCCTCAGGTCACCTCTCCCAGATGGTTCACTCTGCAACATCATGCTTTCCTTACTAGATACTTCCCTGAGAAGCCACAGTAAAATAATAGTGTAGCATATTAAACCTGCTATATTGCAACCATGAAAAGTCATGGTTCCTATTCCTACTCTTATTTCACTGAGGAGTTCAGTACATAGTTTGCAATCAGTTTTGATAATGAAATCTCAAAGATGCTTATATGCCTGGACAAATGCAAGTGACTATTTTTCTATCTACGCTTTTTTTTTTTTTTTTTTCTGTCAGGCAGATTATTCCTTTTATACCATTCCTTTCCTAATTGTTTGTCATTTAAGATTCAGTCAAAAGGCTTTAAAAATATGTCATAATAAGAAAAAAATACTCCTGAAACAGAACAGAGATTCAGCAGTAAAAGACTGTTTCTGAGTTTTGAAAGATGTACCAGATTTCTTTAAAAAATTTTATAAGCAGTGCTGTGAAGGTTCCAACATCTGGAAAAGACTTGTGTTGTTCACTGCCATGAGTAGTCTGAACTTATACAGAATATCTTTACACCAAGAGACGGGGTTTATCAGCACCAGATTCTGGCTGCAATCAGATGTGCACAGTGAAAACTAGCTCCAAAAATTCAAAGATGTATTGAGAAGTTATAATGAAGTGTACAATTGGAAATATTTATTTATGATTCTGTTCCAGTATAAGCCAAGCAATTGTCTGAAATCACTGGGAGTTGGTCTATTGGCTATTCAAAACCTAGAGTGAAGAGCTGATTGAGCTTGCATACAATCTTTTTAACTACATATGCTTTCTGACTTCGGACCAAAGGGGATACGTGCTTTATGACTGAGAGTTTTGACTAAGTGCATTCAAAATCTGCACTTACACCCTGACATAGTCCCAGCTTTTGAGCACTACAGGCTTCATTTCCTGTCCTAAGGATAGCAACAAGACTAGATCAGGCAGGAGCATTTGTCTTGCAGCAAGGTCACTGCAGCCCCTCAAATCTTTTGTAGACTGCAACTGTGTAAAGCCCACAGCCTCAACTGTATTTTCCAAAAGCATTGGCTAGAATCTGAAATCATGATAGTGTTTGTTTGCTATTCAAAAATACATGTATCTTAAAGTCCGTAGGACTTTATGTGTGACGCTTTTGCTTATTTAAAGGTCTGTTGGGCATTGGAGTGCAATATTATTGCAATTCAACTGTCAAAGACATCAATTTGATCATTGTTTTTGTCATAAATCAATTGACAAGAAAGAAATCTGTCTGTTGTCATTGAAAAAGCTTTATACCTGGGATACCACCAAATGCATATATACGTATCTCTTGACTGAGAAAAAAAGGAGCAATTTTTTTTGATGCCAAAAATAGTTGATTAAATAAATGGAGGCTACCAGCACATTTCATGGCAAATGTGCTACATTTCATGTAACAAATGATGGAGTAAAAATATTTAAAAGACAACCCATTTCTGGATTTTTGAATTATAACAACTATTGAGCTCTTAACAAAACGAATTGGGTAAGCAGAATGATTAACAAAAGATCTTAAGTCCATAACAAGTTACTTATCAAAAGTAGCCTCAAGGGAAGCTGAGGATGGTGAATTCCTCAAGATAACAGAGTTGCCTATCTGCACTGCTGAATAAAGCCTGCGGAACGGAGTCAAATTTCAAGAAATATTGAGGATGGGAAGGTGTTTTAGCTTCTTCTCCTGGATGACACAGACCAAACGCCACTCCTGTTCCAGGCACTAGAAAGAATAAAGCTGCACAAGGGTACACTGGGTCTCTAGGGTCCCACTAGGACTAGGACCACCTCAGCTCTCACAGGGTGGTGGGACATGTCCTGCTGGTGAAGCCTGACCCTGGCCCCCAGGAGCTCTGACCTCAAGCTCCTGAAGTAAAAACAGAATTGGAAATCCCTGGATTCTTGGAGGATTCACAAGGGAGAAACAGGATGCTTGAGGGAATAAGGGTGCAGCGAGATGCGTCCAAAAGACAGTAGCAAATGAGTGTTAGAGAGCTGATTGTTGTTTTTTATTTGCAAAGGTGGGCACTGTGGGTCTGGGTGGGTCTGGAAAGGTGTCAGAAATCTTCTCACTAGCCGACAGAGAAGTCTCACAATATGCAGTTTTCAGGGTGAGATGAATCCTTTGAACTAAAAGAATTGTAATAGAGGATAGTTACAGAAAGCCTTAAAAGAATATCTGAGACAGCTGCACATAACTTTCAGAATAACGTTCTTTCATAGCGCCCAAGTTCAGAGCCAGCTGAATCCATCTTTTGGCAAAGCAGAAGTGAGCTGTCCTGCCAGAGTAGTTGGTAGTAGATGCCCGTATGTCCAGTACCAAAGCTCCATCACTTTCTCCCAGTAGGTAGCTCCTCCTCCTGGAAAAGCAAGCAGAAGATGACTTTATTTTAAAAGGAAACACCACCAAAAGTCAAATGATAAGTCAATATTTTTTCAGTCTAAAATTAAAATCCATATCTAAAATTAAAATCCATGGAAGAAATAATCTTTTAATCTGAACTCAAATTACTGCCGGGAAAAAGGCACTTCAAAACTTGGAAGGTTCCCCAAATATAGCCACCGTCAACATCTGTAATCCCTGGAGTGGTGCAGAGAACAAAAGCGCCTCTCCCATTGAATTTTGCCTGAAGTGGCTGCATGTGCAGAAAGCACTTATTTATAAATAAGTGTTGGGAGCTGAATGAGTCAAAATATAAACACGAAAAAATACCTGGTATTTCAAAGAATATGAAAGTCTGCCAACGCAATTGAATGAAGTCTGAATTATAGAGCTGCAGGTTTTCGCCCTGCCAGGATTCAGCTATGTGAGTGCCTTATCAGTCATCCTAACAATAAGAGAAGATCCTGACCTGTTTTGCTTGCTTACTGAAATATGTTGTTGGCATTATCTGGTAATGACACAGCAGATCCTATAGACAAATTTTGCTACAAGAGCAATTTCTCTCATTTTCACCTTAAAAAAAAACTGCGGAGTAATTAACTTCACAGTAGTTCCATTTGGCAAAGTAATACAGTACCTAGAATAAAATATTCATTGATAATTGACTACGAGAACTGTAGTTAAACTATGTTCAGCTAATTTCATAGTTAACAGCTGTGAGAATGCAAAGGGTGCAGCTCTGTGTGAACAAACACATTTCAAGCCATTAGTGTCTGAGAGCCATTCTGTAAACAACTATAGCAAAACTTACCCACCACATAAAGAGAGAGTTGCTGGGAACAGGAAAAGAGTATTTTGTGCAAAGTTATGATATGATATATGATTCTGTATATGATAAAGAACACTTCTGAGAATGCAATCAACAAAGTACTTCTCCACACCCAATTAATGTATTTCTTCTTAAAATTTACTAAGCATGGCCAATGGCTTCTTTTCAGTGAGGACTCGCATTTCAAGGAAATGGAAATGCACTACAAATAACAAAAGCTGATAGAAACACGTGGTAACCAATGATGGAGCATCCAATGAAGTCCCTGACAGAGTGCATTGAATCAAACCTTCTGTTTTGGGGTTAAAGTTCTATTTTTACCCCTTTATGAAGTCTCTCCATGGTTCCCTTAAATTGAATTTTCTGTTCCTCAATGGGAAACAAAACATAGTTCTACTTATCCTGTTTGACTGTGAGTAGCTACTTTAGCTCACACACGCTCTCTATCTCTGTCTCTGGCTTCTTTCTTTTCATTTATCAGATCTCTTAAGTATTTTATTTATTTATTTATTTATTTATTTATTTATTTATTTATTTATTTGTTGTTGAAAGAAAGCTTGAAGCTCAATGGATTTCTTTTTAGGGCTTCAACTATCATCATCTTTTTCATCTCTGGGCAAAGCAACTAGAGTGAGGAAGACTTCACACACCTAAAGCATCACTAGGTAACTGAATCCCACACCAGATCTCCACACAGGAGGAGCTTGGACAACTGGAATGCTTTCAAACATCTGAATCTAGTGTCTTCATTTTTAATTAAAACCCAACTTAAGAATCCTACATGCACAACTCAATTCTCCCAACTTTCAAAGGAGCTCAGGAAAAAGATTCTGGCTCAAGCTATATGTATTTACCATCAGAAAAATGGATAAGTAGCAGCAGAACAACCATCCTGAATAAGCTTAGACCCCAAATTTGTTTTTAACCTTCACACTCAATATGCATCTTCTCAAAGAGAGACATCTCTGTCCCCACCTGTGTATCTAACTTTTCTCAGCTAGAGATGTGAGCAATAGGGTCTTTTTTGTATATTTTAATAGAGAAAAAAAAGTTATTTTAGTCACCTGATGAAACTAAACAAATCCTTTCTTTTCCTTGATCTGTTGCAGAATTTCCATTTTCAAAAAAGGAAAAACAATAGCACTATCATAATGGATTTAAAGCAAAATAAAACATCAGGAGCTTTTGGAGTTCATTACCAAAAGATAGGTAAAACTACGCCGGTGAAAGATTCCCCATGATATTGAGCTGATCTTCCTAATCTCATCTAAATCTAGTATATGGTATAAATCAACAGCATAGTAGTAAAGAGTCCAGGCAAATGGAAAATTTTGGCTTTCTGAGCCATTACTAATATCTGAATTTTATTCAGCTGAAGAGAGAGCTGCACAGAAGTGAGCTTCATTCCACTCCCAGGGCAGGTAGCCTTATTCTGCCCTAAAAGGAAGATATCACAGGAGGTTTACTCCAAAGAGAGTCACTGCTAATAGTTCTGAAAATACTTCTGTCTGCTGATAACAAATATGTGAATTGCCTATCTGGGAGGTACAAATTTAGAGGAAACATTGGAAACTCTACTAGAAAACAGCAGCTTGGAAGGCTCTGCACCACATCAAAGAAGTTTCCAAGAGCTGAGATGAGATCGTAGTTCACATTTACATTTTACCTTGATGTTTTTTTCTGATTAAATAATATTTTAAAATTCAGATTTAGAGTTATTTCCTTATTAAAACGTTGCCTGATCTTCTTTTGGCTTCTCTTTGTTCATATTCAAAGCCAAATATTACTCTAATTGCATTAACAGAAAAAGATCTAATGCACTGTTAACAAAAAGAGAACTGGAAAAAAATCCATGCACAGCCAAGTCAGATAACTTGTTTAGCAACAGGAGGTGATTCTGCTAAATACAAAGATAACATTTATTCACTGCTTTCATTTGTTTTCAAACTTTCAAAAGTTATTTGCCATTAAAGCAAGAGAACTGATCAACAGATTCCCAAGTTCATAATGTGATGGACTAGCAGAGATCTGACAAACTACCAATTACGCCAGGATTTTTGGTAGTATATCAAAATTTCTGTGGTATTTTGTAGACAGAGATCTTGTAGACCTCCAGTCTATAAACTCCCAGTCTTAAATGCATTAAATTTTCCGTGAATTTCACATAAAAGAAAATCACTTTTTTAACTTGAGTACGGGTCTTGGGGTTCGATGTGCTTGGGTACTCCTCATCCTCAGAAATCATATTAACTACTTAGGTGGATATTTCCATATATATGTATATATGTAGGTACTTACACTCAGCTTCAGGTTCCTTTCTTTAAACTTTCCAGTAATGTTGATTGTAATCCTTTCTATTAAGCAGCACATATAAGTAATATAATTCCCTAAATTCCATTAATAGTTAGTCCATAAATTCCTTATCTTGGCATGAAATGTATTTTCACCTGCACATGCTCTATCTCTTTCTGTTCATATATGTATGTAATCATTTCGCCTAAGAAAAGAACAGCTGGCTTTCAGGAGTTTGACACTTTGAAAAATGTATTTCCATACTTCATAAGCACACAAGATAGTTTTGTTTGCATATTGTCCTTCTCAATTTCATCTTATTGAGGCCAAGGGAATAGAATATTTAAAACTAAGCTTTCCTGCTCTTTCTCCCTCCTAAAAAGAAGGGCTAATTTGTTCCCATTCCTCATTTTGTTCCCATTCCCTAATTTGTTCCCATAACTCATCCAAGTAAGTACATTATTCCTTTCAGCTGTGAATGCAAATGCAACTAAACTCTAGGCAAAAATGATGCTGCTTTAGCTTATCAAATTCAATTCAAAAATGATTCAGTATACAAATCACCTATTACTGTGTGTTCAGATTATTGGAAAGTCTATATGCTATGTGGAACAGACTAAACAAGCTAAACAAGACCAAAGAAGCTAAAGCATTTTCACAGCTGGAGGATCAATCATCAATCAAAGTTTCTTGATACGCAGATCATCTATGAGACTCTGTGTGTAGCAGATGTGTCATGTAGAAGCTAAAGACTTGCATTATATAAATGGTATTGCACAGGATCATCAGACTTCTGGGCAAGCACTTGGCAGAAACATAGTTCAGAGTAATTAGAGTTTCTCTTTGGAAATGAACAGAGGATCATCTTGATCTGCTTTCCTCCCTCAACTCACTTCTATACGGGCTTGCCTACCCTTGCCATCCTGAAGTTTTAGGTGCCTCAGCCTATGCAGAGCAGTAAATTGTTAGAGAGATGAGAAACTATGAAACCAGAATATTATTCTATATATATGCATTATTTTATATATATATATATAGGAGATTATATATATGTATATCCTTAACATGTTTCACACTGTTCCCATCCCTTTAGGTTTCTCAAGAACAAGCATACTCACTTATCACTGATTGTTCTTAGGAACAGAAGTAGCATCCTAAAGCCAAGGCATAGAGGGAAATGACAGTACCCTGTGTTTCTATTTGCAGTGCCTACAGACACCAGCCCAGGGTGATTTATAGCAGTGCAGTGCAAATGCCTCTCTAAGTGCATTTGCCTTAGCAGCTAAAACACATGTATGTATTACTCGCTAAAGGGAAAGTAAGCAGAGGTGAGAGACTGGCTAAAGCAAAAGAAGAAGGTGATGTAAAGGTTAAGAAAATAGCTGCTTTTACTCTTCCCACAGCTTCCATGTAATTTTCTGAGGTCTGTGTTAGGAAGATGGCATTTTTGAGCAGTGCTTCTGGACACATTCATCTAAAGACATATTGCAGCTAGCTGTCTCCCAGATAGTTCCATATGTAGAGTGGGTCTGTAAGTTAATAAGAGACTCTGGCCACTAAGTTATCCAATAATTCCAAATCAGGATGTTTTGCATAGAGGTCAATCTTTTTTTTCAGGAAATTTAACTAATGAAAGTAAAGTATACTGTTGCTGCGCTCACTTGCTAAAAGACTGATAATATAAAAAGTATCTAAAGAATCTAAAGCTAACAGTTTACACAGAAATGTTTTGCCATCTGTAATGACATTTTTTGGAGGTTAAACAAGGATGATAGCATAATAGCATATATGGAGAAACAGATCTGGATGCTTGTTTATAAAGCAATTTTACCTAATTCATTCATCAATGATCCCTAAAGAGCTGGACTCCTGTTCAATGGACAATACATATTTCCATGGAATACTTTCCCTTCACTAAAGCTAGCTGATTAACACTGTAGCTGTCAGGAGCATGTAACATTTTAGTAATGCATTTTACAGACCTAAATTATTACCTGTTTTTCATTTTCTACAGCTCTTTAAACATGTTAGCTTCTGAGTTTTACAAGACAAACATTGTACAAGATAAGTAATTCTTTATATTCTTTATTTAAGTTTTGGTTGAAAGTTGACTGCAATTCCAACTGCATGCCAAGGAAAAGGTCTAAGTTTATTAGATTTGGTGTTTTGCAATCTTTTAGCTTTTAAACTAGTCATGATAGCTGTTTTCAGTGATGACTACTTTGTTTATTGCATGATTCTGTGCAAACCTTCCTTGGCTAATGCAAATAGCAGCCACAAGAGCTTCTGTGCCATCCTGACATAGCGAAAGAGAAGGAATGAACAAGGCCCTTGCATATTGCCAGTAGTAACTACATTGGCACTGATTTCTCAGGAAGCCTAAATCTAATCTAATTTAATTCTAAGGGAATTAAGGAAGCCTTTTTTGGTTGGTTGGTTGGTTGGTTGGTTGGTTGGTTGGTTGGTTTTGGTTTGGTTTGGTTTGTTTTTTTTGGTATCTTTCTTAATATGTTATTAATATCTGGTTAACTATGCTCCAGAGCAAATATGCTCCAAAATAAAATCCTTACAAGTCCCTCGTTTGGCAAGGCTGTTCCCTCAAAGTGGATGTTTTGGATCTCAATATCCACAAGTCATTGCACTACTGTGCTCTGAGTTCCCCGTCAAACCAATACAAGAGGAATGACACTTTCCCACAGAGGACTGGAAAATAGTATAAAATGCCATTAGTGAAGATGTGATCAATACATTTTTAAATCCCCAAAAGCATGTTTCTATGTTTTATCCCAGATGGCACAAAGTCTGTTTTATGTAGTTCATAAAGATCTTGGCCTTCTGAAGAAAGAGAAGGTCTGAATTTGCTACAGATTATCTTAACAAAGATCCATAGAAGTTCTGACATGTAAGTAAACAATAGCATTTCACTCGTGTTTTGGGGTTTTTTTGGTTTTTTTTTTTTTATTTATCATTATTATGACTCTACTATCACATTTATCAATCACATTTCCTAATTAGCATGACAAGGCTTCTCACAGCACACATTTTTCTGATTTTAATTTTAGACTTGTAGCTGCTCTTGTTTCAAAGTATTTTTAATACTGTATCATATTATTCAAATCTCTCGTGTTTGTAAAATGTAAATATCATAGGTACAAAGTTTCATTCCTATCAGGTTTTCAAAACTTTCATACATTCTCGGTAAAATCTTCTGGTGTTCTTGTGATGATGAATGGAAAGTGACAGAAGAATCACTAGCTGCAAAATTCATCACTATGACACAATCAGGTTGGGATAAAATTTGGAAAATGTGCCATCTGCATATACATAAGAACTTCTATCTATATATTGTCAGCTCGTCATTTAACTTCCAGACAATGTTGCTTCCATTAAGATGCAGGCATAGTCTTCTCAGTTTCTTTTTTTATGATATACTAGAGTACACAAACATGGATTTCTCAGTTCAGTTGCCTTCTTTGATGCTTCATCTCCATCCAGGTACAGTTTTCTGTTACTTTCAAAAAGTTTTGTCTCTGGCAGTCTGGCAAACTTCCCTATTCTAAGAGAACTTGCATAGCACTCCTTTAAAAAGACATTACTCATGGTCATCATCTCATCCTCCTCTTGCATTTTGTGAGACTTCACTTCTGTATTTCACTTTCTATATTTATTGATAGTTTTTGAATAAGTCTTCTTTTCTGAGCTGTCCATTTTGGTTCAGATGATGTAAAACAGAATTCAATATATTTCCTCTAGGGATCCAAGGCATCTGCAGTCAATATTACCTCATACTTTTCTAGGTAAGTGTGTTGGGTTTGTTGTCTTTCCTCAGTTATATGCTGTCTGAAGAAGACAGGCAAGCACCCAATGTATAGAGCTTTTTAGATTCATCTGTCCTTGGAATCTACATAAATAATCTACTGATGAGGCACTTGCAGACCCTTCCTGCATCTTCTGGGAAGGAGGTTGTGTGCACTAACAGCTTTAAAGCAGTGATGGCAACAACATAATTAAAATTAGTTTGGGGAAAAACAAAGCAGTACAATTTCACACACAAAAAAAGTCCTCTCTGGTGCTCCCAGTTTTTACTCTCTAGTTTGACTCTAATATAATTTTATTTGTCCATCTGTCTACATATACTATATGTGAAGCTGGGGACAACTTAGAGCCACTAAGTCAGCGTTGCAGTGCACAGATGCATCTGTTGGTGAGAGAACGCTAACAATTTCACCTCCCCACGGCATTATGAGAAGTGGGTTTCTTTCTTTAACCATGCTTGAAGAGTTGTTATTGAATACTTGGCAGGCTCCTAAAATCCTGGCACCAAAAAGGTATTTTATTCTACTTCAGAAGAAAGCAAACATGAAAAGGCTATTAGAAAGATGGAGAGATTTTTAAGGTCGGTATTAATTTTCTGTTGTCAGCAAGTAGACTTAAACATTTCTAAACTCCATACCTCAGTTAAAAGTACAGCTTATAATTATGGGGTTTTGACACAGCAAAGACAAAACATGAGCTAACTGTAATTGCACAATATAGAGAGCTAAAGTCATCACTATGTTTGATATACCTGTCTATCACTGTTACCTCAATAATGATTAACTTTCCTGGCTGTAAATGGGACTCATTACTCTTCTGTTATGTGTAAATGTTTTAATTTGGAAGATAACATATTGCGAACCCCAGTATCTCCATATTCCCTTGGAGCCATCCCAAGCAAAGTAATGATTTTCATTTCAGACTTTCATTCCACTCTGCACTTTTCATTGCTATGAGGGTTTTGTGGTGATCACAAAACGCTAGCCCAAGCAAAATGCAACTTTATACTAAAATTCATCTAAGATGCCCAGAAGTGTATTGTAGTGTGTTTTGAAAAAGTACGTTATTTTATTCTATATTGTCGACTTAATGAAATGTGAGCCTGTAACCCATTTATGTTTGTTCCATTTTCATCTCAGTCCAGATTATTAAAAGTGATACAAAAATGACATATTTTCGGGTCCAGAAACAAAACATTCCTCTTTCTATAGAGAATCAAAATCAGCTAAATATATATATTTTTAAGTCAAAATCTGTATTATGATGTAAAGGAAACTTTGTCCTGTTTTTCATTACTTATATCTGTCATTTGTATTTTACCTCAAAATGGGAATTATAACAATATATGATTTTTGATTTCTCCTTTATTTACCATAGGCTAACTTCTGATTTCCTGATGCTTTGCTGTAAAAATGTTTCTTACACTTTATTATTTTACCACATTTTCCTTATTCTAATTCTTCCATAAATGTGTTTTCAAGAGCATCTCCAACACCCTCTTTGAATATATTGTTATATGCTACTTTCAATAGACAATTATACACATTTGTACATCCTGAAACAGACTCAGTAACTGCTTTATCAGATGCTTTCTGCTTCTATTTCATATTTTCTTACAACTTCAAGTTTCTGTCAGGAAAAAATGAATAAATCATACCACACTGAATAATTCTTTGAATTATAATTTAGTTCATAAAATGATGGCAAAGAAATAATCTAACCAAAAAATAACTTGCTGAAAACACCATGATTTTTTCTCTGAGCCCTTAAACAGACTTGTTAGAATAGCAGCGAAAAACTGTGATTTTTGCAGGAGTGTATTGTTCCCAGACTTGTTATTAATGGCAAAAATAACATTTTAAAGGCAAGCAATACCTGAAATTATATTGTAGTTGCTTTACTGAATCACTTCCTTACCAAAGGCAATTTAACACATGTTCAACACAAACATGGGTATTGGATTTATTTCTCATAAAACAAGTATCCATATCCAAATCAGTGACTAACGAACTTGTTGAGAAATCTATTTTAATGAGTGTTGCATACAAAGCCGCAATATAGAAAATTCACATTAAACCATTAAATACAGCACAACAAATGCTTATGAAGATGATTGTGACAAAAGGAGACACCAAAACTTAACTATCCAAGCTCTCTTTGCACATATTATAAACCAAAGGTAAGAAAATGCCTTTTCACAGAGTCACCGAATGGTTGAGGTTGGAAGGGACCTCTAGTCCAACCTCCTGCTCCAGCACGGACACGTAGAGCACAGGGCACCAGTCGCATCCAGGCAGGTTTCCTGCAGGTTTCCAGAGAAGGAGATTCCACAACCTCCCTGGGCAGCCTGTTGCAGGGCTCTGTCACCCTCACAGGAAAGAAGTTCCTCCTCACATGGAGATGGAACTTCCTGTGATTCACCTTACACCCATTGCCCCACTGGACCCTTTTGATCAACTTCAACATGTTTGTGGCAGAGAGGAGAGAGAATTAAGCAATAACAACCAAATCAAGGAGATAGAAGAAAGCCAGTATCCTGACCAAAATCAGTCATTAAAACTCCTACTGAAAATGCTGTTGTATTGTATTTCATCCAATACAAAGTTTTACTCCTGAAATGTGCTGTCTTTTAGGTAATGCAATTTGTAAAGTCCATGCACAATAATTTGCTTGGCAGTCACAATCTAGTGAGTCATTAAAGACTTATCTGCAGGCTCTGGTTCTCTGAATCCATCAATCAGAGCTAAAGCAATAAAAACTTGCCAAGGGCAAAAGCTTTGGGGCTCATTTTCAGAACATCTGAGCACCCTCAGCCTGCAAAGTAGCTACAGGTATTCAGCACAATAAAAAACAAGTCTGCTGTCTCATCAGTGATCTTTGTCTTGCACTATCCCTGAGAAAAAAATGCTTTTGTGTATTTCTTTGTAAGTCAGCTGTCACACTTTCAGAAGTAATCAGTTTATTTGTTAACTCATTTAGCTATAGTAACACTTTTTGTTTGATCACAGCAACGTTTCTGAAAGCTAAGTTAGACAAAGGAAGAGACAGGATTACACAATGTGGTTATGTCATCATGAACAAGAGAGTCCAAGAGTAGTTAGACCATCATCCTGACTTGCCACTGAAGAAATATCTTATTGAGTTAAAAACTTCCAGGCAAAAACTTGCCAGTGGTTCATGGAGAATCTTTCTTCACTGGCACTGGAATTATTTTTTTTATTATTGGGTCTGAACTTGCATTGGGGAGAGATAAAATGACAAAATTTTGAATTATATTTCAAATTAGACATTCTTAGAATTAGAATCCCCTTAGAAATAGGATCTTTTATCTATCTTATTGTAATTTAAACTGCTTTAAACTGCTTTAAAGAGGTGAATCATCCCTGAATTACAGGTCCATGCCTAAGAGCTGCAGGTTAGAATTTGAAAACGTCTGGGTTTAGTGTTTTGATTCAGACACTTTCTAAGTATATGAATGGTTATAGATCATTTCAGCTAGGAACTTACCTACCTGAAGATACTTCTCCAGGTACCACACTGAGGTTGATGATTTGGAAAGCTAGTAAGGTTTGCTAAATAGGAAGTTGTGATAATGATTCCCATAAATTATAAGATGCACACAAGATTAAAACATTGCCAATCCCCCCACTGTTATGACTTTTCTCAAGATGTCTTTCTTCAAGATCCAGCTCCTAAAATAATAATCTGAGTTTTCCTTATATAAATATATATATATATAGTTCCTTCCTCTTCAAGGGAATGTTCAAAAATGGGATTTCATAACATCCTAATACTTTAGACTTCAAAAAAGTAAAAAGTAAGTTTACTTTTACCTATTTGTGTTTTTTATTTTTTTATGTTGCAAAAAATATCATTTCAGGAGTCAGAATCACTGAATCGGAATGTCAATTCAGGAGATTGAAAATGACGAGAATTAAAATTTTGCATAGAGGTTTCTTCATGCAGGTGAATGGGAACACTGAGAAAGAGATACAGAGGATATTTACAGAAAAATATTTTGGCCAATATAATTTCCAACAACTGCTGTGACCTGCGTTCACTATGCTTTATATTCCTTCCTTTCAGAGAAGAAAAGGAAGCATTCATGGCAGGCCTGCAGGAACACAGCAGCACAGTTTGCATCATATATATGTGACCAGGATACTCCTAGCTGGAGGCTCTCTGGAAGAGTCAAGGAGAGAGCTAACAACAGGGAGAGGGCTGCAAAGGGACAAAAAGTCAGAGTCCATTTGCTCCTAACCAACAGAACTATAAAGACAAAATACTCAAAACCAAAAATATTTCAGTATCTTAGCTACCAATTGTGAGGGCAACAAGAAAGACGAAGTAGAAATCCCTGTGGATAAGAGGAAATGTGATTTAATTGGCATCACTGCATCCAAGAGAAATTCCTATGATTGAAATGTCAAATCTCAAGGGTAGGGTTGCGACAAAGAGGTGAGTGGGTGGTGTGGCGAGCTACATTAAAGAGGAAACATTTATTGTGGAATAAATGAGAGCTCTGAGCAGCAGGTCTTGCACATATTGGTACATGGATCAGCATGCTATTAAAGGCGAAAAGAGTCTAATAACAGGGGTCTGCTACAGACCACTAAATCAACATGGTGAGGAAGAGAAGTTAATCCTCTGTAATGAGATAAAATAAAATCTGTTTATACAGTAACTTTGGTTAGGGGAAATGGGCAGGAGGCCTCAAACAGCTGGTGAGAAACAAGTTCAAGCAAATACGGAAGATAATTGCTCAACACAAATCCTACGACTTGTTAGACAAGTTGACTTTGATTTGCTTGAAGGTATGAGGTAAAGGGATGAATAAATCACAGGTCTGAGATGTGGACATTTGTCTACTGCTAATTTTTTAAAAAAGCAAATTGACGAAGCTGACATTATTACAAAAAAAGTCCTGTTTAGATTACTCCAATGTATTATTCTGTCTGGCAGGTAGAATATTGCTGAATTGGACCACTGAAAATGCACATCTGTATCTCTTAAATTGTAACTAAATGAAAAAAAAATCAAAAAGATATGCAGATCTTCTTGAATTTTAAAATATATCAAGGATTTCTCAATAATTTTGTAATTTCAGTTCCTATATATCCCAGAAAATGTAACATTCAAGGGAGAATTAGCATATTTTATGCTATTTATTCTTATTCTATTTTCAGAATATTATTAAAAAGTGAAAGACAATCTGCTACACAGTTTTTACCTGACAAATAAATCTACAGCTATTATGGTAGCAATCGTGCCTGCTCCAGCAACAGTTTTCTTTTTTTTCTTCAGGGTTAAAGAAAACCTCTCATGCTGAAATATTTAAAAATATTTCAATGATTATTTTAGGAACACAGTCTTTAACCTCACAAAGCCTGCACTATGTGTCCCAACGTGAGCTGTGCCTCCGTTAGATCTTTCCAGGATCACGTGGAACGCGTGGGCAGCAGGAAAGCCTCCGCACAAATCAGCTGAAGACAGAAACACAAAAATCTCTATCTAAAAATGTAATTGCTTATAATGAAGCCAGAAAAAGCAAAGGCACAGTGAAGACTTCTCAACACCAGACCATACCCAGGAAGATCATTTCTTCTTGGGAGAAACATCTTGATACTGGCAGTGTTGACAAAGCTATGACACATCCCCAGATCTACTTCTGCTCTTATCTATCTTCTGCTTCTTCTGTCTTTAATGTGCTCAAGCTGGAACTGCCCCTCTGAATCAGAAGCATTAAAACCATCAGTAAGAAACCCAGAAAGGGGTGAAAATCACCTGCCCATTGCATGTTTCAGGAGGATGCTGGAGAATTCATAAAGCAAGTTGGAGTCATTTAACTCTTTCTTGTGCCACGAGTGCCTTTGAGGAAACCAAGAAGTGTGTCAAGGTCACTCATACCCAGTTCTAATGAAGCAAGGCATAAATCACAAATTATTAACCATCCGCTGGGAGTAAAAGTGTAATTTTTTTAACAGCTAAGTAATTAAAAAGGCAAATGTGTTTCATGTTCAAAGAATGTTACTATATTAGATAAGGGAATGGTCCATGACCATGTGACACTATTAATATGACCAAAAATGATCTGGTCTTCTAAATTACTTTATTTCCCATAGCAGCATAATTTCAGATGAGTAATTTGAATTTCATTAATAGCTGACTGTTAAAAATGCCATTTTATGTAATTTTAGAAGTAGTTCTCTTAATAGCTCTTTTCTAGTTAGTAGCTCTAGTAGCTCTAGCTCTTTTCTAGCTTAGTAGCTCTATCTAGTAGCTCTTCTGATTCCTTCACCACCTTCCCAGAGTTGTGTTTATTTCATAGTGGGAGTTACTTATGCCAGACTGTATAGCAACTCTCCAGAATATTTTTTTAAATAAGATGTATAAAAGAGAACATTCAACACAATGAACCCGTATAAATGATGAAGAGAATGCGAAATCCAATCTCACTCGAATAGAAACCCTCTCTTAATGCAAGATAATCTCATAACTTCATAAACATTGTGGGGTTTTGCTTGATTCTGTCACCCTGTCTCATGCTGATTAGCAGCATCTTTTGTAAGCAGCAACACTGAAATCAGTATAGAAGATTCATAATCCATTTTATTTAAGTCATATAAGTAAGAGGAGGAAAAACAGGATGGCTGCTTTCTCCAATATAGAAACACAAAACAGGAGGTAGATTTACCTCTTTCTCATTAAAGACAGTACTTGCATGATAATTTTATTTTTCCGTAGCATATCATGGTGTGTTTCCTTGGTAACCAGAAACTTCACCACAAACTTCAGTGGACGGCCAGCAAAGTGGCCCATTGCTTTTCAGTAATGTTTATTGAACATGCAGCACTTACCAAGAGGAGCCACAAAATGGTGTCTAAAACATTATCTCATTTCTTAATCAAGTGAAAAGTGTTGATCACGTAAAATTGGTGTGGGATGGAGAGAGAGAGAAAGCCAGAAAAATAATAACCGGTTGTAATTAGTGTTGAAAGGGGAAAATTTTGCTACCATGAATCTAAAGAGAACTATGTGTTGATTTATGAAAATGTGTCTCAGCACCTCCTTTTTTTAGCATTACCAAAAATAGTATTACTAAAAATTATAGAAATATCTTCCTTGGAATATAATAGGCAGATAATAAAGAACACCTACTGACTTTAAAAGTTAACAGACACAGGTAAAATCAATTTTCTTTTAGAATGGCAAAATATTTCAATGAAATGTGCTGTTTAGTTACAACCTTGAGAGGTAATGATAGCAGCAAGATTTAGTTAGCTGAAAAAGAAAGAAAAAATCCTGTAATCAGCTTAATCTAATTAAATATTGGTTTGAGAAGTAAACAAATTCTTGTCTTTAATAACACTTTAAATTGGATACGCTGCAGATCTCCCAGCATACAGGATTCTTCACTGATAAATGAATTACTAAGTATGTCAATAAAACAAACTCCTTTGGTAAATTCAGGCTATGTGAGTGCATCTTAACCCTCTGCTTCTATATGAAGGAATATTTATAGCAGTAACTTGCAGCTATACCATGTGCAATCACATGGTACATACATAGACTAAACCAAAGTATGCAGAATTGGAGAACAAGCTTCACAATACGTTATTTTTGCATCTTTATTGTTGGGGCCCGCGCATCACTTTATCACAAAACATATGAAAAAAGCCTTTGTAATCACATATCTGAGGAAGTTACAATACATGCAGCGTTAGCTTATCTGCTTTTTCTTGCTTCAATAGAATACTGAATGTCTGCTACTACAGAAAGGAAATGATTGCAAGGAAATTTTTAATTCCTAAACAATGCTGTTAAAAATCTGAACTAACTAGTAGGTGTTATATGGTGCTCAGTGACCAGATCTGGAGGCTCCAGGAAATATTTCCCCTTCTGGAAAGTGAGACCCTTGCATCTCAAATCTTTGGTGTTTCGCCCAAATTGACAGAACTGCACATAGCCCCTAAGTGGGTGATTTTAAGGCCCTGAGAAAGTGGTACATCTTAGTAAAAGCTACCAAAAGTGGCTGTTTGAGGCTGGCCAGTATTACATGTAGCGGCTGTCAGTCTCCTTGCAATGCAGTAACAAGTTTTTCACAGTGTCTGGCTTCTTCTGGTGAATTCCTTTGAAGGAAACTATTATTCATGTTAATGAAACTCTACAATGTGCTGGAATAGCTGGAATATCTTTTCCTTATGAGAGGCACAGCGAATTCTGGTAGCATATGCTTTAGCCTGCAAAGCACCTACTGGCGGATCCAAATGTCCCATAAAACTGAAATCATCTCCCTGACAAATTCACAGTCGTTTGCAAATCTGTTTCTGCTAAACAAGCACAGGAATAATATTAATGGAGTGACAAATTTAACTCTGATCCAAATGAACTCTGCCTTCTGACTCTTCTAGCAGGTCTGAATTTTTTAATTCCTCTGCAATCATTTACTCCCAGGGCTGCAGTGAGAAATGCTTGTCACCATTCCCATCATGAGCACACGCTGCCTTTGGCTTCAGCTTTTTGTGATATGGGGAGATGAGACAAAGTCAAATATCAGTTAAAAAAAAAAAAAAAAAGATTTCATTGTTTTAACTTCATTCCTTTTCCACTGTGTCCTTAATTAATTCGTGACAGCCAGCTGGAAGATGCTAAACATATTCTAACCGTTTCACAAGTACCTTGCAAAAGTGATGCTTTCACGTCAGACCACCGGGTTTTATTATTAGCATCAATCTTGTTTTAATTACCGAATGTACAAACACTGCATGCTGCAGACCTGCTGGGAGAGAGTGCGGCGCCTGAAGGTGATACTACAGCAGAGACACCCCTCTCCCGTACGGTGTGCCCACGTGAGCTTTTATCTCTCCTCCGGTAACGAAAAGTCAGTAGTAAATCAATTAAAAGTGTTAAAGCTATTGGCAGGCTAACAAGCAAGCACTGACAGCGTAGCAAATGGAGAGCCTCGCTTCGGTATCAAAGCAGGAGGGAGGGTTTCATGGACGGGTAGCAAAGGGCTGAGCGTGATGGTGGAGACAGCCAAGGACAAAGCCGTTGCGTGAGAGCAGCCCGCAGGGATGCTCATCGACCGCGGGAGAACGCCAAGGAGGGAGGCAGAGCGAGTGCGTGCTGCATTTCTCCAGAGGAGGAATGAGCACTGCAAATGCAGGCTCCTGAAATATGAAGTAATTAAAAAAAAAGTGTTTCTTGCTATATATTTTGTTACAAAGAGAACAGAATATCTATCCCGTAGATCCATAGATTTTTTGCTTGATGAATTAGCTTGTAACCTTTTAAAAACACTAGGATAACTTTTCATTCAAGTTGTGTTTTTTTTTTTCTTTTCAGCACATTACATAGCTTCTCAAAATTATTTAAACAGGACAAAGCACACCCAGGGATAGACTATTATTCCTTTTCTATGACTGACACAAAAGACTTCCAGTGGAAAGAAAATAGTGCTGTGACTCATACACCATGAAATGACTGTTTGTAAAATACAAAGGCTTCCACACATCCCAGGGAAAGAAAGAGTGACAATATTTAAATCATGTCTTTTGACATTATCAGCTAATCAGGAAGCAATGCAGTTCCAGAAATTTTTTATTTTTATTTCCAAATCATAATCTCCCTTGACCAAATCCTGGTCAGGTTCATCTTTTTTTTTTTTTTTCCATTGCAGGTTATTCAGATGCTTCTAATACAATACAGAGTTATTTCCCTTAAGCCAAACAGCTGAGCTTTGTTATCAGAGCTGTGTTCAGAAACACTACTTCAGCCTATAACTGAACAAAAAGTCTATTCACACCTTTTATATTGTTGCATTCGCTTCTCCAGTAGAGTAAGACTGTTGTCACAGAATCCACACATGGTACTTGAAGTATAATTTATTTTTCAGAAATTAAAGCAGTTAGCTCGTGAGTCATAAAACCCCATCAACAGTTAGTTCTGATATTTTTGTTCCTGGAAGTCAATGATAGTTTCCTGCAAACTGACAGGTACAAATGTATTCAGTGTAAATACTTTTCTGGAGGAATTTTTGAAATGGTACTTCTAGCAGACAGACTGATTTTAAATAAACCACAACTAAGCCAGTGCAGATACCATTTTGAATTGAAAGGCACTCATCACATTAGGGATGGCTGGGATTCAGACCTGAAGTTGTTCAATCCTGGATGCTTATCTGTATCTCTGGAGTCTTCAAAGTTGGGTTTTGAAAATGTATTTTAAGAGAATACAGATTTTTTTTCTGTTTGTGACACTTCTACCACATAGTAGTACAAAATTCCCAAGGCACAGTGTCCAGATTAGCACTTCCTCATCTTGCTTGTTTCAGGATATATAAAAATGTTGATATATAAAAGTGGAAATATTACTTAAAAGTCAAAGAACCACAAAGCTGAGGGAAATAAGGTCAGACATTTCTAAATAAGAAAATTGTTAAGTTAGTCATGATGTTTTTATTGCAAAGTGTTTCAGAGCCTTTCTTAAGTAGATATTCCATTACCTGTAAATATCCGAAGAACCATTGGTTCTCTCCTGCAAAACCATATATCAGGCCTTGCTTGGACTCAGGCATATCAGGCTATGGAAAATGTCTCTTTTTATACTCAGTGTATTATTTAGCAATACACATGAATATTTACTATACTTTCTACTCCCAAAATAATGAAGTTATTATTTAGACATTGACTATGGATTCACAGTGTCCCACTCAGTAACAAGAAATCATCTTGGCATACTTCACAGAATCACAGAATGGTTAAGGTTGGAAATGGGACCTCTAGAGATCATCTAGTCCAGTCCCCCTGCTCCAGCAGGGACATCGAGAACGTGGGGCACAGGGTGGCATCCAGGCAGGTTTAGAAGATCTCCAGAGGAGGAGACTCCACAGTCTCCTTCGGCAGCCTGTTCCAGGGCAGGTTTTATTCACACAGGTCTTGAAAATCTCAGAGGGCAGAGGTTGCACAACCTCTCTGGGCAACTTGTTCCACGGCTTAACTGTCCTCGTGGTGACATGGAGACAGTATGCCATTGCCTCACATCCTCCTGCCAAACACTTCTCTGAAAAGCCTGACTCCAAATTCTCCTTGACTTTTTGGACTCCTGGAATTTCTGCCATTTGCCAATAAAATTCTGCTCAGGGTTCATTCATCTCTCACTGCATCTCTCTAAAGGCCATTTGCCTCTTACTGTTGATTTAAGGACATTTCTCCTCTCCCTTGCTGTACATACCAATAAGTTACCTAAGTAAATCTACCTGTCACGTTTAGGAAACTACTTTCTTCCCACTTGGGAAAGGTAAATTTGTGAACACTTCTTTACCAATATCAAGCCAAGAACATTAACTTCAAGTACTGAGAAACTTCAGAGAAAGGCTGAAAGCTCCAAAGTCCCATAAAGTTAAGGTAGAACTTACTGAGGTGAGGCACATATACGAGTCAGATTTTCATGATTAATGTGAAGAGGGGGGAAAAATGAGTTCTTTCATTTAGGAACTTTGCATGATAATAACACTGTTAGACCATTTAATCCCGGATCCACTATCACCTCAAGAACACATTTTTCAGCTGTCATTCAGATGGGCTGGTTTCTCAGTCAGACCCTTATGATAGCTCCTCTGAGAAGTGGCAAGTTGCTATGCCTTGGTGCCCGCCTCTGTTCAATACTGTTTCCTACCCTCAGTGTTGTGCTCCACTCTCATGTCTCAGAATCAAAAGATTTCGAATCTTGAAAGCAAACAATGGCAATTTAATCCTTAAATAATCTATATAACAAATGGATCTACACTAATCTATAAAATGGCACTCCAGGGACAGCATGTCCAGTTATACACACTGTTGTCAAAATTTTGCTTTCAGGCCATATGAATGATTTTAAAACCAGAATAAATCTCTTGCTTGCTCAGCAAGATCATTTCTGTGAACCAGTATTAATGTCAAATTTATACTCGTATAAGCACGCAGACTGAAAGAATAAATGACAAGCATTGATTCAATTTCTTTTCATGCATATATTTGCATGGTATTTACAGATTAATAAGTGAGACATACATGTATAAATCAATAGGCACCCTCCCTATGTAATGTGGACTTTATTGCTGAATGAAACATTAAATTTACAAGTACAACTATTACAAATTGCTTTGAAGGACATAGAAATGTCATATTCCTGGAAAGGTAAAACAGAGAAATCATGAATTGTGTTCCCTGTTCTTTTCTTCACTCCTTGGGATTCTCTTCTCTGTTTCCTGTTCTGTCAAACTGAGACAAGAAAGTCTCAAAGGGTCATTGTGAGGTATTAGTAGCAAACACTTGTAAATAGCTGTGAAAAGAATAATTGCTTTATATTCCTTCTAATTAACAGTGCAATTAAGTCATTTCCTAATGCTGTGGGTCCATATGAAGTGGTTACTTACATTTCAAGGAAAAGAAACTACCCAAAAAACAAAGACCTTTTTATTACTCTGCCAAATCTCCCCATAGTATCTTATCACCATACGTTGATGTCACATTGTCCATTTGTATTTTACTGTTGCAGATTAAGGCAACATAGCATTAGTCTCATTCTGCTACTTCTGCTCCAACTTCTCTGTGGAAGACACTTCTTCATGGGAAAATATCTAGAAGCCCCATAAGTTCATCTCTGCTAAAGGAGAGTGAAGTGAGGGGACAGAGTAGTGAGATTCACTTAGAAAAACATAGCAATTGCTTTATTCCCACAGGAACATAGGCAGCAAACAGGGAACTTGATCAGCCTGCAGGTGCTCAAGGGCTGCCAGAGGTGGAGGATAAACCTACTGGTCCCTGGGAAATTTAATGAAATGTTTTTAAAGGAACTGTGAGAATAATTGAAGTTTTCCATCGGATGCCCAGGGGAAGTGGAGAAGTAAGCATGGAGAAGTAAGCAAGGTGGAAAGAAGAGCAGAGGGGATAAAAGAAGTTGGCCATGTGAGAACCATCTCTTATTCAGTACACTTGTCTGACTGAGCCTGTGCCTGATCACTGTAGTCAGTCTTATATTCTTACTAAATCCTTTTCTATCTTCTGTGCAGATGCCTTATCTGCCCAGAGCCGGTGTGGGTGAATACCAGCAAACTGCAAGCCAGGTCAGCCACTGAGAATGGTAAGAGGGTGAATTTTAGAGAGACCCATAGTGTTTGCACATCCGTGTATGTGTTCAGTGCAAGCCAATCCCAATCAGACAAAGAGGATGAACTGGTCTGGGTCATCTGTGCTATTCAAGCCCACATGATGCCATTTATGTTTATCTGCTTGCCACTAAAGCCACTGCTCTCAGTCTCAGCTGATTTTGTGTCTGGCTAGGTGAGTAATATGTGTGCATGCTCTACTGGAAGAACACACTCAGCCTTGCTACTTGCTGTAAACATAAATAGCAGCAACTATTGGCTCTGTTGGGCTGGTCCAGGAGGTTGCCCAGACCTCAAGGCCACCAGATATGGCTTCAGCATACTGGTAGAGAGAAATCCCATAGATGATGGAGTCAACCAGATCCAATAACCTCCAGTATCCTCTCCATATAAAAGCGGGGAATGTTCTTTCCCTCTTACAATAAATTATGACCCTAGATTCTTGCTGGAAATATGAAGTTATTCCATTTTCTCCTTCCCTCACAAAGGGCATAGAGTATCTTCTCATCCTTTCTTTCTTTCTCCCTCCATAACTATTACTTTTTGTCAGGAAGAAAAGGTGCTTTGTAGGAGAAATGAGCAGAGCTGAGATTGGAAACGTTGTCTTGCCATGTCATGTAACAAGCAGCAGCAATCTACAGACACTTAGTGCCCACAACCCCAAATTCCATGTATATCATGTTTAAGCCATTCTGGTTTTCAAAACTTTGTTATAATCAGAAGAAGATATCCCATGCATCTAGGCTAGTCTCTGCAAGATTTTATTGATCAAAGGTGATACTGTATTACTTCCAAGTAGAGAAATGCTATTACGTTGAATCTGGAAATCATTTTGCTTTTCAATAATGAAAAAAATCAAAGGTGACAAGTCCTACAATTGGGGACAAATTCTGGTGAAGAAAAGACAACCAAGAGAGGTTATGGATTGTTTCAGGAATTTGTATTTCACCTAAAAATATTGGCAAGGAAACAAGAGAAGGATACTGAAAGAACAGGATATTGCACTCCTTGAGAGAATTCAGTGGAAGCCTTGAGCCTCTATTGCTCAAGGGAAGCACAGGAAGCCAGCACTATGAATTTATGAAGATAAAATGTGGCCACAAACACCCCCACAGTGCCCTACCTGATCCCATAAACCCTGGCACATTGCACCATGCAATCCAATCTTCTGTAGTTGACAGCACTGTTGGTGCTTCGTAATATGAAAGAAAATAAATCCTCAAAGAAAAAAAACACTCACATAAAGGCATGGTTTAACTTTTGTTTTACTTCTCAGAAACCTTTTGTTCACCCTGACTGATCTTAGCATGATCAAATGGAAAACAAATCTCCACAGAAATAATAGATCTGTCTTGCCAGGCTCTCACATCCTTTGGAGGGGTGGAGAGGGCACTCAGAACTTAAAAGTGTTGTTTTCTGGTTATCTCTTCCCTCCTTCTCAATATCCCCAGAAACAGAGAGTAGAAATGGGGGTGAAGCACTTAAAGCCAGGAAGGGCAAAACCTCCAAGTTTCTTAACAAAATGAAGAAGTTTTTTTTTTTTTTTTTTTAAAGAGGTTGTAGAATATTTGCGGTCACAGCAGCAGGAAAACTTACACATTGAACTTTCTAATAGGGCTTAAATAAAACCTTGCAAGCAGCCCCTCCTTTTAATTTTCCCCTCAGAGGGAATGTGATGCCCCTGTGATGCCATGGCAGGGAGAAGTTACACGGTAGGAGTCCAGAGGTTCAGAGGTCTTTGTTGGTTTTACCCAGGAGAGAAGGCAGGGTGAAAAATGAGTGGATCAAGAGAAGGCTAGGGGCACCTGCAGCTGCATGAACACAGGTGGCTGAGCGAGGGATGGGGGAAGAGGATGATGAGGATTTGCCCACTTGATCTTGCCACATTTGTCACACAGTCTGAATGAAAGCTACAAAAACAAACAGAAAACCTCCCTTCTGGGGAAAATATTAGATGGAGTATTTGCAGGCACCTGACATGGAAGCTAGAAAACAGCTCTGGGAAACAAGGGGCTAAGAGGAGAGCTCGGTGGGTGACCGAGCAAAAGAGAAGTTAGAACCTAGGAAGCTGAAGGAATAAAAGGTATTAACCCACACTGCAGGCCTAGGCACAAGTGCAGTGACCGTGGCAGGACCCTGGTGGTGCTCAACTAAACCATGATTGCAACTGAAAGGGGAACAGTCAGGTACACAGACTGACTGATCCTATTCCAGTTTAGATGTCACAGGGCTCTGAGGAACACGAAATCTTTTTATACCCTGCTTTTAACAGATACTTTTGTTATTGTTCTTTAGAAACATCAACAAAAAACAGTTGGAGAAAAAAAAAACTGTGCTGAACAGCAAACTAAAACATGCCTACGGCATGAGACAGCTTTTTAAACTTCCATCTCACTAGTGTCTGTCTGTATGAATAATGTCACCGTGTCACTGCCTTTCCTGCATTCTATTACAGTATATTCTTCCTCCTCTCTTACTATGCTATTCTATTTCAACTTGATGAATTATCTATATTACATTTTTGAGAAATATTCCCTCTAGGGATGGACATACTTAGTTTAGAAAGTTTCCTGCAGAAAGAGGAAAAGGCAAAGAGAGACAGAAATTTTCACTTCTTCACTGTTTTTATGCCACCTCTGGGAGTAGGACATAATTATCCGTATTCCGTCATTGCCAGCCTAGTCTTAACAGCAGCACTGTATTTAGGGCAATGAAAATTAGCGGTAGTAAATGGGTAGTGGTACATCACGAAGAAGTGATGCCCAGCCCAGCCCAGAAAGAAGGAATGGGAAGCTGAAAGTGCAAGACGGGCCCACCTGGACAAAGATAAAAGGTTCAGTAATGTCTACTGAGAAAGTGGTATAAAATATCTTGCCCCACAGCAGCGAGTAGCAGGAGAAAAGGTATGCCCTAGGTCTCTTCATCATTGAGGGTAGAGATATTAATAGATTTGGAACATTTCTATACTCCAGCAGATCTTAGCAAGCATTGCTAGTAGTTCTTGATTTTTGAAATTGCTAGATTTCTCCTTCCTGATGCAACGCTGAGGATTGAGGGTCCCATTGCACAGGCATGATTTAGCTTGTTTGCCATCACTACAGCAGTCTATCTCTTTGTGTGACTGTGGAAACCCATTCCCATGACCTTGATAGAAATTCTATGCCGATCGTGTAACTTCCTGCTCCTTAGGGTTACACAAGATATGCTTTTTTGCTTACAGACTCTTCTGTCACTGTTGTAGCTTTGAACAAGGAGACCCCAAAGACATTTTGATAGGAAAAAAAAAATCTCATTTTGGGAAAATAGGTTCCACCAGCTGAGCTGAGTCTCAGATAAATCTGCAGCTCATAATATGTGCGTTCCACTACTGTGAAAATCTTTATAGGACTAATCAGTCCTTGAGGAACCACTAGTCAACTTTTTTTATGTACGCTTTTCACAGCAGAAAAACTTCTCCTTACCCTCTCTTTACACTTGTTTTAATTCAATTTACTGTTAATTGGTTTTTAATACTTGCTAATACTTAACATCCTAAAATGCCTATTTGTTTAGAAAAAGAAAATATCTTCCTGTGCATATGAATGTTCATTAAAGTATAAAACATCCTTCAAATGGTCTTCAAAATTCAGCATACAAGACAAAAATATTACTTAAGACCACATATTCTTTCCTTTTCAAGCATATGACTCACTGTTGTATATTGTGAAATTTAAGTTGAATGATCATGTGGTGAGCAACAGAGATCTATTACTAAGTCAGTCTGCAAGACCTGAAGAGACAACAGCAAGAAGAACCTCACTGGAGGCCCAGCATGCTAAGCTCTAGACTTGTGGCCTGCCTATAATTTTGTCTCATAATTGGCTTTAGATACATGGTTATTTTGTTGAAGCTTTAAATTTAGAACTTGGTTTAGTTATCTCTCTCTCTGATGTTATTTATCAGTAGTCATGTCTTTGAAAAGCCATTTACATGCAAGAAGAGGATTTGATTATTTGACTCAGGAATTTCTTGGATGCAATCAATTTAATTCTACTTGAAAAAATAAATAAATAAAAATAAAAGAAGAAGAAAAAAAGACTATGAAAAGCTGTTTTCTCAGAAAAAAAATTCTCTCTTGTCTCAATAGTGAGACTCCTGGCTGCAAACTTACATCTCCCTGATGCATTTTGAGATCTCATTTTCAGCTAGCTTCTTTTCCAGCCTTCTACTACACAGGTGCACACAATATGCACAGGACTATTGCAAACTGTGCCCTTGCAACAGCTCCCCCTGGGACTCACCATGCAATTCAATGACCTAGGCAGTCACCTGCATTGCTTGCAGGTGGTTCATTGCAAAAAAAAAGGAGCCCAATTACTTCCTCCATTAGACTCAAAAGAGTTCTTAGGGCATTCATTATCTTTAATAAGATCTGTCATAGCTAGGGGACAAAGACCTCTCACAGAGGCCATCAGCACCTTCCACTTTAATGTAACATGAAATATCTTCCTTCTGTGATAACCACTGGAGCATGTCCTACTACTCTTTGCACTATCATGTTTAATCTTTGTTTGAAAGTGGATAAACAATCATTTCTTTTGTTATTTCCATGTTTGATGTCTACAAACTCATTTTTTAAATATATTCAGGACAAAGAAGTCTTAACCAAATTCAAAAATCATGTTATCACATGTGCATGTGTCTGTTTTCTGAACATGTAATAATCATTAGTTTCTTTGTGGGAATCGACGAGGTTATACAGCTTGGAAGAGGTTCATATATCCCATCAGAATTCATTATCACATTTCCCTGATTTTCTACCCACTTTCTCTTGAGATGACAAATTATTAAAGCAGTTAATGTGCTTCCTCTTTGGTGTGTTAAAAGGATTATTGTCTTCTTAGCTGAGAGTTTCGTTGCATATAATCTTGACTCTTTTGATCTAAATAATTCCCTTATGTCTCATGCAGGGAAAAAAAAAAGTTTAGAGGTGTCTTAATTTTTTTTTTTCTGAATGGTTGTCTGCTTATGGCTTAGCACTCAATTTGTCTTTTAAATCTGACTGTAATGGACCTATTTTCAGATGGAGAGCTATTCACTTGAGTATACTCACAATCCTCAGGTGTTTCCTGTTTCTCAGATAGACTTTCTTGCAGTTATAGGCAAAGAATCCTAGAGCATTGCTAAACACTGAGCCATTCCTCTAATTATATTTAGCCAAAAGCAAAAACAGTGATGATGGAATAGCCTAGAGATAGGGCTTTGCAGTGCTCTAGGTTAAATTAGGTACTCAGATTAACTACTAACTGTAGGATTACTCTCAGAGACTCTTTATTCTCTGAGGCTGTCACTCACATTGAGTTCCTGTGGGGTCAGACTTGGAGCTTTAGTGACTAAAACAAAGGGAGGGGAGCAGCATGGGAGAAGGAGCTTTGTAACTTTGGAAATCATATGTTCCTCTTATCTTGAAACAGCCCGAATTTGATGATCGATGGATTACATTGCACAGCCCAGAACTTTGAACATAGTAGGAGAGAAGAAATTAAAAATGCATAAGAATTTTTTTTTCATGTGAAATCTTCCACTGTGGTGCTCTCGGATAGGTTTTATATTATGTCAGAGGTTCCAGGTGCATATGCAGAGAACACTTTAGCGTGCCACAAATCCAAATAAATACATAAATTCAGGTAGCATAACCAACTGCAGCTTTCAAAGTATGCATCTGTTGTGAAGTTACATTTGCTTTTCAAGTAATATCTCTTCCACTGAAATGATCTGTATAACACAATGCCGCATTCAAACACAAGAAAATGAAAAATCCAAAAGTTATATTTTCGGGTTCCTGCAAGGTATGTTTTAAAAAGCCACATCACCTTGGCACAAAATGTCATCCACAATAACCAAGAAAAGGGGAAAACAAATAGCCTAATATACAGTTCACTGTACATTAGACTGTAGTCTGAAATTGTAGTCTGAAAATTCCTTGGTCAAAAGAAATTAGTGGCAGTAAACTTCATGAATTTCTTGAGAGCCTTTAACATGTAGCTCCAATTATTAAAAGTGTTAGGCCAAAATAATATAGATTATCTCTGCTTTTTAAAGGTCCCTGAACAGCATTCCAGTGGACCCTGCAGTCCTGAAGAGGCCAAGGTATGTCTGTCTTCTGTAACTGCATCTGTCCCCTTTCGACCCTATATTCGGTAGCTACATCTGTTCTCTTTTGACCCATGAAAAGGTAATAAACTCCCAGATCTCAGGCTGCATTGGCTGAAGCGACCACAGTTCTGTGGTAATTTTTCTAGTGAAACAGCATTACAGACTTAAAACACACAGAGCATATAAAGCAAAGTTAATTGGGCACATAATGGTTCTTCAGCCATGAGGTTAAGTATCAAAAACAAGGAAATAAACAAAACGCATACACCAGACTCCTGTGCATGCCACGTTGTAGTTGATGTAATACACTGTTCCTTGGGAAGGAAAGAAGTGTTAGGAAGGGAAGTGAAGCAAATAATGCAAACGTTAACTGAAACAATAGTCAGTGCATTAATTTGATGAAGTGCCGCTGCACAGCAACCCCTCTAATCTTGCAAGGTTTAGCAGAGATTTATCACAGAACAATCTCACGGTTAGAAACCACTGGATTTAGCACCTAACAAGAGGCCTTAAGCCCTGTGGAAGGAAAAAAAAACAGCCAGGCACTGAAAAGAGATAACACGTTTTGCCATTGTGTTACTGCACTGCCAACCTTGATATTAAGAGATTAGCGATAATAGAGATTCTTTCTTAATCTAATAGTATTTCCAGAACCAACTATTCCGAATACAGGACCATAATATACATCTAGTAAGTCTCAGAGTTTTAGTCCTGGTTCCTCAGCATTTATTTCCTTGCAGCTTCACAGTATGCTATTTATATACTCCTCAAACAGCCAAACAAACCCCATTTATTTCTCTAGTTTCACTTATTTTCCAAAGCAGTTTCAGTTTCTCTCTCTTCTGCTCTAGCTGTTATTTTTCTTTTCAAAATCAAAAGCCATTCTTTCAAATCATGGATTTTTTTTTCCTGTTTCTTTGTAATACATACTTAGACATTACATACATTTGATTTAGGAGATGTTATAGGTATATATTTTCCAAAAGATCTAAAATCTGCTTTCAGATATTAAGGCAACTGGTTCAAAGATATCTCATTTCTGTTCAAATATATCTCATTTCAGCCACCTTTCACCTGCCAGCATTGAATTCTCCTGTTCAGTTTTGAAACAGAAAATAACTCCTTATGCTACTAATGAATTCCCTCATCAATTAAAAGAATAAAGTAACTGTTATAACCTCAACTGAAATAATAGTGAACAATCAATCATTAGCACAATCATCAGCAATAATTTTACATCAATATGGCAAAAATAACTGCTCAAATCATTCTATGATTCAAATAATGATTCTATGTCACTTATAGCTTATGCTGTATGTATACATATATATATACTGGGATGCTTACAAAGCACCCACTAATCCTGAATGTTAAGAAAAGCTGGGAATTCTTTTTAGACCTTTAAGATAGGTCATTTAAGGCTATAGTTTGAGTGAGTTATACTTTAGTACAAAAAGGTTGCTGTCACCTTCCCTTCTTTGTACATTATATTTGTGCAGCTTGATATAGGCCGGCATAAATACTGTATTCTAGAAGTGTAGATAGATGTTTTCTATTACATGAATGTAAGAAAAGCGAAAATATAAGAAACCCTGAGCAAGCAGATCTGAGCAGGCATTCCACATAAAACAGAATGAAGAAATGCTGACTTAGCAAAATAGACAAAAAGAAAGAAAAAATTGCTAACAGTGTCATTCAAAGTAGCACTCGGGCACCTGAAATGCCATAAAATCCAGAAGTTTCCGGATAAAAATCTTACATACACACTTACACTTCTTCTACTGCTGAGAAATGCTGCCATCGTGACTGAATGAGTTATTTTACTGAAGTCTGTCTCCTTTGGGGAGCAGACAGGAGAAGTTTTTACAAAGCAGGTACCCTTGATCTCAAGCCTCAGAGCAACCTGATCCAACTAAGTAACTTTATTCCACATTGTGCTGCAAACACCTATTACAAATGGGCAAAGAATGAAAGAAAAGGAGCAGTGCCATTTTCTGTAGATTTATGATTGGGACACCTCCAAAAAGCAGAGAAAAAAAGAGATAGCCCCTGGACAGCAACCACCCTGAAAGGACTGATGGTCATAGGGACCTCCCTTATGCCCTTTTCTACTCAAAAATAAACACTTCTCTATACAGAATTACAGAATACTAAAGACATTTTTCATTCCTTTCTTCCAGCCAAACTCAAGAACTCTGGAACAACATGGAGAGTAGGAATGAGGAAGTCTGATTCTTGAAGGAAAACTGGGGGAGTGGTTCTGATTTCAAGTTCTTGTACAGTTCTGTAATTTCCTATGTGTTCCTGTATATATCGAGATCTAATCATCAACATCTTTTCTTTCTCTATTCACACTTTTCACCCAATCATCCATATTTTCGTTCTCTCAGCATTTTTTTAACATTCTTGTTCTCTTTTACTAGGAAGAAAACAGAGCCATTAATAATTTTGCTTTCCTTCATAGAATAAAGGTCACCCTTAACAACATAAAAGTAGTGTATTTGGAAAAAAAAAGAATTTCATTAAAAATAAAAGTATATACAAATTGGGATTCAATTCTATCCTACTTACTACATGTCACTTAACTCACATAAAAGGGACTTGATGTGTTGTTTTGTATCACAAACAATCGATGATACCAAACTGGGAGGAGTAGGTGATAGCCCTGAGGGCTGTGCTGCCATCCAGAGGGACCTGGACAGACTGGAAAACTGGGCAGTGAGAAACCTCATGAGGTTCAACAGGGGCAAGTGCAGGGTCCTGCACTTGGGGAGGAATAACCCCGGACACCAGTACAGATTAGGCGTGGACCTGCTAGAGAGCAGCCCCGCAGAGAGGGACCTGCCATGAGGCACCAGTGTGCCCTGGTGGCCAAGAAGGCCAACGGGATCCTGGGGTGCATTAAGAAGAGCGTCTCCAGCAGGTCGAGGGAGGTGATCATCCCCCTGTACACAGCCCTGGTGAGGCCACATCTGGAGTACTGTGTCCAGTTCTGGGCTCCCCAGTACAAGAGGGATGTGGAGCTGCTGGAGAGAGTCCAACGCAGGGCTACCAGGATGATCAGGGGCCTGGATCATCTGCCATATGAGCAAAGGCTGAGAGAGCTGGGTCTCTTCAGCCTGGAGAAGAGAAGGCTGAGGGGGGACCTGATCAGTGTGTATAAATACCTCAAGGGAGGCAGTGAGGAGGAGGGGGCCGGCCTCTTCTCAGTGGTGGACAGTGATAGGACTAGAGGAAATGGCTTCAAACTGAAGCATCAGAAGTTCCACAGGAACTTAAGGAAGCATTTCTTCACTGTGAGGGTGACAAAGCACTGGAACAGGCTGCCCAGAGAGGTTGTGGAGTCTCCTTCTTTGGAGATCTTTAAAACCCGCTTGGATGCAGCCCTGTGCCACGTGCTCTAGGTGTCCCTGCGTGTGCAGGGGGGTTGGACTCGATGACCTCTGAGGTCCCTTCCAACCTCAAGCATTCTATGATTCTATGATTCTATGATTCTATGATCACAAGACTATTTGTCATAACAGAGAAGATGTTATCTTGCTTATCAAGGAGTATATGTTAGATATATTAAGAATACAAATGAATAAGAAAAGAATACAGATGTTGTAATGGTGACACTTCCTCCAGAGAGCCAAGCCACGTATAGATGATTTCATTTGAAAAAATACATTTTGATTATTCTTATGACAGGTAATTTGAAATTAAAAAGAACAGAAAGCAATTAGAAAGTTCTAACCAAGAAGAGGACTATTGGTTGAGAATACCAAGGTGTAAGGACATGTGGAAAAAAGTAATGGTGAAATGTGAATGGTGCTTGCCTTCCTCGGGTTAAGATTAAGGGGAAAAAAAAAAGGAACAGCTGAATTAAATTATTTAGGAAGACAGACTTCAAAAGTAGGGAGAAAAAAGGTGCAAAAAGAGACAAAACTGGGAAAGAACATCAAGAACAGTGACTCTGTGTATTTCAGAGTTAACTATACTTATGCTTTGGAAGCTTTTCCTACTGTCTGATCTAGATCTCTCTTGCTGCAACTTTTTACCAATTTTTTCTTGCCTTGTTACCACAAACACAACCAGCAGGTTTCTGTATCAGCCTTTTAAGTACCTGGAAACTTTTAGCATGCTCCCCTTGGCTTTCTCTTTTAAGCCTTAATTACCTTATCACTTTGCATTCTCACCATGGGATCACAGCTTCATTCAGAACAAGAGTTGTTATTCAGTATTTTGTTTTAAATTTCTCAATCAGCTTGTGATCCATATTTTTCATTTTTTCCTTTTTTTTTTAATTAATCATATATACAAAAGCTTTTCAAGGATCACAAAATTATTTATTTCCTCCTGGGCTCCTGGGAGGTTTTTTTTGTGATACAATAAAACATTTGTTTTAGAAGCATTAATTAATTTCTTTTCAGATACAACTGTGAGATAGACACTATTTTTTTTTTCACTGAATAGTTGGGAATGCGAGACACTGCGTCAAGTCCAAATTGTTGAAAGCATTCATTAATCCTAAGTTTAGATAAATAGAGGTTAATCAAGCTGGAAAGTTGTTCACGAGACTTAAGTCATTCATATTTTACACATGGTCAAAGCACAGTTCAAGGTAACGTGGCTGGAGATGTTAGGTATTATCCACCTAAGAAAAATTGTCCCTAGGTGTAACACACCAGGAACACATTTATGGTCTAGGCCAGGCTTTCTGGTTTAAGTTGTTTAGTGCCATGTAACAACTGTCTAGCAGAGCAGGAATATAAACATGTTCTTCTCAAGAAGCTTTTATTGATGAAATATTAGCCTGTGTTTATGTAATTAAAGACTGTAATACTGTGTGTGGAGGGGGACCAAAGTTAGCATGGATAACTGAAATCCTATATACAGGCAAATTTAGACCCATTTTCGGATATCATGGAAACACATTTTACCATTTCCTCTTCCAACTTCAAGACTTGCCCATAAAAGCAGAGAAATTATAGCCTTTCTGGACAATACTGTCTATGCAGCAGGCAGGCCTGGAGCAGGAATTCACAGGCAGGTCAGGGTTTGCAACCTGAATAAAGTGAGTTCTGAAGGAAGAAGAGGAGCAAGGACTAGGGAGCCAGAGTGGAGGCATAGCCTGCAGCACAGCTCAAGGCAGCTCACCAGGTCCAAAGGAGTCTTTGACACCGGCCTCCTCACACCAGCTGAGCAGTGATTGAACAAGCATCTGAGGCCAGTTCTCAGCACTTCAAAATTTGAAAATATATCATAAATACTAGAAGAATAGGCATTTTACTAGCAAAGGGGATTGTAGTTCCTTTGGCTTTAAAGAAACATTAATTCTCTCATTCTTTCATGTCAAAAGTGACACAGTAAAATTGCTATCTTGAACCTTGAGAAAAAAATTGGAAAAAGAACAAAAATGGAACCAACCTTGAAAATCACTGTATCAGACCCAGAATACCACAAGAGAGTTAGGAAAGTAACTATGGTGCTAGAAGGATATTTTATGTGAACATTTTTTTTATTATATCTTAGAGATCTAAGACTTGCCATATAGAAGGAAATAATAGAAGGAAATAATTTCCTTCTTTCCATAGAAGGAAGTAATTTATGCATGTCTGGAAAGACCATGTGAATGATTGAAAAATATCTCCAAGTTTATTCCTAGCTACATTCCAGTTTGAGCTGACTTTCATTTTAAAACATGAGTGAGGTACCAAAAACTCTAGGACCAAAAGGAGCACAGCACTTTAGCCAAACTGCTAAACTCAGCATTATACTCAGGACACTTGACTCATGCCCAGATGTGGCATGTTTTTTGTGATTAAGGTTGATGGTTCCATCCCATGACTGTTCCTCTTCAAAGCGGTGCTGTGTAATCCTTTACACTACATTCATGCTGTGAAACTGCATGGTCCTGGAGAACATTCCCAGCACTCATCTCTCCAGTGAGTTGTTGGCATAAACTGGCATAAACTCGGCTGCTGCTGGCTAGCAGTTTCTAGACGTTGTCTGGTAGACAGTTTCTGGGCATAATTAGGATTAGCACAAGCTAATCCATGCACAAGGCAAACCCCATGCTGACTAGGCATGTTGGGTATTGGAGAAAGGATTTTAATAGTGTATATGAAGGTCATTTCACAACAGCTGATTCCAATATCGGACAGCAGTGCTGAATGCATTTAGTTTCCTAGTCTTTATATTTGTAAATTGTTTTGATGTACCAGGAAATACCAAGAAACTGCAGTATCCCTAGTGCTATTTAGGCAGGCAACCTTTTATGACCCCAGCATGAGTAACTTTAGACACCTCCCATGCCGATGTGGATCGATGTACCAGAGCAAACCATGACAGCACTCATAGACCTTCTCATGACAAAGTTATCCAGATTCCTTACAGCTGCCTTCACACCCACGTTAAACTGAACACACAGATTAGAAAGGCTTAAACTGACGTGGGACATGGACAACACATTCATTGCAAGAGAAAATAAGCCCTGGAGGACAGGTTAAAAAGGCAGCACAGAGGAAGAAGCTTCTAACTCTCCTAATCATGTAAAATGACGCCTAATCATGATTTATGATGGGTCTGTCCAACAGCCAGCACAGCCCAGCAATTCCTGTTCCTATTATTGTCTGGATTCTGTTTTTAAAACAAGGCTGTAATTTAAATGACAGATGTGTACAATCCATGCATTTGCAGATGAGCAGCACATGTCTGTCTGGCTAATAGCAGCAAATATTAATTCTCAAAACATTTCCTCCTGTTGTGCCACTGATGAAGGAGGTGCTGCAGGTAGACATGAAAAGTAGTGTTATGTCTGAAATCCTGTCGTTCTCCAACACTTAGACCTTTCACAAAACTTTATCTGCCATGTGCAGAAGAGATAATACAGGCTAATATTCGGGTTCAGCAATGAGTATGGTAGAACTGCAGAGTTTACTTAGCACAACTGGGGAGGAAACATTAGCATTGCTCTTAGGCTTTGTTCTGTTTCAACTTTTTGAATCAGAAACTGGCTGACATTTCCATAGGGCATCAATGTTTCAGACCATACACATTCTTATAACCAGGTTTTTACATTAAAAGAGACTTCCCTCTCAGTCATCTCTTCTCCAGAGGAATAATTCTTTCAGTGATTTTTAATTTCCCTTGATGGTTTTTGCTGGGACCCCAAAAAGTGCTATGCCTCTCACTATGCACAAACCTTGTCCTTTCCACTCCTATCCAAGCTGGAAGAGGTGGTATCTCATACAACCACAGAAAAGAGGTTCTGAAGAGATCTCTGGTCTCCTCCTTTCTCCAACCCATGTCTAAATCATTCCTAATGTATACTCTCCCATCAACTTTCTGTGCAGGAAAATATTGCCCATCACATATGTAGAATATTCTTCCCAATCCTTTCAGAAAGCAGCTTCCCTATGCAGTCTCCCATACCATGTTCCCAGCCAAGCTGTATCGTTCCCTCTGCAGACAGCCATAACAGACCCTATATGTTCTTCCTACATCTCTTGGTTTTCAGATTGCTTTCTGCCTCTTACACCTTTATCTTCTGATTGCAGCATATTGCCTTCATCTTCCACTCCCAGATATATTCCATTCGCCGCCTACAGGATCTGCACAGACTTGTTATGAATTCCTCCAGACCTCTCTATAAATACTAATACAAATTAAAATAAAATAAAATAAAATAAAATAAAATAAAATAAAATAAAATAAAATAAAATAAAATAAAATAAAATAAAATAAAATAAAATAAAATNAATAAAATAAAATAAAATAAAATAAAATAAAATAAAATAAAATAAAATAAAATAAAATAAAATAAAATAAAATAAAATAAAATGTATATTGCACATTTATTGCAATATTTAATTTGCAAGAAGAGAATTGATAAGAACGTTGTTTTAAATATAGAGTCTCATTTTCTTCTTGTCTGCAGGATACATCAGTCCTGTAGAACAGCAGGCAGCACTGTAGGAAACAATATCCCAACACTGTCACATCGATGTAAGCAAGTTCACTGTGGGACCTAATAGGAGGTACAAATTATTTTATTCTTAAACAAAACCCATTTCAAACATTTCCATGACCACATACCCACAACACTTAAGTGCCCAATTAGTCTGTCCCATAGTCAGACATCAGGCCATATATATGCAGGTGACATGTCTAGGATTCCTTGCAGTGATGAGGAGGACAAAAGACACCATCTGTCCAGTCGTCCTCACGTCTTCTGAGTTTTCTCATGATGATCATCACATTCTCATTTCTTGGCCCTTCTTCTGCCGTCCCCTCTAATGTTTCCACATCTCATCATTCCCAGTCTGAGCCAGTCAACATTTCTGTAACAGTTTTCTGTGATACCATCACCAAGAGAAAGTTTCTACTACATATCTAAAGAGATGGAAAGTTATCAAGAAAGTCATCTTTTGTCAGTGAGGATATCTATACTGGTTCTTGGACATAAAAGGTGAATTAAATGTCAGTCTACAGTATGGTAGACTACAGTACTGGGCACCCTTTTTTAAAAGTCAGATATACCTATTGCACCACTCAGAACAGCTCCAGTATGAGCCGCTGGAATTCGCAGAAATGCAAACTGAGCTTTCACTTACTGCTTTCGAGGTTCATTTATACTTTGTAAATTCTCAGCAACCATAATGCATTGCTTTTCAATAAATCAATCATTAAGAAGTTTTCATCAGTAAACCATAATTATTTTAGTACCAAATGCAATACCAAGACAAAAACATTCCTATAGAAACACTTTCAAGTGATTATTTGCACACGAAGATCACACACATTGACGAGTAAAAAGCTATTGAATGGGAATAGCCGTGCTTACAGGTCTCAATGTGTGCTTACAACAGTCTAGCTAATAGGTAGAAATTGCAAGCAGAATAGGAAATGGTCTTCTGCTTTAATCATACAAAATCTAGACATAAATGCTAAAGAACAACACATGACTCAGTTTACATATTTCTTCCTTGATTCAGAACCCTTATATTTCTCCACTCTGGAAGGCATCCGTTTCCACTCTCTCAAGACTCAGTTTCTCTGAGTACTCACCTACCTGACTCCTTTACACTTAGCAGGGATGCCTTCCACTCTGCATTGCCTACTTCCTCATCCCTAACTTTCTCTGCCACTCTTAGCAATACTCCTGCCATAAAATTGAAGTTTCTGTTACTGAGCATTGCTCCTCACGTAACAACCATCTCAAGGCCTTCACTTGCTAAAAGAAAAGGCCACAAGCATCACTCTTCAGCAAGCCCACAAACTCATGTTATGCCTCCAATATTCCAAAAAGAAGGAAAAAAATCTGTACTGCAGGGTAGCTACAGCTCAAGCTTATTATCATTCCCAGGGAGGGACAAAATTTCACATCTAGGGTACAGTATCAACACAGCAACAGTATAAAAAGATTAAATAAATATCTGACTGTCAGTATACATACCATATGTCTTTATGTCATTTTATGTGAATATGGTGTTAAAATATTATATAGGCAATGTTCAGTCTTTATGAAGAGGAAAAGCCTGAAAAGCAGGTAATGGATTTCCTAGAAATCTGCAATTTTGTGCTAAAATAATATTTCTTGTATAAACTGAAATGACTCGTGACAAATCAGCACCATTTGGTAAAAATGTCTCAAGTGCAGCATAGAGACAATGCTATACAGTGGAAAAAAAAATCTAAAAAACCTAATATTGAAGTCATCATGGCTTAAGTGTAAAATGCTAAGGATTGCATGATTTTTAAAATGGCAGAAGCATAATAGTTAGACTACTTCCAAACATTGTATTTTATAACTACATATACATGTGTGTATGTATATATATGTGTGTATTTGTGTCTGTGTGTGCATACAATTGCCAATGTGTATGTGCTGCAGGTTGATTCAATAGAAGATGGCATTTTCCTCAAAAAGATTGGTGTCAGCTGAAGTCTCATACTTAGTAGGCAGCAGATCTTATGCTGGAGAAGTCATGCTTTCCAGATTACAAGCTGAGAACCTCTCCCATGAAAGTGGCTGTGATAAATTATTTAAACTGTGCCAGAACAGCAGTAGTCAACAGCAAGCTGCAATCCAGCTATGCAAAATCAGAAGCCTGGGCATATCAAGGGAGACTGGAAGAAGAAACATCCCTGCAATTCTCTTTTGAATAAATAATTTACTTTATAGCTCAGTTAATCATATGCAGCCCTGGAAAAGGAAATCAACCACAAGGTTTCACATTTTAAGCATTGTGCTACATGAACTTTTCATCTACTTGCTTTGTTCGTGCCCCTTTTCTTCAGAAGTTTCATCATGATGTGTTAATGGAAGTGAAGAGTTTTTATTTCTGCATAAAACATGATTGCAGAGCACGATTACATCTGCCAGAAACGAGGTGTCTCTGCCTCCATGCAATCCATTGGCTGCTTCACAAAGCAGAAGCTCTCCTGATAGAGCCACGAGTCAGTGCAGACATGGTCGAGCACTGCTTCTCCTACAGGGCTCTGGTTTATCTGACAGCTACTAAAAAAGCCACGTGCAGCCAGACAGCTTCCAGGTGACCACTCATCACCACTCACAACGACACAGATGGAGTTTTTGGAGGTTTCACTGCCACTCCTGCAGCTACTGCCAGGCTTAACCCACCCTCCCTGCTCACCTCTTAGCAGCTGAAAGGCAGTGAGAAATCTGAAGGGTAGCTGATTGCACTCTTTTAGGGAACGGGAAATTTTCATCTTTATAGTCTAGGTAATTTCTATTCAAGGTATTGTGCAGTATGAGTAGTTATACTTTTTATACGTATGAATAATAATTATTATTTGTATGGACCTGAAGACTAGCACTTCTTTTTCTAATGAGTGCATCCAGATTATGCAGAGGATCCTATTTAAAATCACTGAATATTTTAATAACATTGCATTTAGAGAGTAAAACATTATTTTACTGACACTAGAACTTGGGCTGGCCTGACACAGGGTTTTAGAGCTAGAAAATTCTCTCTTGTATCATTCACTTAGGCAATAGAAATGACACTAACAGAAGTCACTGTACCCTTCTGGCCTTTGCCAGATCACATACTGAGAAAGACACAAATAACCATTTAGCATTGCAAAGATCAGATGGAAAAAAAAAATACACATTGGGTCTTTTACAGTGAAATGGCCACAGCCATAAGAATTTCCAGGAGCACTTCACACCCTTTGAGCTGGACCTGGAAATTACTGTAGGATTTTTCTTCATCTCCTGAACTCAGAGGGCTTCTGCTGGGAGACCAAAGGCTCTCAAAACAATGGACAGCAAGATTATATTTGATCTTAAAATGCCCAAGGCCACCTGAAGACCCTCCTAACTAGGAGAGAAGATTCAATCCTGCATCTCCCTGATGCTGGTGGACACAGGTGTGTGATGGAGGAGCGAGCACTGGCACGGGAGGAGGGAGGTCCAGGACTAGCTAATCCCACATGAGAACTGAACCATTATGTGGCCTTCAGTAAATCCCTTCACTCCTTTGCTTCCATTTGCCCATGCAGAAAGTGTAAACAGCCACATGGCCTTGATGGGGATGACGTGAGAGGTACCTGTGGGTTGCAGCGAGGCCGATGGCTCGCAGCCACTTCTGCCAAGGGAATTTTACCCTGCCGGTGCTGAAAGCAAAGCCAGCCCATTCCTGTGGTGCTGGTTCAGTGAAGCAAAGACTAAAATTGTGTAGAGGAAATTACCAAATTAGAAAATGGAAAGCAGTGCCCGGAAAACAGAGCCTGCAAAGACATTGCTTTCACAGAGGCACCCCCTCCTCTGGGATTCACTGAACCTCCTCTGGAGAGTCATGATTTCTGCTTTGTCTACCCTTGTCTCAAAGTTTTGGCAAAGTCAATGAGAGGAATAATTTACCCAAGGTTGCATTTCAGAGCCGTTTGGCATTAATGTGATTCTGACTGTGTGCACACAGGAAAAAAAAATAAAAGAGGGAGAATCAAAAGGGAGCTTTTTATGCAGACTTTTGAGCCAACATTATCAAATCCATAAAAAATATCAATTTTATATATATATATATCCTGTTTCCCTTCCTACTATCACCAAGCAGGCTTCGTTTTTATAGAGTAGTGCAAAATGCAATAGGTATTATCAAGAAGGAAAAAAAAACCCCAACAATTGAGGCTCTCTGTCAAAGCTTGTCATATTCTAACTGAGTCTCAGCCACAGCACACAACAAAAATGGGCCCACTCCAGCAGCAGAGGAAAGATGCATTTACAAGATAAAGGGGAGCCGTCTCCATGCTAAAGCACCCTCTTGCACGGATGAAGGGTGTACACGGTTATTGCTTGGAGCATGTGGCTGGCGAGAAGGTATTACTACAGCTGCAATATTGGGCAGTAATTGAAAATGTCTGTCTCATTCGCGGTCCCTACGCGACAGCCCAGCTGTGATATGTCTTCTGACTCTGCCAAGTCAATCCTCTCATTAGCTTCCTTAAACACCACCTGTCTGCACTGAGGAATTACCCTGAAACAGCAACAAAAAGTATTACAGTGTGCCCTTATTAGGAAGGGAGCTGCAAGCACCGTGGAGTATGAAAAATCCAAGAGCAAGGGGTTGCAGTATTGCTGCATGTCTTGACTCTGCCCCTGTCTTTAATGGCCTGATCTGATAAAACTAATCATCGGCCACATATTCTTCAGCAGGTTGTTGGAGGGAATGTTGGAATGCACTGCTGTGAAATGTTATTCCCATGAATTATTCCAAACAACTCCATAGTTTGCACAGTCATAGGATTTAATCAGGGGAAGAAAGAAGGTTTTCAGATAACTGTCTTACACAACTGTCCACCTAAGTGGGTGTATTTGAAGTGATCCGTGATTCATTTCCCTCTTATTGGACACTACAGGCTCCTTGGATCTCAGTCGACAACTTAGGAATCATCTTCTGCACTTACCTGACACAAATTGCCATTATTCAGTTGATACCCACAGAATTATGATAATTATACCCATGAGTCTCCTGATGCCTATACAGTTCATGTTCCTGCTTTCAGTGTAGTGCATCTGTGTATCTACAGAACTGTCATCTTTTCCTCCCATCCCCACACAGCTAAGCTACCAGTCCAAAAACAGTGATGCTTTAGGTTTCTTTGCATCAGTTTTCTCATACTGAGGTCTATTCTGTGTCTGATGTATGACCTTTGATATAAAGTCAGTTCTGACTTTAAGTCAGAGTAAGAGAGGGAGTGTGAGGGAAGAGACAGCTGCTTCCATTCCATTATGTTATATTTGATGCATTAAAGTATATTTTTTTCCTATTTTGGGTCAATAATTTGTAATAATGCTATGTGGGGCTTTCAAAATCCGTTTGCATTTTGGATAGTCCCAGAGCGCTTCCTTTCAATGCACAGCACATCCCCCTCACACTGCTCAGCCCTGACCTTCCAGGCCCTAGCACAGAGGGCCAAGGAGGAACCCGAGGGTCATCAGGACACTGGCCACATGGAGAGTCCAGAGGGATTCAGGAGAATCAAAGCAGAGGAAAAGAATGAGTTACCCAAGACCTTCATTCCCAGCCGTTGCAAACCCAGCAGGATCAAACAGCAGGAAAAGCCTCTTCATGTGCAGCTCGGGTTTGAGGCCAACCACTGAAGCACATGAGGCTCTTCTAAAAGGTTAAGCAATTTATTCTTCATGCCCATGAAAGTACATGGACCTCAGGAATAATTTCCATCTTCCTCTTCACTTCTGTTCAGCCCTGATACACATTAAAGTACCTAATACATGGCTAATGCCATTGCCAGGCTGGCTCATTCCTCTTGACCTGCTTTTCCATTTTCAAAGCTTTAACCTCATCCCAAAATGCACAGAAGGAGTTTTTGATATATATTCAGAAATAAAGAGTTGGAGGAATGCAGGGGATGGGTGTGCAGGGACTATTCATTACAGCCTCTCCTGAAAAAATAAAATAAAATAAAATAAAATAAAATAAAATAAAATAAAATAAAATAAAATAAAATAAAATAAAATAAAATAAAATAAAGTAAAGTAAAATAAAATAAAACTGTAGACAACAAACAAAATCAGTTGTTGAACAATAACTTCAAAACTAAAGTGCAAAAGGTAGGTGAGAAAGTTGGGGTGTTCCTTAAGCCTCTGCAAGTAGCATCAGACACTGTTAGCACTTTAATCCTTGTCTCTAGTGCACCAGCTACAAATAGCTTCATTTTGCCAAAAGGGCACAGTCCATAGCAAGGTGCTGTCATACCAGCACAAATACTGTAGCATTGGCAGAGTGGTCCAGGATATGTTTTTCCTTCCTAAATGTTAGGAGACAGTGATTTACTGCACAAGTGTATTTGTGCTAAATTATGACATGCACATTGGCCAGAAGCTGTGCAAAAAGCAGCAATTTTACCTATTCCTCTCCCCTTGCCCCTATGCTTCCAAAGGATAGGACTAAGCAAAATGTTTTCCCATTTAACCTAGCTCATGCAAATCCAGTTTCCTAAATAACCCTGTATGAAGCCAGCTTTATGCCAGATCCCTTCATTGCCTTAGCTGTCTAATACTTGTATCTCAGGGATGATGTAGATGAAGTATTAGCATCATTCCTCTTCAAAGTGAATCAATTTATCAGAATGTTGTTGACTGTGTTCTGTGTTTGACAGAATGTTATTCCAGAAATCCCAGATATGAAGCAAAAAATAGCATGGTACTACATGTTTTGCAGCAATAAATTAATGTAATTACTGATTTAATGCTACCTATAAAATATTCTTCCTGAGGAGAATACATGTATTTTGCTACTGTTGTGATATTCTTGGCAGTTGATAGAAATGCAAAGTTATACAACAGAACCTCCTTTAATTTCACAGTCTGTGATTCTTTCATAAAACTTTTAAAGATCAATTATGTCCCATCAATGCAGAAGCCAGGCTGAACTAAGTGATTTATGCATAAATAACTTTATACAGTGAACTATGGAAGAATGAGCACCTCACCTGCTAAATGTAGACTCAAAGAATCATTATTTTTGGCACCGTGCTAAATTTCACCATGACGTCAGTCCTTCTGCTTCTTCATATTTCCCGGGAGGACTGAAGAGAATTGCATCATCTGCCTTATTCCCAGCTCCACAGTCTGCAGAAATTGGTAATTTTGGCCCAGAGAAGCTGTCAGCACAGCTGACACCATCATGATGCCCAGGACCCACTTAAAAGCTACTGACTGGTCGAATGGGCAGCAACTCTCAGAGAAAGGTGTAGGCAACAAGAAGAGTTTTACAGAGCCAACATGTAAACAGACTTCCACAGAATGCGTTTTGGAAGTACTTTTGAAGCAGTTTAGAGGAGAGAGCTGCATGCTAGTGAAAGGGCAGGCTCACAAAGAGTTTCAGTTCACGTTTTTATTAGCAGAGCTGTGGCTAAAGAGCCATAGGTGGCCCTTTAATTAGGTGGAAAAGCTAAGTATTTTACTTTGGTTGTTGAAGAATTTTGCAAATCCGAACTCAAAGCAGTACATAATCCAAATTAAAAAGGAACAAGAAGAAATTCCATTACAGAGAAGAAAAAATAGGCCTTATCTACTCCATCGACATGCTACAGAGCACATCATCTACACCCTAAATCAGTGCCATATTCCTACACCTGCTGTCATACGGTGAAGTAAATGAGTTGAAGAGCATCTTTAAAATCTCCCTGTAAAATATACTACCAGAGAACATTGCAGCAATATTAAGCTTATTGTGCAGTTAACCCTATTACCTGCAATGAAAAGCAGTTATAACATCATCATATTCCGTGAAATCTCCCTAAAAATACACGAAGTGTGGATTTTTATGCTGGTATTAGCATGGTTATGGGAGGGAACATTAGAGAACCTAGAAAAGATATTTGCATTTTAGCTTGATCTGTTGTTGTTTGTGTAATGGCATGAAGCTGGGATCACTTAGTGCTACAGGAGCATGAATAAAAGCCCCTCAAGGCTGCCCTGTGTTGTGCAGATGGGTGGATCACTCTGTCATCCATCCTTTCATCCATGTCTTTCATAGCAGTGCCAGGAATAGGAAGACCAGCTCTTAGATAATGACCATTTCAGTGCACTGCAAGAATTTATGATCAAACGCCAAAATAACAATTATAAAGGTTCAGACTCCCGTACCCAGCAGTCGCCAGCTCTTAGTAGGAGAGCAAAAGATTCAAGACTTGTTTCTTATAAGATTGGTATTTGCTATAAAACATGGTATTTTATCAGACATTTCCTCTGCTGTGTCCTTATATGCTCCATCCACACAGTGTTTTGTAGGTCTCATGCTTTAGGTTAGCTGGATTGTACCAGTTATTCAAGCCATTGGTAGAGGAGAGTTTTTAAATTCTGTTTGAATGCAGATGTGACCACAAGACCATACAGTTTGCAGATTTTATGCAACCATTTGCAGTTCAAACACAGAAAAGACTTTGAGAACCAAACCAGAATGGTTTTGACTGCCACTCTGCATCTAACAATTTTTATATCCATACAAAATAAGTGCAAAATGCTGCCAAAGGAAAGAAGTGTTTCTCGTCTACTTTCCATGGATTTTAATATGGGATTTATCCAACAGATCACTTAGGAACACACATAACTATCCACATACAAGCAGCGTAATGCTGCTCACCCACCAAAGCAGGTAGCAAGCACTACTGGACTTTGCTAGATTGGGACCTATATAACCATTTACCACATAAGATAAGAGAAGGTCAATGTTTTATATTCAATAGCCATTTTAACCTCTTCTTTGAGTAAACAGGGACCAAAACATAGGTCGTCTATTTGGAAAATTCATTTAAGTAGTGATGGGAGTTTACTCCTCTTAAAGAAGCATACAGGAGGCAGGAGGAAGCTTCTGCAACGTTGCCTTGGTGTGACATCTTCCCACATCCCCATATGAAGATGCAATGCTGCCTCTGAGCCTTCTTCTGTGGCTGTCAGGGCTACGTGCGTTGCCAGCTCTCCTTGGACAAGACACAAAATAAAGGCACATCTGAGGGCAAAGATGTGTTTCTTCCTGGAAGGGTTGTCCAGTAGCTGCCTGATAAAGACAGGATGAGACTCCAGGAGTCTCCCTGTGCTGCAGATCCATCCAGATCTTGCTGCTCTTCCCAGAGCTGGGAGCTGCTGCAGCTCTGCTTGCCCTTGTAGCGCAGAAGAGCATGGGCATCTCCCATGGATTAGAGAAAACTGCAAAGACCATGATATGAAAGGACCTCTGGGCCTGCTGCCTGGCTGCTTCGGGCAGCAAAACATTCAAGTTCTACTGAATTCGGGTCTCCTGGAGCTGCAGGAAGCGGCAAGGGAAAGCCAGGCTCGCTGGCTGACAGCACGGCCGTGGAAGCAGCCTCCCTTCAGCAGGTTTCAGCCTCCCTCCTGCAGCAGCGATGTCACATCAGGAGCACGCGCCACGGCTCAGCTTTCCAAACAGCAGCAAAGTGCCAAAAACAACTTATTGTAATGCCAGCACTCCTGAACTGGGGTGGGCTACATCGATATGCAAGGGCATATGTATACTCAGGCGTTATACAATTATATTATACATACGTACAAAAATGTGACTGCTCTTTACATAACATAGCTACAGATGGTAAACATACATTAAATATCATAATACATATACTTCTAAAACCCTACATAAACATTACACATTAACAGTATACATTATTGAACAAAAATAACTCTTGTAGCATTAAAAAATGCAAGATCTGTAGCATGTCATTTTATAATTACATGTCCCTGCTTTCTAAATGTTGTGGGCACATGCACCAATGTGAATCTGCGTGCATATATATATGTACACATATATATACATTCTCTATAACACAGATCCATAAGAATGTCAGAAGAGAATAAATAACACTTTGTTTCCAGGGAAATTACAGCTAAGATGTAAGTACATCTCTGCCCACATGGAGAACGTTTAAGATAATGGGAAATAAGCAGGGGATGGCATGATCTCACCCTTGTGGGAGACGGCAGTGTGCAGGGATGAAGAGGCAGGGCTGTAGTTTTATCTCAGGCTCTCCTTGACTGCAGAGCTCGGACACAGTGAGTCAGGAGACCTTTCACCTTTTAGGAAGAGGGTGCCCTCCATCAGCTGGTGACTTGCATCTCCGCAAAATTTTTCCCCAAATTGAAGAACTGGCAGCATTTGGGGGATAACATGCTTTAAAGCAATAGTAAAGGAATGGTATCAGATCTGTCTTCTACTCTCCTTCTTGGACCTCCACACACAGACACACACACATGCAGGTTATATCCCTTTGCATTTATGAAGTTATTTCTCTAATGCATGTGCACATGGATGTCCCACACAGAATGGGTCTATGGGAGTTTTAACCAGTTTAGGGCAACTGGTTAAAAGTGTATTAAAAGCTATGTATTTCTACATGTACCTAGATTATCCTGGACTCTAACCAGTATTAAATGCAGAACAAATGCAAGGTAATGGAGAAAATTGCTTGTGCAAAGCTGCTTCTTGTATCTATTCTATTTATTTGTAACATTCACAGAGAGTTTTGCACAGCTAATTCTCTACTGTTAGTTGACATTTTGCAAGCATGTTCAGCATCTGCTGTGTCAGGTAAATGTGCAGCTATTTGCTCTGCTGTAGAGACTGTGCTGATCACCTAACGGAGCAGGTGTATTTCTTGTGTAATGCAGCTGAAACGGAAATATTTTGTCCCTGGGGAAACCAGCCCGATATAGGAAATGTCCTGAGGATATAGGATGCAGTGTTTGCTCATGGAGTCTTTACTGATCTCCCCGCAAGGTGCAAAACCTTTGAGCATCCAAAGCCTCACCACCAGATACTGGTACCAGCTGCAGGGAAATTAATTGCACTGAGTTCTGTGCACTCTGTTGTTTGATGGGAAGGGCAAACAGCAAGTTTCCCCCTCAGGAGGAAGCAGTAACAAAGCACTCCCTCTCTCTCATGGACACTTTGCATAGCCCTTTACCCACCACAGTCTCTCTTTGGTAAAGACATCTCTCAACTCAACCCACGGCCAGTGCAGCTCCCTTACCATAGTGCTTACAAACCACATTAAAGCCTGATCCTTTCTGCCTTTGTGCCAATATTTTCACTTTCTTCAGCTGCTCCTATCCCTTACCCCAGATCACACCCAACACTGATCTATCCATCCATCCTGATGTTGTTGCTCTGAGTTCTCCTCTCCCCATGAGTTTTCCATTCGCCTTGTCATGTCACTGTCATCCTCTGCACCTTTCTCCCTTTTAGGTTGTCCCCTGAACTTGTCTTTTCTTGTAGGCAGCCAAAGCCATATTGCACATACTCCACTTGTATTCAGACAAAGTTACCTCAAAGTATTTATCACCTAATTTAGCAGCTCAGTTCTTAATGGACTCCACTCTGACTGCAGGCAGATACAGTCTGTGTATGTTAATTAACAGGCAGTCAGGCACATGAAATATTGGCCTGGTAATTATCCACTGAAAATTTTCATTGTAAGGAATCATTTTTGAGCCTGTCTAAATTGCTTCACAGCAGCCCAGCAGGTTGATTCCTAGGTAGAGACTTGCACAGTTCCAGGAGTATATATATGAACATCACTAATGAAAAAGGCCTCCCCATGAGCAGTATGTAAATGGGATTTGTTTAGTGCTTAATAGCTGGCAACATTAGAGCAAAGGCATCACGCTGGATGCACACTGCCCCCTTCACCCTGTTGTTTCACCCCTCAGTGTAATTCACACTCAGGAAGAAGTTCCAGGTAAATACAGTTCATTGTATTACACAATGCATAGGAGATTTCTTTAAAGCTGGGGGGATTGGCTGTCAGAACCCAAATTTTTGAAAATGTAGTGGTCTACCACAGTATTCCTCTTCTTTTGTGGTGGTGCTTTCCTAGAGGTTTCCTGCATATCTCCATCACATCCATACAAGAACATTCAGAGAGGAGGATTCAGAAAAAAAATAAATATATGAGCACAGACCTTGCAGGAGGTGAGTTTGTCGTTATTCTCTTTAATGGCATTGATTTCCTTTTCATTTTCACTGCTGAAGAGAAGGGAAAAACTGTAAATAAGAGAATAATGCTACTGTCACTCTGACATACTGTAATGAACAGCACAATACACCATGAATGAAAAACACAGGAAAGTAGTTCTACAACACTACCACTTCCAGGGTCATAGGTGAGGTATTTATAGAGTTTGATTTTTCCCTGGTTCACTGTGTAATGGAGTAATTGAAAGGCAGAATGAGAAGGTGCTCAGGAGGTCACTCAGGCCAACCATCCGGTGAGACCTCATCAGTCACCTTCTCCAAGGAACATGAGGAACTGGACATACTGCAGCATCTCCCCTGCTGTTTACTGGCCAAGTGTGCAGTTTGTCTGGAAGCACTGGGTGCACCTCAGCTGCACTGTATATGTTCTGTGCATGCACATGTCCAGTACAGGCCTCCTACCTGCACAACAGCACCGGAGCTACATCACACGGGAGAGCTAAGACTTGGTCCCAGAGCAGACCCCTGCCACACCAGAACAAGTCTTCCTGTCACCCTCCTGAACTGGCTTTTGGGCAAGCCAAATACAGGCACCAAGCTGGGTACCTGTCACCTATTCTGTCCCTCCCTGCATGTGTTCTCCTCCACATTATCCTCCACATAGAAACCCGAATCAAGCCATTCTACAACTTCATATGATGTTTTAAAGCACGAGGAGAAAGCTTATCCTACTATCTAAAATAAATCTTCTTTTGATGCAAATTGAACTAATTTATTCTGGTCTCTCTCCAGAAAGTAAACCACAGCATAAATTATCACTTCCAGAGAAATCCTGTTCTTTACTTCTGTCATACTCCAAGCTAAAGCCTGACACGAAGCATTTTGAGCCTTGCAGTTTTCCAAGGGGACCATCATGAATGTAATCCAGCAAGAAGGCAAGAATAGAAAACTTTTTCATAATGAGAAAGGCTTGGAAATGAGGCTTGGAAACACTTCTTAATGTGAATGAGGCTTGGAAACACTTCTTTGTAGGATGATGCTGAGAGATTCCAAGTAACTTGTAAAGCTGCAATACTAAATGTGAGTGTCTGAGACAGCTTGAGACGATGACCTGGGAGACCTAGTCTGTAACAAGAGAAAGTCAGTACCTCTGAAAGGAAAAATTTCCCGACATAACTATTTGGAGTTCTATGAGATAGACCCAAAAGAGATGAAGTTATTTGTAATTAATCAACAAAATCTCATTGAAAAAGTTCTCTGGGAAAAAAAAAGCTTTAATGTTACACACAGCCCTGTGCCATGTGCTCTAGGTGACCCTGCGTGAGCAGGGGGGTTGGACTAGATGACCTCTGAGGTCCCTTCCAAGCTTAAGCGTTCTATGATTCTATGTTACTGGAGAAAGGGTGGGGATAAGGTGTTAAATATCAACTAAAATCAATTAACAGTGGAATAGATACAAAACAAAAAAAAATGGTCATTGCAACAGAAGACCATTCATTTGGACCATATTTATATATTGTAATGAGATATTGTGAATCAATTCAAGATTTCAGAAAACTACCAGTCTCAGTGATTCTGCCCCTGTCCTATCTAGGAATTTTATCCTCATATTTTACTTGATGATCCTGGTCACAGTTCTTTAAACCCTGCTATAGAGCAGGGTTTACTAAAATAGATTATTGTACAGCAAGATCTCTGCAAATAGCAGTATTCGGCTGACCAGAGACTTGTGCAGAAAACCAATCAGAGCAGCAACTTTCTTCCATCCATGCAGAAACATGAAAGGTTATGAGTTTTATTGCTCGATTGCTTCATAGCCCAGTATTTTATACGAGGCCATTTGAAAGAGAACTAAACCTCAGACAACACCATAAAATTCTGTGAAGAATATGTATTCTTCGGCAAGTCAAACTTAGTTGCCAAGACTGAATTTACAATCAACTTCAGTATATACAGACTACAAAAGGAAGGTGTTAAATATCAGCTGATGCCATGCTGAGAAAAACATGAATAGAAAAACATATATATGTGAAATGCAAGACTACTTGGAAGCGGTGAATCTGAGCATTAGAGTCCAGAGAGAGACCTTACATGATACCCAGATCTAGGTGTCTCTACAAGGTCAATCTTTTATACCAGTGACATAGCAGCAAGGTTTTAATATTTGTTCTCACAACAGTCTTATGCTGCTGGCTTCCTGAATATTGCTCTGCCTATCGAGCATTCACAGGCAGAGTAGGAATAAAGATCAATGTATTTTTAACTTGCTTACATGGTACATTCGTTACAGATTATGCCATTCTGAAGACAGAGCACAAGCCTCAGAGCATCACTGTGTGAAGGAGGCCTTCAGCCATACAACGAGTTCTGGCTACAGGAAAAGATGCACATAAAAATGTACTTAGATGAGGAATCATTGCATGCCATGATGCATAACAGTAGATAGAAGGAAAGCAACAAGGGGAAACAGCAATGACTTAACTGTACACCAACAAATACAAGTCAGATTTACTGAAAGATCTTACATGCAGAAGCCCAAATGCTAATATAGCAGGCAGTCCCTGCCTGTTTAGCATCACCAGCTGGCACCTATGGGTGAGACCTTAGCTTGCTGGCCAGGTTTATGAAGAATAAATCTTATAAGTAGTTTGTTTTTGCTTTTAGTCAATTACTGAAGAGAGAAAAGGTCAGAAAAGAGGAAAGCAGCAGTCAGATAACAAGAAATTCATTAAAGTCAGAGGCCAATGAAGAAGCTCCTGAAAGGTGCTGGGGTGGCCACCTGGTGCCCTGGGCTGTGACGAATGTGCAAAACAAAAGGACAAACAAAAAGAGCTAAAACCAGGAAATCACAAAAGAGTCTCTTGGTACATGGAAGCATCCAAAGAGAAAGCAGGAACATGAGGGCAGGTTGCAGCCGTGCTGTGACATTACGGGAAGGCAGCCCCAGTGTGCAGCCTTGACAGCTCTGTGCAAACATGCAGGGACAGAAGAACCAGCAATCGCTGAGTTTCCATCGCGTTTCCCTTTGTCATTTTTGAAGCCTACGCTGTTCCGCCGCACTAAATGAGAGCACAGCAGCCTCACTGAATCCCAGTGTGAACGCGCACAACGGTAGGCCTTACAGCAGTAAAGGTCTCAGCATCACCAAGGGGCTTGCCATTTCCTAGGGAGCCCTCCAGAACAGAGAGCCATCCTTCAAAAACCCTGATGAGCAGCCTGAGATGAGGCAGATATTACTTGAAGCCATAGCAACGACACAAGGGGCTGAGAAAGAGTATCTGCTTCTGGAGCAGCACCATGCTGCTCCTCTACAAAGAGCCCGAGCAGAGCCAAGGAGCCCTCCTTGGTGGTCATGGAGAAACCAGACTTTACCCTTACTGCTCAAATGAACTTTTCCTGGGTGAATCTGCAATGGGGATGTGATTCAACTATTCAAGAGGAACAAAGATCATGCTGGTCCTGATTGCACCTGCTTGAAACATTATGTTATACTCTGTCTGTCCACCTCACATTTCTGTCCACCTGAAATGGGCCCTGCAGAAGTTCCAGGTCCTGTGGGAGCAACCCAGAGCAGTGAGACACAAAAGAAACATGAGGTAAACTTTCCCAGCCCAAGCTATTCAGGCAGACTTACACCCCTCTCCCAAACCAGTTGCATTTATGATATGAATACTTAGCATTTGTAGTTCCTATATTTATTTCATGACCTTTATTTTATGATTGCTAAGGTTTTTCTAGGAGAATTTCTAGATAGCAACACTGCTACCATGCAGATGAGGAAAACGAGACCTTGAAGGGTTATGCAAAAAATTTTGGAAGCAGAACACAGACTAAAGCCCCACTCTCACTCACGCTGGGTTTTCTTACAGCACAATACTTGCAGCTAGCTTCAGCAACATAGATTGTAACCGACCTAAAAACGCAACCGAACGCTGCCAGCTCGTGCATGCCAGCCAAAATCCGACTGCATCCCGTGTGATCAGAGGCTTCACAGCGAGAAGAGCCTCACAGCTCCTAAGCAAGAAGAGTACATTAGCACCACCTCCTGGCAGCTGCCTAATTATGAAATCATGGAAAGAAGTGCAAGAGGAAATAGAAATTCCGGAGAAAACAGCAAAATCATGCAGTCCGTACACTAAGTGATAACATCTCCAAATCCTGAAATATTCTGTCAGGCCTGGGGTACAGAAATACGTCCCTGCTCTTTGGGAGGAATGGTCTGAAGGATGAGTGCTGCCTTAAATGAATGCAAGCTGCTATATGAAGAAGAAGGATGGGACTTAAATGAACCAAGACACGGTCCTGACACACGAGCACATCAGCCTAAAAGCTCTCCCCACTTTTCATGTTGTCATCTGCAAAATCAAAACCCCCTACCTATAAATTAACGGCTTAGAGAGGTTTTAAAATGTGTCTAAACAGACTCTGCATTAATACCCAAATACCTTTATGCTACTACTTAAAAAAGCCCCAAAAGCAATGTCAACATTTGTCTGGAGCAAAGAGAAAACATAATTCAAAGATGAGTGCTGGCAGTTTCCTTCAGATCTTTCAGAAATACAAAGACCTGTGCCTTGCAACAGGCAGCGAGCCCCTTATCAGCACTGCTGAAGGAGCGGGGCAGCTTCCCAGCTGTTTCTTTGCACAGCTGGCAATACAAAATGATGAGGTTGAAGGCAAATAGCAGAGCATAACATGCTCCTTGACGCTTGGAATTGGTGTGGAGCGAAAATGAAGAAATTCTTGCAATATCAAATGGAAATATTTTGTATTTATGCTGTCTTTCTGAGCTGTGAGGTTACTCAAACAGGAGATAACCAGGAAGACAGCCTGCTGGAAAACTGAAATCTGCTTATGTTGATGAGAAAAGTGGAAAGATAAAATTCAGCTTTTTCTTTTTAAATAAAATTAAGAAAAAAAGGAATTTTGGAGAAATTCTGATTGCAACATTTCAGAAAGAAGCTGAAAACTTCAACATTTCATGAAAACTGAACAACTAATTGTCAAGATCTACAAATACATTTTCTATTTTGAAGGTCAGAAAACTCATTTTATCAGCCTCAAAGTTCTATGAAAAGATTCTGGCATAAGAAGCTCTCTTTCCCTTATTGCAGCCAAATACAGCTTATAATATAGGAGAGCTATTTGCAAGTATAAGCAAGGGCTAGTACTTCTCTTTCCCTGACAAACATGCAAGGCATTTCTTTTTCACTGATCTAATTTATTAGTCATTTTTAAAAGTTATTTAAGGATAACTCTTCTAAATTGCTCATTCACACACAAAAAAAAAAAAAGTCCCTAGTGCATTTGGCTTTTGTGAGGAATACAGAATGATAATCCAAGGACTAATTCAGTCACTCTTCAATCATTTGAAGAGCATATTTCTCTACAGTGCTTTATCTGATTAGAAAAGATCCTAAGTCTATTAAATCTGGAGAGAGAAAATTTTCTCCCTGTCTCAAAACTTAATCTCACCAGATTCTATTCCAGAAATTAAACTGATCAGGAGACAAAAGAGAGTCTCTGCAATGTGAGCCTGAAATGCCTAAATCTGCTTGGAATGCAGTGGGAACATTAGTAGTGAGATGTGCTCTAAGGTAATTACTTACCTATCAATTTCTAAGCATATTGAATATGCCATATATTAACTATCCCCAAAAAATAAATGTGAAGAATATGTTTTAGTGCTCAGAAATAAGCATGACATGAGTCTATACAGCACACACATTTAAAAAGATTAAAAAAAAAAGCATATATTAACTCCCGATTAAGCATAATATTTCTCCTTCCATAAAAACTTACTATCTCAAAGCAATATCATGAGATTTTCTGTCTGGGCTTCCAAAGCCAGCTTGTAGCCTTGAACTCTCCCAAGATGTTAATACTGAACCTTAAGATTAATCAGAGTTGTTTGCAACTCCAAGAGGGATCTGCTGCGTTGACGATGATTAAGTTTGTGAAGGATCTCTTTCCTCTCACAGTCATGCTCGACCTCTCATCCTGTTCTCCGTTGCATTCAGGTGCCATGAGTCTGGTTTTGCTTCCATCTCTGCAGCAAGTTCTTGTGCAAGAGCAGAGGCTTCCAGGACATAGCTGATGCCCTCACTAAAATGCCCAGAGAAAGCAACCATTTAAGCCACCACTCCCACCACATCATTCCTGATGCATGCCTCTCAGGTACATATTTATAATGGTGTGTTATCAAGCATTTAAATAGTGGGACAGTTCCTAAATTCATGTTCCTAATCTTGGATAGAGTTATTCAAGCCGGTTTTAAAGAGCAGGAAGCAAAATGGTGTTATTTATCTACCCCCTAAAGAAGAATAATTGGCATTGGTTAAAAGCATAGGTAGCTGGAAGTGAATTCAGGGGAGACACTGATGAACATAAGCTTGGCCCCCAACAGCCACATGAACAAACTCTGCACTTACACCACTTCATTAAAATATAAACAAACAACTCCTCAGGGACAAAGGACAGATGTAAACACAACAGTCATTTTCTCCTAAAAAAAAAAAAGAAAAAATAAAGAAAAAATAAAGAATCCAAAGATCAATTGAGAAAAAGTTTAGCTTACTAAACACGCTCACATATTGCAACCAAATGGAATAATTCAAGTTAGAAACTTTTAATTAAAAGTGCCTTATAAATTGCATTCATTATGTATGTTTACAGTGATGTATTTCTTTGCTCTTTGGAGCAATCTGTTTTTCTTGCTTTCTTTTCCTTCCCCTTAATAAATTATCCTCATTAACACAAAATGTTAATGCGAAACTCTTTATTAATAGGATAAATATGGACTTCAGTAACAACAAATTATGTGGTGTCACTATTAAATGATCTGCCCCTGCCCAACTGAAGTTCCCTGTTGGGCAGCGAGCCTGCCAGTGGTTTGGCAGCATAGCACTAGAGGACATAGCATTTTGCAGCATAGCACTAGAGGAATTTAAAGCAAAGCTCTCAGGAGGCAAAGGATGTTAACTGCTTAGAAGAGCGGGGCAGTTACCTGAGACAGAGAAACACCAAACCCTCTTCCATAAGTCTAAGCAAACCACCATATTTCTAAAAAGATTTTTTTCCTTGAGTTTGATATATTGAAGAGCAGAAATTACATTTCCCAGTTATCACCACATGAGCTCAGCCATGTGTTTCAGCGTGCCACGGGTCCTTTGACCATTTTAAGGTTCACATTTTAAGGTTCACAGCCCAGAAACCCTCCTCAAGGCAGCAGCTCCTTGAGACCGGCTGAGACTTCCACATCTCCTCAGCTCACTGAGAGGACTGATCTCAAGGCAGCAATTTCCACATCTTTCCCCCTCACCCTCATCAGCCCTTATGCACCACTTGGAAAACATAACAAGAAGTATTAGAGATAACAGTGTTAGTGTTGCCTGTAAGGTACTTAAGAATAAGTGACTTCTCTCACATAAAACATAATCCAGTCTTTTCATTGAGGAACTGTAGCACCTGTTTTGAAGCAGACATTTAAGTTTGCCAGAAGAGTTTTCCTAAACATTGGGCTTATTCCTAATTTGGGCACAATACGAGGGGAACTTGCAAATAGTCACAACTTATGCATGTTGGGCAAATGCTCTTTGGAGTTTGGAAACAGTTTTCTGAGGTTTCGCTCCTCTTGGACAGTGGAACCATTCTTCTCACAGTGATTGTAAATAGCCAAATTGCAGATGTCCTGTTTTTGCAGCAAGTCAGTAGGATCCTTTCCAAACTTGCAGCTTGCCTTGCCACTCACCTCTAAGCTGCCAGCTATGTGTCACTAAACACACATAAAAAATAAGGATATCACCTTTGGGGTTCTCAAGGCTCCGCATTCTGGCACCCAGGCAGCAGAGTTGAAATGGGGGCAAAAGAGGAAAGAAGGGTAGAGGTAAAGATGAAAGAGGTAAAGTAAGACAAGAAATGGCTATAAACATGGAAGGAGAAGGGGAGGAGAGATCCTGCTTTGAATCAGAAGGAGAGATCCTGCTTTGAATCAGAAGCCAGTGGAAAAGGAAACTGGTAAAGAGCCTGGAGTAGAGAGGATGGGAATGTTTGACTGCATGTGCAAGAAATATGAGAAAAGAGAAGAAAGGTGAGGATCGGAAGATAACTTGAGGCTGGACAAAGAATCCAAAAGAGCAGTTGATAAAGGAGGCTGATTTCAGAGCACTAAGGAAGAAATCACAATAGACATAGCTAAGAGGGTCTCTAATTACCTGAGGAAATTCCTTCTCAAGATGGAGAGCCTGGCTCCAAATTCCTAAATCTCTCCATTCCCTGACACTAGCCATGACCTACAAAGTACCTTGAAAGGGGCATTCTTCATTCTCCTTTATCGCTGTTAAACGCAGACAATGACAATCTGATACTGCTATCAGTTATTTTGCTGCTGAAGTGACAAAGATCTGTAAGATAGGAGGCTCCAATTCTGCTGATGGACTATGTCTCATGAGAAAACCTCTTTTTCTTTCCTTCAGTTTGACTTCTAAAACCCCAGTAATACAAAGAAACATCTCTTCTGAAGATTAAGTCAGACTTCAAAGTCAAGGATTCAGAAGTTGAAAAATGTCAGAACTAAGATTTTAGAGACAGCATCTCTTGGTACAAATTCATTATCCTACAGTCAATACTTACAGAATCATAGCACATCATGTTCTTGATAGTTTCTCCCACAGTTTCTAGTGAATAAAATAAACAGCTTTCAACTAAATGAACTCACTTTGTTTTCTTTGTTCAGTGTGAGGCCCCCTCATAAGCTGCAATATTATTTAGGCCACTTCCCAAACACAAACCCATTCATTTCCTTGTGAGGCTCTTCTCAATATTGCCCAACATTTTTGCAAAACCTATTTGAAATAGGTGGCATTATCCACATTTTCTAAAGGAGGATCTGAGGTGCCAAAAGGTCAATGAAGACTTTGCAGTAACTTTGAGTGCTCAGCATGAAACTCCAATGGGGCTCACCTTCAACTTCATCTTACCTTCAACCTCAACTTATCTTCAGCGTAGGCATCTACTGCTGAGCTGGCCATCTATGTTCTCTATAAAGCAATGAGGACAAAACAAGCAGTTTTAAGAAAGAACTCCTGAGACCAGTTGAAATATCTATTTTAGGATGAAATAAATCATGTCCTACAAATGTCTACTTCTCATCAAAAGAAGCCAAAGAGTGGACACCAATACTGAGATAAATCCCTCATTTACAGACTGATTTTTTCCAGAGTTCTTGTGCATGTTTTTTAATGGCACAGCTTTTATTTCCTTCAATGATCAATTTTGATTGCTCAACAATCCTGAAAATTGGAATTTTATATGTCCAGTCATGTAATGAAAAATGAGATCTTTACAGTCAACAGAAATCTGAATAAAGGTTTGAGGACAAACAATAGCCAGGATTTCTGTAGCAGAGATAGGACTTCTTCCTGCACAGCAGCATTCCTTGACATTAGATATTGTCCTTTCCCTTATTTACAGTTCTCTCGGCTTTATTTTTGTCATTTTATATTTTTAGGTTATTATGGAAATTAGTTGTCTTTAAGATGTAAGCTACACATGTATATAAGGCATGCACATGTATATAAGGCATGAGAGTGGCAATCTGTGACTTCTTCAGTATTACTAGATGCAAAGGCACTCCTGATTGCTTCAGCACCACTCTGATTTTTGGAGGGTCATCAAAGTACATTCTCAATGCATAGATGGCAGAGGCTTTATAGCAATTTTCAAAGGTGCTTGTTTTCTTCATCCTTATAAAGACAGAGCAGGCTGGGGAGCTGATCAGATTATAGCCTGAGAAAATATTAAGACAAACTGACAAGGGAGGGTACAGATCTACAGATATTCACATGCTGGTTTTCCTCAGATGATAAGACTCCGTCCCAGTCCACCTCCTGGCAGAATTCTCTTTTTCCATCCCTGGTCTAATCCTACACCAAAAAAAAAAACTTCATAGGCATTTATTTTAATATAATATATGTTTCATCCCAACAGCATCCTGAAATTCCTTCTGAAATACCCTGACCTTCACTGTTCTGCAGGCAGAAGCTCTTGCAAAAAGTCGTTTGTAATGTGCTCAGCGCTGGGCACAGGACAGCCAGACAAACCAGGCCAGATGTAATTAATGGGAGTAATTTTCTGTCCTTGAAACTTTTGAAAAAAAAAAAATCAGGAAGGAGCTCAGGAAGTACTTCAGAAATGACAGTTCACAGAAACACAGAATCACAGAATGGCTGAGGTTGGAAGAGACCATTTAGTCCAAACCCCTGCTCCAGCAGGGACACCTTGACCACAGGGCACAGGGCAGCATCCAGGTGGGTTTTGAAGACCTCCAAAGAAGGAGACTCCACAACCTTCCTGGGCAGCCTGTTCCAGGGCTCTGTCACCCTCACAATAAAGACATTCTTCCCCACGTGCAGATGGAACTTCCTGTGTTTCAACTTGTACCCATTATTCCTTATTGTGTCACTGGCCACCACCAAGAAGAGTTTGATCCCATCCTACCTACCTTCTCCCCTCTGGTATTTAAATATATTGAACAGATCCCCTCTGAACCTCCTCTTTGCCAGGCTAAACAGGCTCAGCTCACTCAGTCTTTCCCCGTAAGATAGATGCTCCCTTAATCATCTTTGTTGCTCTGGTCTAGAACCTCTCTAGTTGCCTGGCTTGAGAAAATCTCCTAGGAAAACTGCAGCTTCTTCAAACTAAAGCTTTTGCACATGTTTTATCAGAGCTGGTTACACATGCCTGAAGAGGTAAGAAAACCTTGGCATATATAGTTAAGAAAATTGAACTGCATTAAGTGGAAAACTCAGTCTAACCACAAAGCTAACAGTTACTATCACAATATGTGTGTTAACATTTGCTGGTGACATCTTTGACATGAAGATGAGCCTAGAATGGAAGGTATATAAATATATATAATTCGTTTAGCACTCTGGTCTAAATAAACAGTATGTCACTTCTGTGGATACAGGATTTACAAATGCCCCTGGAGAACAGAAATCCCTGACAGTCCTCAACACAGTAATTGATCTCTCTGGCTGGCCTTTTGCATTCGTATCACTTCAGTCTCCCTTATGCTAAATAATTCAAGCATCCTATTTTCTGATTGCACAGACTAAGACTTGACTCACAGGCTTTTCAACTGCATGAGTCTGCAGAGTAAAGAAGTGGTAACAGCAGGTTCCTGTGTGGTAGATCACTTTTGCAATAGCATTTTGGTCTTGCTGCGAGAGTATGCTACACTAGTGCCTATTTATATTTTATTCAATAAGTCAGAGTGTGAATTCCAAAAATAAAAGCACAAATGTTTCTTTTATGAGGAAAACTAGCAGTTGTCAAATACACATACCTATTTTCGAGAACACGAGCAAGTTAACAGCATGTCTAACCTTTGCTAAGGCAGGGGACCTTCACTATTTACATATTTTTTTTTCCTTTCTGTTTCTCTAATGAATTAGGGGACTGACAGGCAGGTATTGCTTCTTAGGCAAGAGCCCAATACAACACAAAAAGAATTTAACCACTAAACATAAACTCACAGACTGCTTTCCCCACAGAGTGTATACTTGTTGTATACTAGATGTTTTACATCTAGGTTGCCTTAGTACCCATGAAGGAAAATATTCCTCACAAACATAGAAGGGCTGTTTTAATCCCCTCCACAAGTAAGTTATCTTGAAAGTACTTGAAAGTACAGAGGAACACCAGCTACCATCTGTCAGCACTGAGCACATTTTCAAGATTTCTCCAATTAACCTTTGAAATCCAGATGAGTTACTCTAGAGTAACTCTACAGAAAATATAACTGGAAGGCATCCCAAGACATCCCTCACCTGGAGAGAAATCAAAACTCCTCTGGTGCATGCCTCTACAGGGGAGGACTATAGGGAATTACCATCACAGGGCAGATTTGCAATCCAAGTATCTTTCATGGAATGGGAAGAGATGATGGTAGCTCTGAACAGCCACCTTTCCTCAAGAGTCTTCTGTTCTTGCGGCACCACAAGATCATTTCATTTACTGGGTCCAATCCTGATCGACTTATTCACCAATGCCCTGAAAGAAGGGACCTCAGCAAGCCTGTTAATGATATAAAATCAAGAGGAGTGGCTGATACAACAGAGGACTCTGCTGCCTTTCCCAAGGACCTCAACAGACTGGAGAGATGGGCAGAGTGGAATCTCATGAAATTCAACAGAAGGAAGAGTACTGAACCTAGGGAAGAATGACCCCATGCACCAGGACAGGCTGGGAGTGACCTGCTGGAGAGCAGATCTGCAGAGAAGGACCTGCGAGTCCTGGTACACAATTTGACCATGAGTCACCAATGTGCCCTTGTCGCCAAGAAGGTTAAGAAGGTAACCTGGGTTGCATGAGAAAGAGAATTGTCAGCAGGTTGAGGGAAGAGATTATCCCTTTCTACTCAGCTCTGGTGAGGCCACATATGGAGTGGTATGCCCAGGTCTGGGCTTCCCAGTACAAGAGAGGCATGGAGCCACTGGGCAGTTTAGCAAAGGGCTTCTAAGATGATGAAGGGACTAGAGCATCTCTCAGATGAGGAAAGGCTCAAGGAGCTGGAACTCTTCAGTCCCTCTTCTGGGACTCTGGAGAAGAAAAGATTGCGAGGGGATCTAATTAACACATACAAATATATAATGGGAGGGTGTAGAGAGGATGGGGCCAGACTCTTTTCCATGTCCAGTGACGGGACAAAAGGCACTAGGTACAAACTAGAATGGTGGATTAACTTTGAAGTTTTTTAAGGATGGATATTCTTACAGTGTACAAAAATATGTGAGAAGGCATTATTTTGAGCATATTTAACAGGCTATTTTGCTGACATATGTATACTCGAGATACATAATACAATATATAGTACAATATTCAAAGGGCATTTGATTTGGCAAAACCCTGCTCAGAGACATACCCAAGGTTTTCTGCCTTTGAAAGGTTAAGGTTTATGCTCTTGTTATCAACGTGTTCATTTTCTCTCAGGATTTTAGCATCCAAAATGCTCTTGCTCTTGCTACAACATTCTTCAAATCAAATTAATGAGACATAAGCAGACACTATCTCACATATGTCACTGCCTGTAATTGACAGGGACTGCCTGCACACCCGCTCTTGTGGCTGTAACCCTGGCAAAGAGCTTCAACTCCATATTGAACCATAACTCTGAGTTTAGAGCCATTATGGGTCCTTTATTAACAACAGTAATACTCAGCACTTCCATAGAGCAATGCATTTTGTAATATCATCTTGAAAGTGCACTGCAAACATTAAATAAACCACACAACATCCACAGGTAGTTCAGAATGATCATTATTCCTTCACTTTACAAGGCAGCTTCAAAGTTTAAAAAAGTTTTTTTTTTTTTAAACCACACAAATTAATGCTTCATCTAAATATTTGCAAGGAAAACTAGACCTGCCTACCTAAACTGTCAGTAGGTTTCATGGACCTCTTTACTCTTAGTCATAAATTTTAAGGCTGTGAGGAATGATTATAATCAACCAATAGAAGCTCCTGGAAAACACAACTCACACTTTCCCATTTAATAAGACCATTTTCCACTTCAGCAGAGCACTCATACCGTAGCTTTGCTACATATATTACATGCTATAACCACAGCTCATACACATGGTCTTGGTAATCAGACCTGCAAGAATCAATCCAACATTTTTGTGACATGCACTAATGGAGGAGCAATCTTTTACAAATTCATCCCACAGTCGACCTTCCCCAGAATACGTGCTGTTGTCAACACTTCTTACACTACAGCCAGATGGTTTATTGAGTCAACTCTACCACCATCACCATGGCCAACCACTACAGTCAGAGGACTGTTGCATCTTGACTCAAATGAGGTTTGATGTCTTATTTCTCCAACTGAATTACATCCCTACTGTGAGAGGAATATTTAGTGTTTGACAACAAAACATGACAGATGTCTGCAAGGAATATTTTGTAACAATTACCCTGTGCCACGTGCTCTCCATTAGTATAGCAACGAATGACTCTCTCTTGAGATAACGTGAAGGAAAATCTAGTAAAGAAAATTTCTTTTTCTATTGTATCTAACTCGTTTCAGACCTAGAAAATGTGAGAACAAAACAGAGAGGGCAAAGCAAAGCGTTTACGACAATGCATAAGTACATCCATAAATTCACCAGAGAAAAATAAGACAAGAAAGAAATTCAAAGATAAACAGTAGAGGTACAGATACCTCTAGAAGAAGAATATATATATATATAATATAAGAAAATGAAATTGTTCTTTTTAGTAGTTCACTTAAAGCTATGTCAGAATTATTCTATTCATAGACTTCTTCAGACAAAATATATCATATTATAAATCACAGGCTCTCCATTTTTAATATAGGGAAGTGTTTTCTATTAGATATTTAACCTGGCTTTTTTTTTTCCTATTAAAAATCTTTTCTTTAGATCTTTTCTTTACCTGTTTATGAGCTGCTGAATGATAAAATATTAATGGAAGGAGCCACTATGATTACCTTATTGGGTCACTAAATTCACCTCCTTCTCATTGCAGAGCGGGTGGGGGTTTCTTTGTTCTTTGTTTTTTTTGTTTTTTTTTTTTGGTGGGGGAGAGGTTGTTTTTTGTTTAATTCGTTTTTTAAAAGCAGCAACCTGAGAACAATGTTCCAGATCTTAAAAGAATATATCTTGAAACTGTTTACAAAATAAAAAACAGGAAATGAAGACACAAGGAGATGAGGGGAAAAATTATTTCCTACCCAAGCATCCTGCTGACAAACAGAACTGCTTTAGGCATGTTACTGTAGTCAGTGGTGGAGATGTTACTGGAGTATGACCTACTAATGTGCTAAGATTTGGGGGGGGGTTGGTTTTGCTTTGGTTTTGGTTTGATTTGTCTGTTTTAATGTAGAAATGAGAGCGGCAGCATTCAGTACCAATCTGCCTTCCAATAAACCATGTAGCGAGAAAAGAAACAGAAGAAGCTTGTTAAATTAATACATCAGATGTCCAGTAGAAAGGAGTTACTAACTTTTGTTGTCAAACAATCTGTAATTCTGATACCAAAAAACGGAGACTGGAAAAAGATGATATTAAATGAAAAAGACATAGCAGCCAGAGAATTAAAAAAACTCTCTGTATAAAATAAAAAGTATTCAACTCTGTTAGGCTCATGATACTTATATTTCAAATGTAGTCATTGGCAGATAAGTCCATGCAAGAAGCTTTGCTCTCACCCAGGTGTAATTGTTCCCATGGCAAAATCATATCAGAGTGAGAGAATTCTTTCTGCCTAGTTTTTTCATTAGTATTTCATTTTATTAGAATTTAATTTAGCTGGCTAGAGAGGACACTAGAAGACCTCAGGCATTTGTGGGATCTCTGAACTTAGTTAACGCTCGGCACGGTTTTAATCAAACCATCTACCCCATGAGAAATCATGGGTTAAATATATGTTCTTGAGACTTGTAGACAGAAGGGGTCAGACAACAACACCTGTAGCATCAAAGGCTACAAACTGCAAACTATTCTATAAGGTGAAATCAGAGGCTCAAGAGTTCCTTGTGAGACCTGCCGAGTGCCTTTTCTGGCAGGTCTCTTTAGCAGAGACTGTCTCTGCAGAGTAATGGAAGCTGCATGAACTTTTGAAGGAAGCAAAAGTGAGAGTACAGGAACACAAGAGGCTTTTGCACAGAAAGTACTGCAATAAAATTGGCATAAGTCAGCATAGATGAAGAGAAAAATCAATTGTACAGGCTATCATAGACTTTGATGCTTCTGTCTCTGTGCTTTCCTGTGTAGAAGCATGATTTATCTCTCTTGATGTATTTTCAGTTAAAAAGCTGCTGCTTTTTTTTCAGGTGGAGGTAACGTTGTTTTTCATCTTCCTTGGAATGTACCTGCCCAAAGAGCAAGTGATCCATAGTACAAGACACATGTCTTATCACCTCTGATACACGTGCACACACACACAGTTCCTGCTCTTATACATAGAAGACCTTGTCATCGATTTGTTCCTGAGAGCTCCCACGAGGTCAATGAAAGCCTGGAAAATGTGACCATGAGTTTCAATCTTACCTTTAGTTGGGTAGCTACTGATACTTTCTTTATCTGAAACTAAAGCTTCTTTATCATGTTTTATATTTAAGAGATGTAAGTTATTTTAAAATAATTGACTGAGATAGTGTTCTCTGGAATTAACATAGGTGTGATTTGCATGCACATCTGCTTTGCTATTAATTGCCAGCAAGGAAAAGCAATATCTAAACTTCAGCTGCTTTTATCATGCCTTGTGTTATATTTAATATGCTTCTCAGTAAGAAATATGTGAATAATAAACTAATTTAACCATAAGTTTTTAAATATTAAATAAAGAGGGGAGAGGGAGGGGAGCAGAAGGAAGAAAATAAGAAAAAAAAAAGACCAGAAGAAAGAAAAGGCAATAAAGAATATAAAAAGGAACAAAAGAAAACACATTGTATATATACTTGGTCTCTGAATAAAAATCAGAATGATACTACAAAAACTTGAACAAGTGATTTTCTTCTGTCTTGGAAGATCTGAGCTATTGGTTGATGCTAACGAGGCAGCAAATCAACTGCAGTAGAGTTTCCAGACATCTAGGGATGTTTGTAAGACTTTGTTTTTACTTACTTATTTCTACTTACTTATTGCTGAGGTAAAATTTAAGACAAAGAATAAAAACAAATCATAACACATCTATGATTTCACACATAGACACTTTTATTTTACTCTAGATATATTGCCTGAACTGTGTGGCATGAATCTTTCAAGTGTTGCTTCCATAAGACTCAATTTGAATCAAATTCAAGATTTCAGAAAAGTTTTAGCCCAGTCCTATTTCTAATGACAGAATTCACATTGGAGCACACTCTGACCATTCTTCGGATATTCCTACTGTAAATGAAGCTAAAACTATTAGCATTTTTTTGTGTAGTCAGATCCAACATCCTACTGAGGGAAATGACTCCCTAAATTTCTATCCACATCTGGCAATAACAGAACATTCGTCCTTCTGCCCCTACACAAGAAAACAAACCTGAAAGTCTGCTGCAGTAATATTGTAGACAGCTTGATTTCTGTGTATTCAAAACTAAGACAGTTCCAGTTCTACTCTTAATTTGACAGCAGGCTATCATAGTACCTAGGTGTCAGCACAATGAAACCCTATTTTAGCGGTTTCTGGAAAAAAAAAATCTCTGCCATGAGAATTACAAACTGAAAGAGCCATAAAAGCAAGCACTCTAGAAACAAAGAGAGAGGGGACGCAGTAAATGAGTAAAAATGATTATTTCTTGTAACAACTATTTAAAATGTAAGGTATTGTGCTTTCACAAAACAAAAATAACAAGGATATGATTATCATAGGAAAATAGTAGAAGGGTAGTGTAAATGCACAAAATTCAAGGTAATTGAAGGAAAAGGCCTAAAGCGTAAGAAAACCTGAGATACCCTGTTAAAAGCAGCCATAGCACAGGTTTAACTAGAAGCTGACAGAGCAGAAGGCATTCTGTGAGCATCACTATTCAATTAATTATACATAATCACTGCTATATATACTGCTCACTATCTGCTTGTTAAGTCCTGCCGTTGGCCTAAAACATAGGCAACTCTAAGGCAGGTACTCTATATACACTCTAAGGTAGAAAGGTAGGTACATACATTCTAAGGTAGATACTCTGCTTGCACTCTAAGGTAGAAAGACCATCTTTTACAAAAGGTTTGGTATTTTCTTAGTTAGCACAATGGAACAGGGATTTCTGATTTGTGTCTTCCACTGCACAAGGACCACTCTATATATTTAATTGTAGAAATCGCACATTTTATACATTCTGTAATTATCATTTAAACCCCAATGTTACTGTAGTGATTTTCCTGTTGTGACCTGCATTCTAACAGGAAATTCATATTTCTAGGTCAAAAAAAAAAAAACCTAAGAAAAAATAAAAGACTAATAAATAGACTATGCATCAATCCATCCCTCTCCTGGAAAGTGGAAAATGAAAACTCCTGGCCTCTATCATTTTTCAGTAATCAACTGAGGTTAGTAATCTGTTTCAATGATTAAGCAATCTGTTTCAATGACTGTGCACCCTTTAACACTAGAAAGGTTTGAGGTTATTTTGAGTCATTCAAATTTGCCTTGTTGTACTTAATTCCATTTCTTCTTTTCCTATCCAGAGAGAACAAAATAACAACTATTTGGAAGGACTGGCTTCCTCTTATCCAGAATAAAGAATAAAAGCCTTCTGTGTGCAAGAAGGCAAAGACAGATACCAAGTTTTGATTCCTTCAGAATTTCACTTAGCCTACACAGATCCTCAGAGATGACTCTTGATTGATTTAGCCAGCTCTTCAAATATCCTTGAATAGACAGACCTCATGGTATAGACAATCTGCTAAGATTATGTGTTCTCTCACCTACCTTGCCAGTGGTCTAACCCAAGGTTTCATGGGCTTTTCCTGTCTAAATAGAAAATAGGCTAACTGGGTAGCCAAATGAGGGTCTTTTGGCTACCCAGTTAGCCTGGGTAGAAAGGCAAAGGCAAAGAAAAAGAAAAAGAAAAAGAAAAAGAAAAAGAAAAAGAAAAAGAAAAAGAAAAAGAAAAAGAAAAAGAAAAAGAAAAAGAAAAAGAAAAAGAGAAAGAAAAAGAAAAAGAAAACTTTAAATATTTTTGCATTTCAAGTCACCTCTGCCAGTAACTTGAAGTTGTTTTTCTCCTGGTATTGTACTTACACCATGATATATTTTTATCCTGCTTGTTCCTTGTTGTATATCCTTGTGTCTTCTTTTTTTTTCTGATAGTTTTTTCTCTTTCCTGATGTGTTCTTTACAATTCATCCTTGGCAACTTGATCAGATTTTAACTTTTTTATCTCATAGTGTATTCTTCCTCCCCGCTGAAATAATTAATTCTTGCACATTTAACATAGCTTCCCAGGAGTCTTCCAGCTATTCCTAATTCCCTTTTTTCCTCCCAGACTTGCCTCCTATGATTAGCAATACCAGTGTGACTGTAAATCTGAAACCTCATGCAGAGACCTAACACAACCTTTGCACACTGTAGAGAATGAATTTCAGGAGTGAGAAATGACTCACAGAACAAACATGAACTCCTGGATCTGTGAAATGGAGAAAGTCTCCTTGCATATGGTGCACGATTTTGTCAGGTTTTGAAATGTGAAATGATGGGTTAATCCCAGTGCACTGAATCACAGCAGTCAGTCGTGAAAAAAACATACTTTCCTAAAATATATTACTATAATTCAATAAGTTTCAAGGAGAATTAGAGCCGATTTAAAAGCGTAAGACCTTTCTGAATAGCTAGAGAGATTTTATGAAAAGTTCTGTTGCTACAACATAGTATTCACAAAATGTCAGAAAGACGTGCTTTTACTTTAAATAATAGATGTTGATTAGCAACATACTCGGCAGATAACAGGCAAAGTTATTTCCAATGTCTCTTCTTCATATGAAAGCTTGGATGTGGCCCTGGAGACAGGAATGAGGCTCACTATTGTCAATGTAAAGCTTCAGGGCTACCTCCATAGGCTTTAGATCCAGCATTAATGTGCATGATAAGATAATGCAAAGTGAAAATCCTGAAGATAAATCTAATCAAAGCGTGTCTGAAGAGCTCTACTGTCAAACAGACTTGTTAACTGAGTAGAGGTACATGCTAATGCTGCTCGGATGTAGAGGAATAAGTCAAGTAAGTCTGAGGAAGGAATAAATGGGTAGTGAAATAGAAAGATTTATATCGCTGTTTACTCTGCTGAATTTGAGCCAAGTTATGACTATTGGAGAACGTATCATTCAAGTGACTTTTATACTGCTGTATAGTGGACTGATTAAGTAGGCTTATAAAACATTAAAGAAGAGAAAGAAACTACACAAAGTAAAAAAAAAAAAAAAAAAAAAAAAAAAAAAAAAAAAAAAGCATGAAGAGAAGTTCAGGTATTACAACCAAACTTCACAAAGGGGAAAAACAGATCTGAAAAGACAGACAGAACTCTGCAATAATCCGAAAAGTTTTCCTTCTCAAATCATTGCAGTTCTTACTGCAAGATACTCACAATAATTATTCACTGGTTACAAAAAAGAGAAAGAGAAAGAGAAAGAGAAAGAGAAAGAGAAAGAGAAAGAGAAAGAGAAAGAGAAAGAGAAAGAGAAGAAGAGAATCCAAAAAAGTAAGCTAAAAATGGTCAAGAATCTTCAGAAAATGTGGAGTTTGTGGCCTGTGCTATGGGATGTGAATATACAGTTTCTAAAAAGAAATGATAATATCTTTTCTAAATGGACTCTGATATGATGATATTTAAAGGATCTCTTATCTTCTGGAGACCAAGCAGCAATGAATTTAGGATTTCATAGTATTTTTGAATAAAGTTAGTTAGCCAGCTACCCATCTCAGCTAAACAAAAAACACCTTAGCAGGGATGGAGATGAGGCTGACTGGCCTGTACTTTCCCAGCTCTTGCCCTTTTTGAAGACTGGAGTGACATTGGTTTCTTCCAGTCCTCCGACACCTCCCCTGCTCTCCAGGACCTCTCAAAGACGATGGAGAGAGGCTGAGCAATAACCTCAGCCAATTCCCTCAGCACTCTTGGGTGCATCCCAATCGAGCCCATAGATTTATGGGTGGCCAGTTTGCCTAAATAATCCCCAACCCAATCCTCCTCAACGAGCAGAAGGTCTTCCTCTCTCCAGGCTCTCTTTTACATGCAAGCTCTGTATTTCACGGGGACCAGCCTTAGCAGTAAAGACTAAAGCAAAGAAGGCATTTAGTAACTCTGCCTTCTTGGCATTCTCTGTCACCAAGGCACCCTTTCCATTCAGCAGCAGACGAACATTTTCCCTAGTCTTCCTCCTGCTGTTGATGTATCTGTAGAAGCCCTTCCTGTTGTCCCTGACATCTCTTGCTAACTCTAATTCCAGATGAGCCTTGGCCTTCCTTGTTGCATACCTGCGTTCTCTGACAGTGTTCCTATATATTTCCCATGTGACCTGGTCCTTCTTCCACATTATGTATGTGCTCTTTTTCTCATTAAGTTTACCCAACAGCTCCTATACTCTTCCCTTAATAGGTTATAGCTTGTGATTCCAGTTTTCATCCATATTAAATACATTATAAATCTTTAAGTTAATATGCAGGTCTCCATAACATATTGCAGCTCTTGTGTTGTTTGATCGGTGTCCTGCACTTCGAGGAAATGTGATTAACTTTGGAGGATGGGTTTCCTTCTGTGTGGCCAAGGGACTTCTGCCAGGATATTCTATTAGACAAAAAGTAAAGACAAGCAGATTTCCTACTTAAAAAACAAATGCACAAAGTGAAAATCCATCACAAGTATATGAATATATGCACTCACCAGTATCCTTTATTGAGCATAGATTATCTCCTGCATGTAGTATAATTACAGGATACATATTGCTCCTTTTTTTTAGCTTTTGCAGAATGCTTATTACCCCTTTTTTAGCATTTGTAGAATGTTTACTTCATTATCAGCTGCCTCTGAAATAAATATAATATTTAACTGAAAAATTGCATTACTTTTGCTCTTCATTCTTTCAGTGCCTTCAGCTGGACACCTCCCGCCCTGGAGCTATGGCACTCTGACTGTGAGAGCTGGAAACAGTGCTGCTCCTCAAACAGTCTGAATGGGCTCCCTTTCTTGGGTTGTCTGCAACCAAGACACAAGGCTCCCTTTCTTGGGTTGTCTGCATGTGCTGCTTCTCACTGATGTTGTCTGTCCCTAACACAGTTACAAAACTTCTCAAATCTACTCTAACCTCCACAAGGAAATATTCTCACATGCTTTGAAGGAAGTGTTTATACACAAGTTGCTGTGATCCTCTATAAATAATAAAAAGAAGACATATAAAAAATAACATCCTCCACATCTCTGGAAGTTTTGTTCCTCTTCAAGGGCATATCTCAAGGGTATGTCTCTAGCAAAACACTGTTTCAATGGCAATTCATCTTTGAAAAACAGTTCTGCACAAACAAGGCCAAAGGGTTTGTCAAGTCTTCACGACACCATGACAAAGTTACTCACTTCACAGATAACAAGATGCTTATTTTTTGTGTCCAGCTAACCCTAAGTTAGTTCTTTCTGTGCTTTTCCTGACTCTTGTATGATAATAATATAATATACTTCTTTTTCTATACCTTTGGTGTCCTCCCATAGACGTAACCAAAGGCTGAACCTGGCACCACAATGGGATTTCATTTAATGTTTTCCTGCACTGTGCAAGTCAGAAGAAAATCCATTTCAGTCCCCCTCAAGATGCAGTAGCTTTGCAGGGCTAAGAGCAGGAGGGAAACAGTAGAAAAAAGTATATATGAAATTGGCAATGGACAAGACTAAGTCCAAATCTGAATACATGCGGGAAATAAAATTGCTTCATAAGAAATACCACTTTTACATATGAGTTCTCCAGAGATAAATTGTCCTTCAAGACAAGGATTTTGGAAACCGCAGGTAAGCAATGAGAGAATAAAATTCCAATTACTCACCTTGAGCACTAAAAGAAAAAAAAAAAGTCAGAAAATAGCACACAAATTGTCCTGTCCTTAGCAGACCTACCAGTCTGCAGGAGGCAGGGAGAAGAGGACTCCTTCAAAGTCATGTCAGCACAATAGGGATGTTTTATATTTCTGGTTTTATTTAACTTGAGGGTATTCCAGTTCCAGACACCCCAGAAAATAGCATGCTGCTGCTTACAAAAGAAGAATAAACAAATACAATTTCATTACCAGCCTCTAATAAAGCAGAGAACAAATGAATACCTCAAGAGAAAGGTCTCTTATCATCCCCTTGATTCAGACAAGTGAGTCAACGACTGAGTGACCAAGGGGAGACTCTGGTAGAAAGGAGCCACATTTGAACTTCTGCCCAACAATTACAAGATACTTTCATGGGGACTGCATTGTGCTGGAAAACAAAGAAAGCTGGGAGAAAAGCATAAAAGAAAAAATACTTGCCTGATGGATGGAAATCACCTAATGGAGGACTTTGTGCATTTTATGCCTTTACATAGCCCTATTCAATATTCCAGAAGCTCCTGGGAATTCTGCTCTGGCCCCTTCAACCTGCCCCCAAACCACACAGGACTATAAAGTGGTCCTATGAAAGACAAACTGGAGAAGCATGTGAAGAGCCGTCACCTATTGCTCCTGCTGGAGCAATCCCAAACTGAAAAATAAACAGATTTATGTGCAAATTAGAAACATTTCTGGGAACAGATTTCATTTGCAACATTAAAAGCTTGGTTCATTTGATGACTTGGGGAACAAGCAACACGATTTGCATTTTTAAATAAAAGGTATGCATTATCTTCCAGTTAGCAACACTTGCTGTATAATTACTGTATTGCATTCTTTTAATACTCTTATTCTGGAGAAATAAAGAGCAAGTGTGTACAGTGTTTGCAGGCAAGCAACCACATCTACTCTGGAGATTTCCATAAAGAGATATAGTTTACAATCATCATTTACTATTCGCCAGGTTAGTTACTGGATAGGAACAGCAGAGCTATTTGGTATTTTTCCTCAGTGAGAGAGGATGAAGAGAAGAAATGAGTGGGAGGTGCCTCAGCAGCATTGCCAAGCAAGCCTGTGCTGCACGAGAGAAGTTCCACCGCACTCTGCAGCACGCACAGCCTGGGACCAGTCAACACCTTTTGAATCATTTTTACATATTACCATGGTTATCATGCAATGGCTGTGAGCAATAGGGAGCAAGTTTCTGCCTAGCTTGCTCTAGATGTCAATTAAAATAAAATAAGAGCAAAGAAATAGGAGCAAAGAGCAATATGAGCCACGGCCAGAAGTAGGAGCAGAGCAAACACAGCAGCACTGAAACATCCCGATGATGTTCTATGTCTTTAGAGCCAAACCTCGCAGTCTCATTTTGCCCCCAAGGGAAGTGGCACTGCGGGCACCTCAACATTGCAGGTAAACCTCTATGAAACTTCTGCTAGGCCTCTGCACTGCATGCCTAGAGGATCTAACTCAAGCTTCATCTGCAGTAAACTCCTTTCAGTCAACTTCTTTTAAAAATAATGAAGAAACAGGCACAAATCAACAGATGTGGTCAGGCCATCGAGGGCAGATGCAGCAGAGGTACCAAGTACTCTAAGACCAGAGACTGAGAAAAAATGTAAGAAGAACAGATCACAGTATCTCTGAAAAGATCTCAAGCAACAGAAGGTGAGTGGCTGCTCTACAGATGCTGACCCAGTCCTGGTGCAAAGCAACATGTGATTTTTGCAACAGAATAATCAGAGTAATTCATATGAAATGAGATTGGCTCTGTCCAGAGCTAATTTGCTTAATATCTGATAACACAGTTTAAATGAAGATTATCTGCAATTGTGCAGATAATAGAGATACAGAAAATGAATGCTCAGTGTCTGATATTGTGCTACTCACAGGTCTCCACTGATCTATTTTCCTCTTTTCTTTTACTTGCTTTAAATCAGTAGTGTTGAAATAAAATACAAGAGAAACACAAATGCTATTTTGCAAACCTCCAGGAGTCTTCACCATAGAACTGCTTTGATCATGAAGGTTCAGATACCTATTTCCCGTGTCCACAAGAGTGTCTTCTGCTGTAACACAGCATCATGGTCACATTTGAGAGATCAGCATCAAACGTGTTGTAGTTTGGCCTGCACTGCTCTGGGTGGGAAGTGTGATGTCCAATCTGTAAGGATTTGGGCCTCTCTGTACCCAAGAGGACTTCTGCTCTGGGACAGAGAAGACAAGTAGTGTGGGGCCACTGTGCCTGGCCCAGTTACACGCTGACCTTTCCCATACTGTTAGAAACCATTTACAACCTCCATTTGTATCTTCCCTTCACTCATAACTAATAGACACGTCATTGCCAGGACACTCCCAGAGTTCCTGAAAATTGTTGCCTTTTCATTGCTAAAGACAATCATCATTTATCGTTTATCATTTATCATGAATTACATGATAAAATAGGTCATTAAATAAATCAGCTGATTTATTGTAGCACAACAACTTCAGTGTTGTTCTAGAAAGACGTGTAGTGCTGGGCTGAGCGCGTGCCCCTTCCTTTGGGCATAGCTGTTGACTTAGAACAAGTGGTCACAGGTTGCCTCATACACTCATTCACTATCAAATAAATGATTTTAAGCATTCAAGGCATTTCTTTACAGCAACCTGCCTGGGGTACCTGGCTCCATTTATAGAAATGCCATCTAACATCTACGGCATCTGTCAAAATCTGTGGCAGCAATCAGAGTAATCTGGGACATAGGAGGAGACCCTCGAGGAGCAGATGCTCTGTTGAGGGAGCAGATCCTTGAGTTTGCGGAGTCTGGGTTTTATTTTTAATGTAAACATAGCGCACTTTATCTGTCAGCCCAGGCAGTTTTTCTGCCTAACACACATAGCCACAGCTTGTGGGATTCATATAGCAGGTGGTGCACGTGGGTGTCTGAAAATGAGACCCCGGCTTTTGCTTTTCAGGAAGAGACACAGAAGACATCTTAATGAAGGACAACGGAGAAACTATAAGGGGAGGTAAATGACAGAGAAAAATACCGTGAAGATCCACCCCACAGCATGCTCAGTGGTAAAATCAGATCCTTTTAGCATCTAATTCAGACAGATGCTTTGAGCTTACCTTTTGTTTTTCTGTTTAAGGAAATTCTATGTTGATGCTCAGACAATGCTTCAGCTTATGTAAATACAACTTTAACATTTAAACTGCTTGTATCAAAATTTTTTTGATGTCAGATCATTTTTTTGATGTCAGATCAGAGCTGCTTAGTGTTGTTTCACTGGACTGGGTTTTGGGGAAATTTTTTTTTTTTTTTTTTGAAATGGCAAAAAATTCCTTCCAAAGGAAACCAACAATGCACCAAAGGCAGAGAGAGTAACTGCACAGAAGGGCTGTACAAGAGGAGTCTTCAGAATAACATTAGAAGGATTCTGTACTGAGATTTTCTGCTCCTTTTAAGGTTTTCAGGTCTACCTCCAGATATTGATATCATCATGGGACGGGCATTCATTGCACCCACTCCTCCTTTCAGGAGCCTTGGGACCAGATGTACCATGATACAAACAGGAGACCTCTAGAGATAAAGGTGCAACATGTTCATGCACATTTTCAGCACATAGCCCACAACTTTGGACACTCCCAGCAGGAGATCCAAGACCTCCTAAACCCCACCTTACATGGAGACTATAAACCAGGACTCAAAAAGACGCTGCTGAGTCCAAGCTTAGCTCCCCATAGGCTACACCCATAAGGAGATGTCTACACCCATAAGGAGATCTCTACACCCATAAGGAGATCTGGGTGCTGCAAGGAAACTCCACCCATGAAGAGGGGAACTTTTGTTTCCTATCAAGATCAAAAATTTCAGTAACTGAGCTGTTAACCAGAAACCAAAGCTTCCTCCAACAAGGAGATTTACTAGCTGCTACTTTGGGCAATTGGAAACGTAAATTAAAATCTCTGCAATGTAGCAATTTAATTTTGAGCTGTGCTGAGGTGTGGAGGAATGCCAGAAAACAATCTTCCTCCTCCTGCATAAAAGCCAGATTAAAATATGGAAGCAGTTTGCAGGCTTTTGTGCTGCCATTCACCCCACGCCACCTGTGTCAAACAAATGGCCAAGAACCAGGCAGTCATCAATACGGCTCAGAAATGTCAATGGACTTTGTATGCAGACTTCAGCCTTCAAACTGCAAACCAAAAGCACTTTTGGGGATGAATCATCCAAGGGGGAGCTGAAACAAATTGGTGCTTTATACATGTGAAAAAAACAGCCATCATAGTAGCCAGCATTGGAGAGAAATGGGTAAAGATTTCTTCAAAAAACAAGACTATGTGGGTGTAAAGAAAATGTATTTCACCTAAAGTTGCTGAAATTGCCAGATCCCCAGTGTGGGAACAGCATAGTGGGAACTCTGATGTTGCAGTAGATGTGCCTCTGCTGAGGCCCGTGATATGGAATGAGGAAAACAACATTAACTAAGCCTGCTTTATTTACCATTCCAAATAAGAAAACAATCTTTTTTTTTTCTGCACAATGTGTCAAAATGTCACAATAGTGTTGAATTTACCCCGATGTGGAGCAAATACCTCTTAGAGCACATCTATGTTAAATACAGAGTAGGGTGGAAGACCTGGGCCCAGGACACTTCATTGTCAGTAGCCAAGGGTATCTTTGTAGAGACACAGAAAGCACACAGGGAAAAAATATGACCTCATACTACAAACAACCCTACGTGCCAGGCCACTTTCTATGGAAAAGTAAGTAATGAGCACAGTGGCCCTTGGTTTCTTACCTCTTTTTTAGGACTGCTCTATCACTAATATAACAGAGAGACCAAAGCAATGCTGTGACCCTCAGAGCAAGACAGATCTGGCAGCCACAACAGCCTGAAGACTACATCAAGTGAATGCTGTTTGTGGCACGCTGTGTAAATTCCCTCAAGACTGGATTAGGGAATCAAAACAGCTATTGCCAAAGGGATAATATGTACCACATATTCCGAACACACAAGAAACTAAACACTAAAGAAACTACTGTATTTTTTTGGTAACAATACTGACTGCAACAAAGCAATAACTCTTCTTCAGAAACTGAGACAAGAGAGAGAGAAAATTGTTTGGAATCTCTCTCTTTTTATTCCATGAACCTGCTCCCTCCCTCCACAACCGTGGACCAACCCAGTTTGCCAACTCTGCTCACTAGAAATGTCTCTTCTCATTTGTTTTTTCTTGTTTCCAAAGCCCAGCACCAGGTGAGAACGCTTCATAATCAGCAGAACAACACTTTTTACACAGCAGAGCAGCCATACCTGTGCAATGGGAGATTCACCCTGTAACTGCAATAGCAATGAAGTTGAAGGACCTTCCTCGCAGGCTAGGGTGCTGCCAGCAGGTTCCTGCTTCTCCTTGGCTGGCCAGTTTCTCCAGTGAGATCTGTAGTAAAATCAGGAGTATTTTGAAAGCAACATCAGTGGAAGTATATTTTGCCACCACTACTCTTATTAGCATAAATAAGTCTGCAGTCAGTACTGATTTGTGTGATTACAGGCTTAACACAAACACAGGAGAAGTGCAGGGAGGAACAAATGCTTTGATTGATTTTAAGAGGCACCAGCCCCCGTTGAGGAGCACCTGAATTTGTGCTGTACAGGGGCTCAGCAAGAGCCTCACTGAGTCATGCACGACCCAACAGCTACATTGAGTCATCGCACGAGCAGCCATCACTCAAAGTGACAGTCTCAGCACCACGAGTCCCTGTTGAGCACACTTGAGTTTCTTTCAAAAAGAAAGAGATGAACCTAATGATGGCTCCTGGATGGAGCCAGCTTCTCCTCTTCACCACAAGCCGCACTGTTCAGCATAGTGAATCCACCACACGGTAGACTGCACCAATAATACTCACTGCCAAATAAGGCTGTTACTTTTTCCTGTTTCTCTTCAGATAAGACTAAGTTGTTTTATTCTTAGGACTTGTGGGTGGGTTATTCTGGCAATTTTTTTGTGAGTTTGGGGTTTATTTTTTGAGGGTCAGGAAGCAAAAATTACTGCAAAAGATTAATTCATAATTAATGTCCATGAGTCACAGCAGGAACATGTTTAAGTTTTAAGAGCAAGAAAAGGGGGCAGAATAAATATTTCAAAGGATAACCACCAATAAGAGAAATCTTATTTTTCATTTTCTCCTTCAGACCTGATTTGCCTGGGATACCAGGACGAAAACATATCCAAAGGCTGAGCTATTGCAGCCCAACATGGTGAAAAACATGCAGCAATGCTAAGTATGCAGGAGAGAAATACTTAGTGACTGAAAATATAGTTATATGGCAACAACAACAACAACAAAAACAAAGGAGAAAGGAGAGAGAGAGAGAATATTTATGTTACATTGAAATGAAAAAAAAAGGACAAAAGAGAAAGAGAAAATTTATGTTGCATTAATCCTCTAAGAGCACTATGTGGGTAAATGATCTCTCCAAGGATATGGTTGTGATAAGTGTAGAGATACTGCATACATGTCAATATGAAACTGTGCTGTTCTATAGACTTACTCGTTTTATCAATCATCTTGAAAGACAACATTTCTAAGGCTGTTAGATGAAAAAGATCAGGATCTCCTCGATGATCCTCGTGATTAGGAGACGCTTCTTCACTCCAAGTAGACATCCCAATTTCTGCCCAGATCCCTAATTGTTTCTGTCAAAACTTACAGCTGACCTGCATGGTACAAAGAGAAGATTCCCTAGACATAGCAGAGAACAAACAAAAAGCACACTGATTGTTTTCTGCTCATGTAGTTGCTTCTTTATTATTTTTTATTACGCATTTTCTTGAATTAAATATAGAATTTTTTCCTCTAAAAACGTGATGAAAGTCAATGTCTGAGAGCATACTATTAGTCTTCTAACATTTAACTGCGTTTTTAGACTTTATATCAGTGCATATTAGAAAGGAAAACAAAAAGGAAAAACACATAAGCAGCTAGTGAGATTGATTTCTGGAGTTGTTATTCAATCTCTGGAGTTTTTATAGTACTTAATGCACCGTAGCCAGTAGGGAATAGTACCATTTTATGTTCATTCATCTGATTAAGGAGAAGGAGCCACTTTCTAGTGCCCTGTGTTGAGCAGGGGATGAGCCTGATGGCCATGGCACAAGTCACACGAGCATCCCAAGCTGGTCTCTGTGCAGGAGCTCACCAGGGGTAAGGCAAGGGATCTGCTGGCCAAGCCGTCCTCAACGCAGACACTGGCAAAGCGTTGCCACAGGCAAACCAGAGCAAACGTTTGTGCACCTGGAGTCATTTGTTTGGACTCTCATTAAAAGAAAAAACAAAGCAGTTGGGAAGGGAATAAATTGTCAGTGAGCAGGGATAACAGTTCAGAAGGTGACACTCAAGTCCCTTCTTCAAGGGGTCAGCTAATACTTATCTAGCAATATGTCCCTTCAGTGATAATACACTGGAAACAATTCAAATCATATTAATATAAATGAGCAGAGGCTGTCACAGAAGCTGGGTTTAAATGACAAAGCCCTCTATTAATGGGAATTCATTAGTATCCTCCTCCCTGGACATGCATCTAATTTGCACCTAAATGACGCGCGGAGGTTTTCACCGTGCAAGACCCCAACCCGATGCTGCAGTGCTGCGACCACCAGGGAATCAGTGGCAAGAGGGTAGGGAAAGCCTCTGTTCTGCACTGTCATTGAGGCCAGTACTACAGCGATTTCACACCCTGATCAGGCAAAACTATTTTGAAATGCAGTGGTCATTTATGGACAGAGTAAAGAGGGAGGAATCAGAGCTCCACCATGCAGCACAGCTACCAGAAACTACACAGTGTCTGCAGCTGTGGGACACCACGGACCCAAACTGCAGCTGGTTTGGTGGGATCTCCTCCATTCACCACGTTTGTGGCTCTCCTTGCACGGCACACAATGATAAATATGGTGTGGGACTATTATACTGTGTCTTCTCCCGAGCCAGGGATAAAGCTGCCTGGGGAAGCTGCCTCCCCAGGCGCTGACGCCGAGGAGAAATCCAGGGGAAGGAGAGGAGCTGGATAACTGAGCAACGCCTGCATTGCTCAGCGGGCACGAGCTTGCGGAATGGAGCGTGCAGGCCCAGTCTGGCACTGTTTACAAACACGGGGCAACTGGCCTCTTCTCAATACCATCCCAACAGGTGAGCACATGTATAGGCTGGGGAAGAAACAGTGGTTTTATGGACGGGCAGACTGCAGCATTACGTTACGTTGGCCACGCCATTAACGGTGGGATGAGTCCTGCCTAAAACATGGCAGGGTGCAAATGTTGGGTCATTTCAGGAAGGCCGAGCCTGCCCTGTAAAGCCTTGCTGGAACAGCTATGCTGGTTATTAAAGCTTAGGGAAAAAAAAGGAAAAACATCCTATTTCAAAGCCTGCTTAGCTCTGCCAGCGGAGCCCCTGGAGTAGATATAGATATCCTTTTATCAGCTTAGTCAGGCCCTTGGAGAAAGCAGGGCAACAAAAGCAGCAGCTACAGCTGCACCTTTTCTGCAGGGCTCAGCAGACACACAGCACAGAGTGCTGCCAGGGTAAACCAACCAGGCACAAGCTAGATGTATATTTATACATCTGATTTTGTGCATATGAATCTGCATATATGTAGGCATGCGTATATGTACATACACGTGTATAAACCCCAGCTCTAACCACGGCCACAGCCTCGGAGCTCTCCCATGCACACACAGTCCCCAGCAGTCCCTCATACAGGACACTCCACTTTCCACTGCCACCGCTCTTTCCTCTTCACTTTCAGCCTGCTCAAAACCAGGTCAGTAAAGCAGAAAAGCCACCAAAAATTACTAGGCACCCAAAGCTTGAATGATTCAGCACAGGAGATTTTGCAGGAATGTAGATTGCATCTGAACTAAACAAACACATCTAAATATACATCTCCAAATTTTGTGACTGGAATTTTTTTTGCTTCGTATTTCTCCACTGAGAAATCTATTTCTACAGGAACCAGTGCTAATTTACTAATCAAATATTATTACTATTCATCAAATTCCATGGTGAGTAACTATTTTGTGTGACCAAAATCAAATGCTCCATTGAAGATGTATCATCAAAAGACCTTTGGAGGATGTTGTGGAAAAGCTAAGTAAATCCAGCCTGGATGATTTCCCTATCTTGTAAAAATTTTCAAAGATTTTTTTTCCTCTCAGACTCCAGGGAAAAAAGGTTAAAAAAACAAAAGAAAAAGATACATTAATGACAGGAAATTTTTGCAAAACAACCTTAGTCCCAATTGCAGCATGTATCCCACAGGAGAGAGACTGGAATTAATTCCCCTTTCTCCTCCTTTGAGAACAAGTTCCCTTCAACAACTCAGTTCCTCTGAGAAACAATCCTATAAGTAAATCAAAAGAAAATCTGCAGACTCTTCAACTTACCTCTGAAATAAGAAATCGCTAGCAGATATGATGTAGCAACTCATATTTAGGTTAAAAATCATAGTTTGAAAATAACCTGCATTAAAAGCAGAGGTAGCTCTGCGTACAGTCTCAGTTGGCAGAGGAGTTAACTCATGATATGTTTCTGTTGCCTTCAGCCAGCATCATTACAGACTTTTTAAGATAATCTTAAAATTCATTGAAATTATAATATTCATGCCAGTATGTAAAGGCCACACTAGGTTCCAAGCTCTTACAGGGAGACAAAACAATCCATGAGCCACAAGCAGATAAGGCAAGACAGACAAAAGCCCCTGAAGCTGAGATCTCCCTCTAAAACCTTCAGTGGGATTTGGTCCAAAGTTGCTTGTGCTCCAACCATCCTAAAGACTTCTGGCAACAACAGAGTATGAGTTTCCTTTTTTATTTTTTTTTTACTGAGAGTCACATGAATTGATAAATGCCGCCTCATTTGAAATCCAGGTGCATAGTCCCTGCTCTAATAACACTCTGCACACTTATGACTGATTAATTGACAGGCATTTGGGGATTGCCTAGTGATGAATACCAACAACTAAGCAAAATGTCAGCGAACAAGTGAACTATATTGCAAGGCTTAGGTGGATTAGGAGAAGTTGTATTATGAGGCAAAAGCATGAAGTCAAGGTATAAGAAGTGGAGAATCAGAATATCCACCAGGACAATAACTAAATCCAGAGAGATAATTTTACTGACATAGATTGAACTGCTTTGCTCAGATTCTCACCTTTTTCTTGCATAACCAGTAGGTTTATTCAGAGATCAAGTTAGTAATCAACTTCAGTGAAAGTTGCAATGTGAAACAGGGCTGTGCAGTGAAACAGCTAGAATGAAGAAAAGCAAAATTGCAATTTCACTGCTGCCTGCTAATGGCTTAATGACCTCAAATGTATTCCACAGGGTGCTTGCAAAGGATGCTGCCTTTTGAAATTCAAGCAGGAGCTTCATATCTCTATGTTAATTTCCAGACATCAATGTGACCAATTTATATAAAAACAACAGTTCCTTCTGTCATTTCAGACTCATATTGCATTTTTTTCTCTAAAAAAAAATCAAATAAAAACGTCACTTAGGCTAGAAGTGTGACCTCTCTGTGATCCAGAATACAAGCCATGTTATCAGCCCAGATGCAATGTTGCTAACATAAACACATCTGCTTATGAGCATTTGTCCTTTCTTGCATAACTGCTACTGGGTTCATCATACATAATGCCATCTTACATTTACGATGAAACTGGCCCAAACAAACAAATCAAACAACAACAACAAAAAAGCATGAAAAATTCTGCTGAACAAGACAGCATTCATATTTCACCACTGAGTTTTGCTTGCAGGAAGGATGGTTTGGATCAGCTGTGCATGGGCTTGGAAGTGACAGGAGAAAAACGCAGAGGTTGGGTAATTATTTTGGGTCAAGCCACCATTGTGGTGGCTTGTGATACCTGATTCCCCCGTCATGCCCCAGACACTATATTGTATCAGCAATATCCCACCCTGCATGTGTAAATGAATGGCTGGCTTTTAATCTTGAACCTATAGACCTCTAAGAAGCCAAAGAACTGACTTTAAGTTGTCCAAGAACAGAGATTACAAGAACAAACTCCACACATTATTTTTTCTTCTTTTTTTTCTTTTTGATGTCCACATATTGCTATGAAGAATGTTTTGATGTTTTAAGCAACCTAATGAGGATTGGTAATTGTCAAAGTTCTGAGGTCTCAGAAAACCTATGGCAAGTGCTATTGTCAGCACGGAATCTCTCTTCATAATCTTCTTCCTGCACAAACAACCCAGGACCTGAGGTGTCTTCTTAACAGATATTTGCTCAAAGTGCTTCCCCACAGCTTTTCATTTCAGCAAAGAAGGATTTCCCAACATCAAAAACTTTCCAATCTTCTGTAATAAGCACATGCATGCACAATTTGTACAAAGCACCTCTTAATTGCACTTTTCAATCCTTACTTTTCTTAAGCTTAGAACAAATAATCCAATTGGAAAATTAGAAAAAAAAAAAAAAAAGTGTGGTGAGAAGTCTCTGAACAGATTTACTGAACAGACTTAACATGTGAAAATAAATGTATTTTTCCTTTTAACATTGTAAAGTCTGCTTTCACATTCAAGCAATTGTTTCATTATAACAACACTTAAAAACCTATAATTGTGTGCTTATTCCTACAGCTCAGATCATTTTATATGCATAAGTAAGGCAAACTCTCAGAGAGAAATCCCAAGCAGCGACCAGTTTTAATAGTTCAATTATTTTCTCATCATAATCACTGGGGTACAATCCTTGCTAACTTTCTCCAGGAACGCTAAATAGTTTAAGTAAAAATCAATCTGATTTACTTTCAGGTAAGGCCTTCCTAGCTGTGCTCACATAAACATTAATTTGGACTAGCTTGGGAAGAATTGCTGAAATTACATTAAACTTGCAATCCTGGCAAATGTCTGGAAACTCAAACAAATATTTATATTTTGAGTCTTTTTGATACTCCTGCTACTGAAAAGCCCAACAAACCTTCTCTTTAAGGTAAGAGAAGCCTCCATTTTAATAAAACTGAATAATTTTGTGGCCCATCTTAGAGGTCTGGATAGATTTATAATTATTTCCTGGATATTAGAGGGAAAATATTTAACTTTCAGAAGACGACTTTATAAAAAGTAGAACAATTTAGTAGAAGCAGATGCTTTAGTATGCAGGCTATACGAAGTGATCTGGATATCAGGGACTTTCAAGCCATGATTGGTCCTATGCTCACCATAGGACTTCTTTGAAGACTCCACAGGAATTGAAGGAAAAATTTCTTGACAGGGAGGGTGACTAGAACAGGTTGCCAAGAGGTTGTGGAGTCTCCTTCTCCGGAGATCTTCAAAACCAGCTTGGATGCAGCCCTGTGCCATCTGCTCTAGGTGACCCTGTGTGTGCAGGGGAGTTGGACTGGATGATCTCTAGAGGTCCCTTCCAGCCTTAAGGATTCTATGATTCTCCACTGAGATTAGACAGAACCATCTCTTTCCAGGCCTTGTATTGAAGACTGCCATAGGAATCACCATCACTTTCTATTTCAGCAAAGAGCAAAGCAATTAGCCTCATATTAGCAAATCCTGTCAGGAGTCGGGAAGTCTATCCATCGAATTCAGGGCAATGAATTTCCCTCCATGATACGACAAATGTCGGTACAAATATCTCAGAATTGATTCACTTCCCAGGGCCACGTTTCCTGCAAGGACCTCCCCTCATGCATTTGCTAAACAACCTGTGACATTTATTGGGAGAGCACAGGTAATGATCCCCGCTCTCCTTGGCAAATTATATTCTGCCTCCACGAGCTCACCTTTAAAATTTCAAATGGATTGTACAATGTTCATTTCCTGTTTCAAAATATCCATTATTAGCAAAAATGACATTTCAGTAGTAGGAGAAATGATGTCAATGTAATCTGCAAATCAATTTGTAAGGATTTCAGCAAAGCAATTAGGGCAATATCTGGACTAAAAATGCTGCACAATGTGAGATTTCATCTTGATAGATAGAACAGACAGGATCCCCATCCAAAAATACCGTGGCCTTTCCTTTCCTCCACTCTCTCCCCTACTGGTTATATCTGAAAGTCTTGTTCTTTCTTGTATATATTACCAGCACCATGGCAATTTAGCTGTTTTAACCCTCCTGTTGTCACACAGAGTTGAAGAGATGCCAGACAGGACTGGACAAAAAGGACAAATCAACACCATGCCTGCAGTGCTGCAGAGCTACCAAAAAGACATGCAAACTCAGCAAAACAATTACCTCTGAAGCCCCCCAGGCACTTGCTGGGCAGGGGAAAGGGGAAAATCTTGGCCAAAGCTGAGCTGGCTACACCGTGCAGTTTGCAAAATGACAAAAAGTCTCAATATTCCCAATTAAAAAGAAAAAAAAAAGCAATATACAAGAGCATGTAGGCACAAGATCTGCTAAAAGCCTCCACATCATCATTTTAAGAAGCTGTTCATGGCATTTTTTGGCCTTTTTTCTCCCTTTTCTCTAAGGGATTTCAGTTAGCTCTGTTCCAGTTTCTTTTTAACTACCCACCAGAGACAATACATGCAAGAGTCTGGCTCTTATCTCATTAAAACTCAAATTTGACAGCCATTAAAACACTAATTTCTTTCACATGTTTAGGTTGTTCTATTGTTAGGCTGTTCAACTTGGCATGAATAAAATCAACCCCCTATTTCAGGGTCAACCTTCTGCAGCTCCTGGTTATAGGTGTCACTACCACAGTGCTGTATTTCTTTGGGTCCATATTTCAAAAGTTGTCCTCAGCTCTCTTGCTTTTTGTCCTCAGCTCTCTTTGCTCCCTTTATCAGTCAAATCCGTTATCATCCATCTTTTTTCTTTTCCTCCTTGGAGGTTCCCATGCACGAGTATTGCATCTTTTCTATCAGTGGTCTTTCTTTACTCTTGCTTCACTCCAGCCCGTACAAAATACAGTCAGATCTAGTTAGCAGGCTGCCTTAGTTAGTGGTTCCCAAACCTGTTCTTAAAACCAGGAATATGCACGAATCCACTCTGACCTGACCCAAGGGACAGAGCTGTTTGCCCACCTCCTTCTCAACTCCCACCTTCTCACCTATAAAGGTTGAGCCCATGCAACTCAATGCTGACCTCCCTGGTGGTCTAGAGAACATCCACCTGTCTCACAGCCTACCTCTAGCAAGTCTCCTCTTCTCCAAGATCCTCTCATTCCTCCATCCTGAAAAACTCTATCTGATACCAGTTTTGGCAAATAATCCTTTCAGTTCCCTTTCTTGCTCTTCCCTTTGCCCCTTTGCAAAGGCAAAAATCCAGTATGGGAAAGGCAGGATGTCACCGTGCTCTGCTATCCAGTCTGGTCATCTTTAGACGGGTAGCAAAGCTTTGAGTCCGGGCACAGTGCATCTCTTTCACATGTGTATTACACAAAGTTATCTGGCCATGCTCAAGTTCAGGCATCCAAGGCTCTTTTTTCAGGCTCTGCAAAGAAATCAGCTATTATGGATCTGTCACACTTTCTATTCTTGGTCTTCAACCCTTCTCTGGACAACTTTGTGCTATCTGCTGTATTCTTCAGTGTATTCCTTGTATCTGCCTCCTTGTTTTTCATTTGATTGGTTTGAGCAGAAGATGGCTGAAATAGCAGAAGACAAATGGGAAAATGGGGCAATTCACTTTTTTCTATTTAAGCTCCTAACTCTTCTATTTCCCATGAACTTTTACAAAGAGCATTTTTTTCACATTAAATTCTGAACATATAGAAAAAAGTCCATCCACAAAAAGTTTAGTTTTTTGGGTTTTTTGTTTGTTTTGTTTTTTTTTCCAACCATATTTTGCCTGCCCCTGTAGTATCTTGCTGGGTTGGAAAACAGATACATAAAGCATTTAACCAACTTTCAGAGCTTTTTCTTTTCCTTTTTTTTTCTTTGTTGTTGATGTTGCAGTTAGAAACAGAAATAAACAGAACAGCTGAGCTTGTCAAAAATACCCAGCTGGGATGCTCTTCCCCTAAGCTTCAGACAGAGTCTCACATGCTGGAGTGGGAGGGAAAACAAGCACTGACAAACAGAACATTCAAAATAAACAGATACCTAGAACAAGACAAAAAAAATCTTAAATAGGGGGTTCACATCCTGAAGGGTTGGGACAGGGTTGTTCAAAACAGTTTTCTCTTGACAACATCTGAACTCCCTATTAAAGCAAATGACAGAGCACAGAATCCAAGCTAAGAGCAGCCTGGATCATCTGTGGGGTGAGATGAAAATCTTCATTTTCTGTTTGATTTACAACATGCTGCAACAGTCACACAAAAATAGCAGTACACGGCCATTCAAAGCAAAGCAGAGGACCTCCCATGGTAAAGAGCAATATAAATTTCAAAATATTAAAGAACTAGCAATGCTGATTATTCCAAACATCCAGAATTGTAAGCATAAGATGTTAGAAAAGGCCACCTACAGTATTTTTTCTTGTATAACCCAAAATTAATGTTAAAGTAAAACAAAAATTTAGAACATCAAAGCCCCGGAAATAGACCCTTTGTCTTTGCTCATTGGCATCATAGAAAATCTTGGAGGCTCCAGCTGAGCTGAATCCCCTTAATGTGCCATACAAAAACAGGAGCTACAAGTGTGGTGCAGACTAATACAGATGTGCTAGAGCTGTGGTAAAAGAGGGATCATCTCTGCTTTTTATGAGAGGAACTAGGCATTTTACCACAGATGACATGGGAAGGCCATGAGAGCATGCAGAATGAAACACAAACTCTCTTGAGCTCTACAACATGGGTCTTTGAGTCACAAGAAAGGTGACATTAGAGGAGTCAATGCTTACAGTAGTATCGAGGTTGTGTTTGCTGAGGCAGGGTGAATCCAGAACATTTTGCAAGAAGGGGAAAAGGAATTCACTGTCTCTTCCTCCTGTCTCAGCGAGTCTAGCCCAGCTTCTCTGCCCACCGCTGGCACATGGGCACTTGCAGATCCCGTCATCGCTCCCCCTTTCTTCACCGGCCAAGATGCACTTTGCTCTCTCAGACAAGAATGCCCTGCAAGCAACTTTCCATATGTTTAATTTCAAAATCATCCCAAAATCTGATGTTTCAGAGAGATAAAGCAGACATCCTTGAAAGTCTTATGAAACTTTCAGCTTTCTGAGCACAGCCAAAGCCAGGCACCTTCAGCCTTGCCCCAAGCCAGCAAGGCAAGGCCTTCATTTTTCACTTGGTTTTGGTACATAAAAAAATATTGTCTAGTCCAAGATTTGGAGGAAATGCAAGCAGAAATGTTGGTTTTGTGAGATAGTGTCCTGTCCACAGGTAACCCAGTGCCCTGTCTCCATGTGTCTGCCTTGCTCACGGGTCAAGCGCATCACGACAGGCGCAATGTGTTTTCTCAGAACATCAGGGAACGATGAAGAGATTAATGGAGCATGAAAAGCCAACGTCAGCAGCAAAATCTGTTACTGCATCTGCATCATTTCCTATTTTTAGACAACAGATAACATATTTGTACTCTTCCTCACAATTTCCTGTGGAATACTCATCATTTCAGTGGTAAAACCAGGGTGTTCTGGACATAGGCTCAGTCCTACCAAACAAAACTGCCTCGGGATAGAGGAGCTTGCAGTTAAGCCCGGATTCTGAGAACATGAGAATTTTGCCTCATATTTAGCCTTCAAGCAAATCTAATTAGCTTCCTGTGCCTGAGAAAGACAACATTTTCTCATCATACTCCTCTGGTTCTACTAAATCACCTTTTCTCTTCCACCTACTCCTGCAGAGCAGGGGCCCTCCTTACTTGGTAGGACTGCAAGATTAACTTCCTTCTTCCATACCTTGTTTTGCACCTGCTTTTCCAACTTAAGGAGGTTCTCATACCTTTATGGTTCTTATGGTTCTCGTATCTTATGGCTCTCATATCTTTAAGGTTTTCATTACTCTCTTTGCAAAGCTTTCCATGCCCTTCTTATCTGAGGTAGATTAAACCATTTTCCTACTCTAACATCCCAAGTATTCTCACTTGGGGTTGTTTGTTTGGAGTGTCAAAAGAATAGACTATGAAATCATTTCCAAATGCGCATCTCTCAATACAGCTAAAACTCAAGGCATGAGGCAAAAAAAATACAAATGGAGAACTATTTATCGTGTATGTCAATCTGCTATGCAGAGTGTACAGGATGTTTTTGGAAAAAATAGAAGATCAACTTCTCCCAAACAGGAGAGATTTTAACCCAAAGAAGCCCCCTTTTTAGGTGTAACCCTTCTACCCTGGAGAGGAAGAGCAAACATGCCATAGCAGAGTGGCCCAAAACAAGTGGATGAACTGCCTGGCCCAGACACTGTTCAGGAGGTGAGAGGATCCTGTCTCTCCTGAGGAGCTGGGGTTTGCAGAGGTCAAACTGCAAACAGGACAGTTTGACAGGACTCATTCCCTCACGTGCCGAATCCAAACATCGAAGGGATATAACTAAATACAGGGATATAACTAAATAAATAAAACAAAAATTATTTTGTATTTCTGACTTTCTTGCTTGGTGTCTTGTTTGGTCTTGTTTCTTGTTTGGTGGTTCAGGAAACTGAGCTTTTTTTTCCCCCCTGCAGCTTTAGCAAGAACAAAACCATTGGCTCACTCAAGCACCTCGGAGTAACACAAAGTGGGACTTCAGCCACCACACCAAATCAGAAACACGAGGTAAAAGCCAAACAACTGGGAGCCTGCTTGAAGGATCATAAATTTCCTTGTGCAATTCCCTCTCTCTAACAAGCTTCTGTCCCAGAAAGTTCTGTTTTAAAAACAAACAAACAAACAAACAAACAAACAAACAAAAAATCATAGCTCTACTTCAGGGAAATCCAGGAATGGCAGGGAAAAAAAATCACAAAGTGAATAGAGAGTTGTTTCAAAAGTACCCTCATTTCCAGTTTTCATGAAATATATTGAACATACTGAACTGTTAGCTCTGGAAAATAAGAACTTCCATTAATAGGAAGAGCTGAAGGGAGACAGCACGGACTTCTTTCTCAGGTCTATGTGGGTGTCTTTAACCTTAATATATTATATGGAACATACCATGAATTAACAGTTCAGTTATCACATCAAAAAAGAATCAAGTGTCCACCTACCCATTCCAGGCAAGAACTATTTTTCAGAAATGATCCAGCTGCATTGAAGCTGATAAGCTAACAGCAACAGGACTTTCCATGTCCTTCTACCATCCAGGCCTTCAAGCAGAAGATATTTGTTGTTTTGACTGTGTGTGTTTTTAATATGCAACTTATTAAAAGCTTCTGATTATAAAATATTAATTAAAATATGAAACAGCCCTGTTCCACGGCATCAGCCCAAAGCAGTTGTTGCAACACTTAAAGAGTCTATGAAATTCGCTGAAGCTAGAGGGTAGCTCTGACTGCAAAATCACAAGACTAGAATGCAAAATGCTGAATACAAACAATTTATTAAATTGTGTATCTTAAATACATGTGTTTGGAGACCATGAGATATCCTATGGTTATCCATGAGATATCTATGATTAGAACTAGAGAGAGTGTTAGGAGTATACTAGCATGTATAGATGTATGCTGACAAAATATACCTGATATCATTCCATAGTGATTCAATATTAGAAAAAATATTTATATCTTCTTAATTTTAGGATCTCCCATAAAAGACTATGATGTGATCTTCACTAAAATGCAGGTCTTGCTTTAACCCTTGTAAAATTGAAATCATTCAAATATTTGTATGTAGTAAAAAGCAGCAATCAATTTTAAAAACAAGAAGTAATGATTTACAAAACATTAGATGCTCTGTATTATTCCTTAGCTAGAAATGAAGACAAAATTTATATTTATACATCATTCTTGTTGATAGCAGATTTCTTACTGCAGCTGAAACTTCTGTTTGAGGCAGAAGTGTTACAAACTCTAACCCCTGAAGTAGCCTAGATTATACTTCACATAAATTATATTAATCTCTGCTTTCATTGTGAAGCATGACAAAGCTCAAATGCCTTAGATGTGTTAAGAAAAACAGTATTATGAAAAATCCTTCTTATTATATGTTTAATTTACTGCCTCCTCCCACATACATTTTCTAGTTATGTGTTTGTTTTCTTTATTATTAATTAACAATTAGAATAATCAGAGAATAAATCAGAAAAAAAAATGTGCTGTTGTAAGCTTTTAGTTACAGAATTTCTAGCTTCTGCTGTATTACCTAGATAACTGTCTGATCTGTGCACCCTAATAAATATTCCAGCAGGTCAGTCTCAAATACAGGTCCTCATTACACAAACGTGACTAAGGCCTTAGCTTCTGGAGCTAAGGTTTTAGCTTCTGGAGAAGGTATATCAAAGATACGGAATAACATCCACTTGTAGAAGCACAAAATAAAGTAGAGCTCTTTGGTTTGGAAAAGCAATTAACTGATGAAGCTGGAACACGTGTATCTGAGTGAAATGAGCAGATAACTGCTGTTACACATCATACAACATATTGATATATTCAGGTGAGAAGTATAAAAATAAAGAAAAAGGGTTTTTTTTTCACATACTGCACAATTGTAGAATGGGAATTATTGTAACAGAACACTGAAAACCAGAAGCTTCAGTTTTAAAAGATCATGGAAGATGGGTCCAGAGATGGCCATTAAACAGCATGATCCAGTTTAGGAAGAGTATAACCTACTGAGCACCAGAAAACAAGGCAAATGAAAGATTCTGCCTCTCAGAACAAGCAATACACTGAATATAGACTGCTTCCTACAAGTGGTCAACCTTCTTACTGCCATTCTGAACTAGGCTAGGAGTAGGAGCTAGGACTAGGAGTCTGCATGTCCTCCTGTAATTCTCACCTGAAATACAGACCCTCTTTCAAAACAGAAGGAATGGGGCCTAGTTTGTGAGCATAATATTTACCTATTTGCATTGGGATTGAAACAACAATAGGGATACAGGCGCAGTGCCCTTGCCATCACTCACAGATGCAATCCTAATGCATCAATAACCAATATATTAAAATAATCATTATAAATAATTAGGAACTGACACCTGAGAGCTAGCGTGCCTGACACGACAAATCAGAAATGTCATTCCACTGCGTGCATTGGCCCAATGTCATTCAACACCAGTGTTTCTTTTCTTCACATCAAATTAGAAGTGCCAGCTAGTGCAGGTTTGATCCAAGCAAGGCACAGCTGAGAGCTCTGCAAGGGAACCCCGACACTAACGTGTTTATCGTGGAGCAGTCCAGAGACAATTTGCAAGTGTGATTAATGTTGTACAAAGGAACTTGCATTGTCAAAATTCGTTGCACATCAAAATGCTCGTTTGACAGAAATGTGTCCTTAGAAAACCCAACATAAAAGCTAATGAAAACTTCTTTTACAAGCTCACAAAAAGTTACAGAACTAAGTCAAGAAGAGAAGGCTTAGCCAATAATGAAATATAAAGTCCATGCAAGCGGCGAGGCCCAAGTGTCCAAGCATAGGAACATCATGAAGGGACACCCCATCAGACACCAAAGCTTGCTTTCCTTGTAAGCACACAGGAAACAGAAACGCAGCACTTAGTGGGCTTGGACATGACACCTAGAAAACAAACGTCCTCAACTCCTCCGACTTTTGGTCCTACTATTTACACCAATAAGTGTGTCCTGCTGGTTGAGCCCTTTTCTCCAGGAACTGTCTTGAATTTCTTTCTCCTTTCTTCAGACAGGTGTCTCTGAAATTACATTATTTTTACTTATATGGAAAAGTAATATGTTCAAATTAACATTCTTTAAATATTTATTATTATCTGGAAAAGGCACAGCCTGCAATACAGCTGCATCTGCTTAAGATTTAGAAATGTCCAATGGTTTTCAAGGAACAGCCAGGATCCCGTTCCCCTATTTCTTGGGTAATCACCACAATTTCTCATCAACAGCACTAAATAAAGAGACAGAAAGTGAAGGTCTATCCTCACTCAAGGGCTTCTGCACTGGCAAAGACCCTGGAAGGTTTGCAAAGAGCAACACAACTCAGACTGCAAGGGAGGCACAGAGCTCAGCTCAGGGTTATTTAGCATCTAATTTGATTTCCTGTTTTCCTGCTTTGTATTCATTGATTTCAAATCCCTCTTCATACCCATTTCTGCCACCATATCAATAGTAAATTGCCAGCTCATATTGGATAGGTAAGTGGCCAGCTGAGACTATGGGTATAATTAATGGATCTATTTTATACAGCCCACCTCAAACTTCCAATTTATACAACAAGGAATCTGTGTAACAACATCTTCTGATCAAAGTCCTTTGCATTTTTCTCATCTCTGTTTGTTATATTTGCTTATCACTGCATCTCAAGTTAAACTGTTAGCACTTGGGGTCAGAAATTCTGCCTTACTAAGCTCTTGTGCAATGAGACCTTGTCACAATAACTCCTCTAGAAATTAGTATTCATAATAATATTATGACATCCTTCCAATCATTTCCTTTTCATTTCCAAGTATACTTTCCTTAACTAAACAGAGGAAGGGAAGATGGTGTCTAATTTGCCTGCTAACATAAATAAAATGCCAAGCGCTCAGTCTCTGAAATGATCACTTCATACAACTTTGTTCACTAGGAAAGGTGTTTTTATTTCTTTGTCTTAAGCTAAAGAGTCAGACTCAATGTCACAGTTCTGTGGGTCCATAGAAATGAAACTCTATTGCAAAAAAAAATTGGAGATACTGGTTTTCTAATATCTACGAGTTATAAACACAGTCCCTAGGAAGTCAGTCACAAGGATTCCCATTTTTCTCCCATTCTGACGGTTCCTGCTGCGCACTGCTGATATTCAGTGGCCCTCTTGACTTACTGCCCATCCTGCTGCTCCAGGGACCATCCTGAACGCCTTCCAGCACTATCTATTCCGCATCCTGCGCAACAGCAAGAGTGGACACCAAACACAGACCTTCTATTCCGTTCTTCGGCCTTAGGAAGTTAAGATTTTGCCAGATGCTTTCAATGGCCCACGTGGACTAGGTCAGAAGCACACATTTATTTGGCTTCAGCCTTCCACCTGGCAGCACAGGCAGATGCAAAGTAACCCGTGGCTGAACTGACTCTTTTCCTCCACAGACACACATTTGCCATATAGCTAATTTTGGCTGCAGATTCCGCTCAGTGAAGCACTAAAATCATTTACACCCAAGCACAGAGCCATTTCTAGAAAGCACATTCAGGTTAAGTATCATCCAAGTGCTTGCATGCAAAACTATCACCACAGTGAACCATGAAATTATTAACCCTACGATACATGGAAAAGATGCACCGAGTCCATTCATTTAGTGCATAAAGAGCCAACTTTTAACTTCCCCAACATTTCACTGGCAGCTGAAAGTTAAACCCACAGTTCTAGACTCTCCAAAAGAACCTAGGAAGAGCATGTGGTGGGGATGATTGATTTTAATTAAAATATTTACGCATCTAGAATTGAAAGGAGTGCAAACACTCTTTAACTTCTTAGTAGAGAAAATAAACAAGATATTTCAGTATGTTATATCACTCAGTTATAACTTGCACAAACAAAAGCATAAATAAATCACAACCAAATGGACCACATTTATGGCTTTCAGCAGTCATACACTGAGCATCCAGCTAGATACTAGATCTGAATCTTCTAAACATTAGATCAAGAAATCAAGATCAAAGTCATTAAATCAAAATCAAGAACTTTAACCTACTACTAAGAATCACAGCTTCATTTAAGATACCACTGACATCAATTTAGGGATAAATCTGGCTCAGTAAAGTAGAAAGTCAAAACACTGCATCTAGATCTAAGTATATTGTCACAAGGTCTTCTGGCTCCAATGGGACAACTTCTATAGAAAGTTAGTCAGCTGTGTTTAGAGAAAATAAAAATGTACTTAAATCTTTTTTTTTATCAATATGATTTGATGAATTCATTTTGGGAAAATGTTAGAAGGGCAACAAGACAACTTAATTTCATATGCCCTAAAAAGGGTCTTGAAGGTTGTTTGCAATTTTTATTTTGCAAGGATTTCTTTTTCTAACCGATGCTTGAAGAGAAAGTTAAATTAAATGGCATTCTCCACTCCAAGCTCACAAACTCCTAAGATTTCAAGAGCTAGGGCCTTAAACATCACATAAAAGTAAGCTTAAGCCAAAACACGGATGCAATAAATAGAGAGTATAAAAATCAGTGATTTGTTTAATTTAATCACATTTTTCTACTGCACAATACACTTGAAATGTTTACAATACAAAAATTGTAATTGTCTTTAAAAGAGTGATGAAAAGGTGAGGAATATTTTTTCAAGGATTGTTTCTCAGCATACTGAGTTGAAACAGGCAGGAAGCAGAGTATTGCAATCCTTTTTCGTGGATGCTTGCACATATCAGCTTACTCTATCTGCACTACCAACATATTCAACTGCTATTACACAGCCTACAAATAAAAAAGATCTGAAATATATGCTTTAATAATACAATTTACTTTCCACATTCACATCTTGACTCATATTTGCACTTCTCATTTATCATATGCTATCAATGTGGGTAAATTCAGAGAAGCAGGGATTATAGGTGAATATTTAAATCCAATGAGAAGTTCCCTGAACTGTTAAAAATGTTTCCATTAAAATTAGATCCTGAAAAGTGATTTTTTTTTCTGTCCCATCTGGGACTAACAGCATTATAAATAAAGAGAACAATTCAATCAGCTGTAGGTAAAATTCTTACATTCAACAGTTCCTCTTGATTTAACAAAGAGACGGTCTACAAAAACCCTAACCTCCTTTCCAGCTCAGTGACACTGATTCTTTCTTCTGCATTCAAACGAAAAAAAAATCCCATAGCAGTAGCAATTACAGCTATTCTTTTCCTAGAGAACATGGTTTAATACCTAGAGATGACAGCTGAATCATTCAGAGGGTTTTCTGGTATTTTTCTCTAGGCAGCCACTTCTCTGAACACGGTAGCTGGGTGAGCCCCCGATGCTCCAAACTCCTTAACTTCGAGCAGGTAAACTGCACGTTTCTCACTCCTTAGGTCTTTCTGTTTAGTTTGCCTCTGTGCTTTAGCCCAAAGCTCTAGGCCAAATGTCTCAAAACTAGGGATGCTCTTTGGTTTGGAGGATTCGCTTCCTATTAAACATAAAAATAAATCTTGGTGCCATGGACTTTTAAAGGCCAAAGAGGCCAGCTGGATCACCTGCTCTGAAAAGGACACCACAGACCATTACATACATCATTTTGATTAGTTTGGGTTGAGTAATAACATTTCTTCTGAACTCATCCAACGTGATTTTTTCCGACATTAACTTTTTCAGTTCTGTGACTCTGCACAGACTTATTTATTTATTTATTGGTAAGACCTCCCATGAAACATTTCTGATGCTGAATAAACTGCAATGTTCTTTAAAAAATACACAGCCATTGGGGATTTGGCACAACAAGCCCTGCCTTACTCATGTCATTTTTAATGTCCCATATTCATGAATTATTTTGATTAAAGTTTGTAACTAGATACATCATATCTTGTTATGTTTTAACTGTGAGTAACATTTTTGTCTTAAGAGAGAGTCCATACATTTTCCTGCTCATTGCAACCTAATAACCAAGTCCTATTTATCAAAATCAAGGCTCCCCTGATAAACAGAAGATTTCAGACAGCAAAGGAACTGTGAAGGCTGAGGACTCCCCCACCTGAAGTACAACCTGAAAGGCAGTGACCAGCAAGCACATTGGCAAACACAGGTTACTGAGGTAACGTAAATTAGTGATATCTCAGAATAGTTCTAAAAACTACCCACCTTAGCATGTATGATGTGGAAGATAAGGAGAAATCCACAGGGCAGCAAAATAAAGGGACCACTCACAGCAGAGTTCACTTAAATGATGTTGGTTACAGAGCAGAGGTACTGGGTTGTGAAATGGGGGAGGGAGACCTGAAAGTGCTCCGTGATTGTCCCATGGATTTTTTTTTTAAGATACGTGAAAAGTATAATTTTAGAATATGCCATATATATATATGTATTAAAAAAAATAATAATTCACAAGTATCATGGTATGGAAACTACTTGAAAGCATTACTGAGATAAGAGACACCTTGTTTGCACCTGCCCAGCTGCAATTCAGTAGAGGGTCCTGATACACAGAGCAAAGGCAGGGAAAGCCCAAAACATCATTAAGAGAGAGACTTGCCCCAAAGCTCCAGACCGCCTCTGCCCTGCTCCAACAGTGTTGGTGTGCACAGGGCAGGGGTAAAAAAGCACAGTTTAACTTTCGGTGGACTGACATCCTTGCAACACAGCTGAATCTTTCCTAAGCATGGAAAATGTTACATGGACCCATTACTACTGATGGATGAAGAAAAATCAGGCAATGATGAATAGACTTACACTGTTTTATGTCTAGAAAAGCATTCATGAAATAATACAAAATGGTTACTAACCTTTATAAAACAGTTTCAGGAGGTAGGCACACCATTAGAAACACGTAGCCACCATGCTTCACTCAAAGCCTATAGCATTTACAGACACACCAAAAGGACACAAAGCTGCAAGCCTCAGAGGAAAGGACGCGGACTCTCTGAGTGACACTCAGTGCTCTGTAGGAAGCAGGGAGGCAAGCGGCATGGACTCCAGCAACTGCCTCGAGTCCCAGAGGGCATTTTCATTCCATTATGCACAGCACCCAAATACACACTCCTGTTGGGTGACCAAACGCCACTGCCTACTTGAAACCAAAGACCTTTCACTGCCAGAGCTCACCTGGTGGAGCCATGTCCCAAGAAAGCTTACATCAGGGAACATAAAGCAGCATTTTATATCTTCTGTTGGAATGCTCTTCAGAAACACTGGAAAAATCTGGTATCAAATGAGCTGTAGTCCTTACAGTAAAAGTTTTGCAAAATAAAGTGCAGTGAATTTTTATGCATCACACAATCCAGTTGGGGTCACTGACATGAAACCAACTGGCCTCTCTGCAAAAAAGATTTGAAGAGCTCTCAAGTGACACCTTCTCTCATCACGTAAGGATAGGACCCCATGACCCTTTAATGCATAAAGTCTTTCCTCAGTGAGACTAGGGAAAAGTTTTATAGAGGAGCATCATCTAGTTGAAATGAAATTCTGCAATAACTGGGATGAGATTTCAGGATGACTATCTTTGAAAAATGCTCTGAGTAGTTTTGCCATCAGTGTCTGCATTTTCAAAATTCTCCAGTCTTGCTCCACTGCCACCATAAAGGTTATTTTTTGTTAAGCATTAAGGATGTTCTGGGTTTGTGCGAGTTCAAACGGATGACCTCTAAAACCCTGTGGAAATGAGAAAGCTACAGCAACATTTGTCTGTGCTTAATATACATAACAAATGTCCTTGGCTGGCCTACATGTCTAAGTAGAAACATAACTGTGAGGTTTGAACTGCTTCCTCCTTGGGTAGATAAAAATTCCCAGGGAAATAACCCCGGCTCTCAAACCTTTAAGGTGTAATTTGCATAATATCAAAGTTGGTAGAAAGTCTTTAAAATAGAAAACCTACAACATTTTAAACTTCCAGAAACCTTTTCTGATAGCAGCAACTGCTTGAAACGCACATGGACATAGTGGCACCACAGAGCAAACCTCTGCATCACATCTCAGCCTCTAACTATATTCCCACTAAAACTCTTCTAGAAAACAAGTCATTTTTCAGTGTCAGACTACTCAAAAGGAGGACTCTGATTCTGTTTTTTATACAAAGTCAAATACATAAATTCACCTTTCAATGAAGAATTTAAATGGTCAAATTTTTTTAAAATAAGAAAACATATCGTCATCTATTGCATTCAACAGCACCAATGCAAAAGCACTAATTTAATCCTTTGCTGGTTACTTCTGTGTGCACTAACCTGTATGTTTTTTCTACTACATATTTTATGATCGTCCACCTGACAAGCAATAAAAGGGAACAGGATGGTTCAAAGCAACTTGTAGCACCATCAACCAATTGAGGCAAATTCACACAAATAATCTAAACTAGTGAAGGAGAAAGATCACGGTTTTGTGAAATATTGTTATGTTTGATACTTTTAGCATTTCTAACTCAACAGAACTAGCCGATACTCCTTTGCTGTAGAGTCTGGTTTTAAAATTCCATGCTTGACTTCCTAAAAATAATTTTATTCTGCTAATGTAACGATTCAGCACAGCAGAGCTGAACAAGCTGATCATTCCTAACAGATTTCCAAGTAAATGGAAAGACCAACAAGAAAATGCTAATGATTTTATTCATGCAGAAGCTGACACAGCCTGTGTTAGTAGGATTGTGGGGTAACAGAAATGTTTCTACTCCATCATAAACTGCAATTTGCAGACCTTAGTTGGGAAACACAGCACCTGGATTCAGCACCCCAACCAATTCACACTGCTCTTCTAGCTAGGAACATAAACCTCATGCAGAAGTCTTCAGACCTGCATACAAAAGAAGATGCACAGCAATCATACCTTCAATTTGATATTGGGCACCTCCAGTTTAGGTGTTCAGTAACTCAAAATTAGATGACCGCTACCACTTGCAAAACCCTAAAGCCAAGTTCCTTGAGCATTAATACAATCCATGGAGCCAAACACATCCACAGAATCATCCTTGAGGTCCACACAAGAAGGGTATGGCCAAGAGCTTGACCAACAAAGGATATCCTGCCAAGAGGTACAGAGGACTCCTTCGTTCTTGGATGTGGAACAACTGCCCTTCAAGATAGAGGATAATTTTTTTCTTCCTCCTTCCCTTTGGATTTATGTAATTCCTTTGAAGTATATGAAAAGAAACAGTATTATTACTATTATTAGCAAATAATAGTAAAATAAAGCATAGGTCCTGAAAACTCCAGAAGAGCACTCCAACAAAGTAAAATAAAATAATATCAGCTTTACTTGAACTTCCACCTGATCCACAGTGGCAGCTTCCAGACTTTATGTCACTTGAGTGCCAGGTAACCCTGACTTTTGGGCCGTGGATGGAATTTAAATGACCCCAAGCTTCACGGGGGCTGCTGTTTTGCTTAGCAGGATACAGAAAGCTCCAACCACATTCAAACATTGAGGAAACTTTAAAATTGAATGAATTAAATACTAATGAATGATTTTTTTAGCTCCTCCCAACATTAGTCACCTGGTGGAGTATCACCTTTTTGAGTTACTTTCTTACACGTGGGTGTCTAATTTTACTTACGTTCTGTTTCAGATATTAAAGCAGGTTTCCTCAATTGAATGCCACGGAATCTAAATTTGAAAAATGATTTTCCTCAGCTCCCCACATACCGAACAGAGAGAGGCAGATCCACCATAAGTAATTTTGATTCAAGTAATCAAGTAATTTTGATTCAAGTAATTTTGATCATAAGAACTCCTACTTACCATACAAATACAGCTAACCAGAAAATACCACAAACTTTCATTTTGCACTTTATTTATTAAGAAACAGATAAAAGTAATTTAAAATGGCATAGAGAAATTATACACTTTGAACACCATCAAAAGAGCAAATGAGACAAAAGCATCTGATATTTAGGAAGCAATTTTAATTCTTATTCTTCAACATGCCCTATATAATAGTATTCTACAGCAGAAAAAGGAGGATACATTTACAACTTCAGTATCTTTATTCTTCTTTAATCAGTCTATGCAAAGCACTAAATGCTTCTGTCTTCTGGGTATCCAAATGCATATTCCTTATTATAAGGAAGAATTTGGTCAGAGAAGGGAAAGAAGAAAAAAAAATCTGCAAAGCTGTTTAGTCTTCAGCAAAATATTCCTCCAGTCCCTCCAGTTCTGCATCAGTTGCTGTATTGGAAGAGGCTGGAGTCGAATTTGAATTCATGCTTTCTTGACCACTGCTTCTTTGCTGAGAGTTTCCCAAATGAGTTGGCTCTTTCTTTACATCTCTACCACCACTTAATAACCTTTGACTTTCTGCAAAATACTGATTAGGATGATTCAAGGAAAATCCAATGTCTTCAATCTGCACATAAAATGAAAGAAACACTAGATTAAATAAAAGAAACACTAGATTACAGTATTTATTTCAAAAAGCCACTTTTAACATTCAAGAATAAATTAATTGGTGATGTAGTATGCACAGAAACTTGAAGGCACCAGTTTGTCAATTTAAGTAGCTTGACACTGTCATGCCACAAATGTATTTTCATCACAAAATTTCAGTTTGTCACATACAAATCATACCGGTTTTATATTTGATTTCATATTGATTTATATAAATGAAGATATCAATGCTATATTGATATCTGATTTATATATCTGATATACATATATATATGATTGATATATGATTTATAGTGATTTATATCAATGAAGATTTTATATTGTGCTTCTTGTAGTAAAGTGAAAAAATACACATTAAACAAGATGGGTAAAAAGGGTACTTTAGAAATTCAGGACAACTATACCTTAAAGCAGCATTTCCCTATCAAAAGGAGAGACTGAGACAAGTCTAGGCAGTAAACAGTAGAGAATATAACTAGACAATATAAGTAGACAATATAACTAGACAATATAACTTATTATTATTACTTTTCTTTTTAAAGATCTGCACAATATAAACCTAGGTTCTAAATATAAATGATGCTGTGAATAGAAAACTTCATCTCTTTTCCTAATACTCCCCAGAAGCTGCAAATGCAATTAATATTTACAAGGCAGTAGGCTCTGATGGAAGCCCAGTAAGATCAAGGTCATCTCTGTTCTACCAGGACTGGGATCAGCACCCTGAAACTCTACAGGATGCACAACCAACACCAAAACAAATATATACATTTTCTTCCAGTGGTGAATAACACCAAAAACTAGCAAAATGTACGTATATTTATTGTTCCTTTCTAGTGGAGAAGGACTTGAGGAAAATACTGCTTTTATACAACAGTGAAAAAATCCCCAAACCTGGGATACAATAAATAAAGGAGGACTAAGGGTCCTATTCTGGTAGTTTTCTACTCTGATTATTTTCCCTTTTTGCTGAAAGGTGGGGCTGTTTCAAGCACAGTGACTGTGTGTACACACAGAATATCACTTGAGGACACAGACTGTGTCTCATTTAACACGCCAGAACCACCAGCGCAGGTTTCAGGCACTTGTGAATATTGTGAACCAGCAACACTGTGTTTTTTAAAGGGAATCCTGATTAAATACATAACCACAGTATATCTCATCTCTATCAAAAACATGGCTACATATGTAGCAATTTAATTCAGACATGAAAAATATTAACAATTACTAATATGCGACTCCCCATTGAAAAATACCTTACAAATGAGTGACAGGCTTAGACCACTAATTTGGGAGTCTCCCCACAAAAAGGCACATTAAAAATGTACCAAATTTTATTTCAATTTTATCTAAGTTCCATAGATAGCCTTCATCCATATTTTTAATTTCCATTATATGAGAACTAAATGAAAAACTAAGTTTCTTAGAAGAAACTCTTTAGTTAGCTCTATATTTTATCTAGAAAAAGAAAGAAAAAAAAAAAAAAAAAAACCATAGATAGCCTTCATCCATATTTTTAATTTCCATTATATGAGAACTAAATGAAAAACTAAGTTTCTTAGAAGAAACTCTTTAGTTAGCTCTATATTTTATCTAGAAAAAGAAAAACAAAACAAAACAAAAAGAACAGTTAAACACTCAAGTTTTCCTTAGGCCAATTTAGGAAACATTTTTTAAGTCTTATATATTTGTGTGCTGAGCTCCTCCCTTCCCAACAAACTAGAACAAGCTGCCAAAGTGGCTCAAACAGAGCCTCCGGCAGCGCTTTCGGAAATGATGGAAGGCATCTGGCTGAAAGCTACCACAGATTTTTTGGTTAAAAGTGTAATGTGATTCTATGCACCACTTATTTTCTTTTAATTCAGTGGTTTCTAACCACTAAAAACTCCACTGGATGAAGTATGGACAGCACTGTTTTCATGAAGAGAATTCTGTCCATTTGTTCTACCATCTTGGAGATCCTGAGGAAAGACCAAATTTTGTTGATAACCATCATTTACGATACTGTGATGAATCAGTTCGTTCTGTTGTGCATGATTCTGAACAAGGGTCAGTGAATATTCCCCTGACGAGAACGGGGACCTGCTCTGGCTGTAGCAATGCACACAGACTGGAGCACAAAAAATGGAGATGGAGCATATACAAATGTCCTTGCTCTTTTCAGTTAGACAGCTCATGCTACTTTAAAACAGTTTTACAATGCTGTGTAAGTCACGTTGATTAGAGTACACCTACTCTAAAAGTTGCTTTATTAATTTTGGTGTAAGTATATGAAAATTAGCCTAGCAGAAACAGAGCAACTAGATTTCTAAGCTTTATCCATTCACACAAGGAAATTCATCTGGAACCCACCACATCCAAATAAAAATGCATTTTCTGCACAATCAGAAACTTAAGCTTGTAACATTTATTGATTGAAGTAGAACAGCCTGTCACTTCAGACAGAACTGTCTATTGCAACTAATAAATGATACTATCGCCAGACTTCTCTTGGATTCAACACATTTTGCACATATTGACCTTCACACCAACGCTAGTTTTACACTTCTGTGACAGCAAATGTCGTTTTGAAAGAAACTGAAGCAATTATTTTGCAGCTGTAGTATATTTGGGTTTTAACCAAGAACTTTTTGAAGTGACAGATGGTAACGGTGCAGCTGATACCACAGAAAAGCCATGAGGAGCAATCACACTGCTACAGTAAACATTTGTGTTAGTCCTGTCTAACTGGTGAGCAGGCCATGTCTGGCATCACTTCCTCAGTCTGCTCCCCTAATCGGAAGATGCTCCAAGAATACAACTACTGCTCTCTTCTAAATAAAATGTAAACTAGTAATAAGCAGCTCAGCAGCAGATACTTGAAGGCAGGTGATGTTGGTCTTGTCTGTGTCATCTCATATTCCTCTTTGACCAATATTTCAGGGAAGAGGTTCTGCCTCTGGCAGTGTTGAAGCCATTGTACTGCTTTCTGCTGAATACGATACAGTAAAATAAGCTGACTTCACTGCAATTACTTAATGGACTACAGAAAAACATAAACAGAAAATTCAAAGCACTGTTGTCTGGGGCACCAGACACACCACCTTGAAAACAAGCAATAGGAGGGGAAACCCCTCAATATACAGCATTCTTCCATGGCAGGCAGGTTTACGGGTGTGGACAGTGTTCCTACGTCCTCCACTGGTGAGGACCCCCTTCATGTGAGAGGGTCTTCACGAGAAGATTTAGAAAACAGTAAGTCACAGAATCACAGAATTAGTGAGATTGGAAAGGACCTCTAGAGATCATCTAGTCCAACCTTCCTGCTCAAGCAGGGACACCTAAAGCACATGGCACAGGGTGGCATCCCGGTGGGTTTGGACACATCCAAAGATGGAGACTCCACAACCTCCCTGGGCAGCCTGTTCCAGGGCTCTGTCACCCTCACAGTAAAGAAGTTCCTCCTCACATGGAGATGGAACTGCCTGTGTTGCAACTTAGACCCATTTCCCCTTGTCCTGTTGTTGGCCCCCACTAAGAAGAGCTTGGCCCCATCCTACCTACATTGTCCCCTCAGGTACTGATACATATTGATCAGATCCCCGCTCAGTCTTCTCTTCTCTAGGTTAAACAGGCCCAGCTCACTCAGTCTTTCCTCATAAGTTAGTCCCTTAATTATCTTAAAATCTAGAAGTCCCTTAATACTTCAGTCCCTTAATCATCTTGGTTGCCCTCTGCTGGACCCTCTCTAGAAGCTCCACATCCCTCTTGTACTGGAGAGCCCAGAACTGCACTCAATACTCCAGGTGTGGCCTCATCCCAAGGTCAAAACATACTTTTCTACCAAGGAAAATGCACTCGGATTGATCTCTTTTTACTACCTGGGTGTTTATCATCAGAGTAGACACTGAAGACATACAGTCTTTGAGACAGCAGTACCTTAAGAAAGCTCTTCATCTAATAAGCTTGTTTATTCTTCCAAAACAAATAAACAAAAATATCACCATGGTGCTCACAAAGGAAGGCCTGCTATTATGCTATTAAAAGGAACTGGGTTTGTTGCTTGGAAAGCTGACTGTGATATAAATATTACATCAAATTTACATACAATTTATGCAGGTTTTTTCAGAACAGTTGAAAGTTATAGTTGAATGATAGAGGACACAATCATAATGCCTCCTCTTGCCTCTGGAATATTTTGGTGACCTTCAATATGAAGGTTCTGTTTGATGATGGTTTCATTGCCAAATGAAATGAATAAAACTGGAACAAGAATAGGAAAAAATAAAGGAAATTTTCTCACTGAAGTAGGAGACTCATCAGCTGCAAAGCAGACTTATTTTATTTGTGAAAGCAGCACAGAGATATTCCTACTATTACAAGTAAAAATTAAAATGCACATTCTTTTGGAATTTTCCATAAAAATAAAGACAGCTTTCTTAAAATGCAATAGACTCTTAGGTGCTGATTTATTTTCAGGTTAGTGTTCATTTTCATCTCCACAGACTTCTCAGTTAAATATTGTTTCCACTGACTTAGTTTTACATGGAACGTATATTAACTATACTTCACACTATACTTAAAAAAGTTTAAAAACAGGATATTGAAAGCTGAAATGTTTGAAAAAAAATGAATACTCTTCATGTTTTCAGGAAGGAAGCATAACCGTTCACATCTTGTAAGACACAAGACATTAACAACGATATATAAACTTTTAAGTCATTATAAAAGTATTTGAAGTGTATTTTAAATAACTGAAGTGAAAATTAAATGGATAGATAATGCTAATAATGAGTGTTAAAACTGCCAACAAACTCTGCATTTCATTCCTGATTTCCAAGGCTTTCCCAAAGACAAAGACGCTGATTATACTGCAACAAAAACTACTAGGTACTTACATCATGTGTCAATTCAAAGTACTTTTGACAGGCCAGCTGGTAATGCATGCCCTTCACTAACTCCAGGATCTGTACAAAGAGCAAAAAAGCAGAAAGGATTCAGAAGCAGCACACATTTTAAACCACAGAAATCTAAATCTTAGCTGATATTTCACAATCTACTATGACAAGGTATTTTGCAAAACCAAAACATGCATGTAAATAGCTCAGAAAACTTCATGATGCGTGACATTTGTGTATCCTGCTAATACCTGACAACATTTAGAGGTACTAGAGGTCTTTAAATACACCTCGTCTATATAAAAAGCAAGAAAATAAACACAGGAAGATATGCCTGCTCCCTTACTTGTAATTTCATCACCCATAGCTTCAAAATAAGTTGAATATGTATTTTCATAATAATTCTGACAGTTATTGTCCAACTATCATATTGCAACATCTCTTCCATAATTGCAGATATAAATCTAGTAATTCAAGTGGCTGAAGCATGAAGCAATCAAGTGCACGATTTTGTATTTTTATTTTCCACATTACCAGTTCATATAAATGCAAAATAAATACTACTGAGCTCCCATCAAGGAAATTTAATGCAGATCCTTTAGACAAGTATCTGTAGTAGGGGAATGCTTTTTGAATCAGATTTGTCCTTTATGAAATGAAGTTATTTCTAGTCAAGCTCAGCAGAATATGCAAGTGAGTAGGCCGTTCAGAACACCTATTAGGAAAATCACCCCATCTTTTGTAAATACAATTTCCTTACCAATTGTGCTTCATGTAATCTCCTCTGCGCTGCACAAAGTCCCATTCTTATCAGCCTAATGCAATGCCAGTTGGAATTTTTGAAGTTTCATCACCTCCTCCCTCTTTTATATTATCAAAATGTATGTTCTCTCTGCTTATCAAAAAGAAAATTGCTGGAATTAAGAGATAACTTCAATGGACTTGAAAAATAATTTTCAAGGCATGGCAATTTCAAGAGCTTTTCCCAAAGCTGACCTTTGTGACAAACATAGCAAAACACCCCAGCTTAAATCCCCGCTGGCCTCATTACTGGATGCCACCTTGTATTTATTGACAGATGTACAAATAAATTCCATTTGCTGAATGGATAAAACAGCACTACACTGCCAAGAAAGTACTTAACTGCATTGTTCCTGTTAGAGCCCAACTGATTACATTTCTCTGCCTCTTGCCACTTCCTGTTAAATCCTCTGTAAAATATCAAGGCAAAAGCCAAGCAGGCAATAAAATCTGAAATCTGGCATTGTAAATATACTTATTTTAAAATCTCCCCTACTGCCCTTTGAAAGGGGCTTAAAGATTAGTGTCACATTAAGTAATCAAGGAACAAAGAAAACTCCTCTATTCTAGAACTTACTACAGCTCTCTAGAACTTCCATCACATCTTACGTTATTTTCCTGTCTGTTCCTTACAATAAAAATGTACACACTATGTGAAAAGCAACATTTAGCCAAATGTCAACCAAACTGAACGCTTGCACATACTAAAAAATAAAAAAAATAAAACTAGCATTCTGTGTATATTCTTTTTAAGTATCTGAATAGAAAAACAGAAAAAAAATAAAATTTCAGATCACTGCAATCAATTTTCACTATAGCAAAAAGCCAGTTTGTCCAAATATATTTTTCATACTTTTAAAAGTAATGACCAGAAAGCCTACGTCTCAGTTAGCTAAAACACTTGTAGTATTTTGGTTTACAGCATTCAGACTTTGCTGAATTTTTTCCAGATAAAGCCAAACTAATTCAAATCCATTCATAAATTTCTTAGGCTTTCTCGATGTTATTTTTCATTTAATCGATGATTATATCTAATAAAAATTATTGCATAAATAAGCATCTCTAATTTCAGGTGTGAATGCATTTAAAACCTTGAGACTCTTAAGTAACGTTAAGTAGCAAATAAAACGTTTTATAAGCAAAAACAACTGTGAAACCCAAAAGCTAAAGTTGTCTTGCAATTTCAGAGGAAAAACAATTAACTAAAGGCTAGTATAAAAAAAATCCAGGCTATAAACCATAGGTGCTTGTTTTATCAATGGTGCCAACTGTGTCAATATCTAACCACCCTGAAGAGGGATAGAGTCAAGAACTGATGACAGAATCCCAGAATGGTTGAGGTTGGAAGGGACCTCTAGAGACCATCTAGTCCAACCCCCTGCTCCAGCAGGGACAACCAGAGCACGGGGCACCTGGTAGCATCCAGGCAGATCAAAGCCAGCTTTTGATTTACTACCCCACAACGATTCACAAATCAAACTATTGCCGTCTCCTGTCTCCTCCTCCACTTTTGAGGGAAAATGATCACTTCAAGTGACAGATTTCAGAAAGGGCACCACACACACAGCACAGGTGATGGCAGAATAAAAGGGGCACTTATAAATAAACTCTAGCATTGCAAGAGCCCTTCTTCTGGATAAACTATTATGAAACTAGGCCTATTTAAGCCTTTATCCAACCTTACATTAATCTTAACCTATCTTTAGATAAACCTTGACCCATCCTTAAGAGGAAGAGGACTTCACTGAATTGACACTGCTGAATGATCATATCAGTTTGCCCTGAAGAACTTCCAAACACTACTTTTGCTCTCCAAGAACTGTCTGTGTCTCAATTTTTATTGTTCAGCTCCACTGCAGATTCACCAAGAAACTACCAGGCACTCTGCCAAGACTCCCTCTCAGACTGGTGCTATGGCACCACGCAGGTTTTTCGGCTGTGTTACTACTAAAGCATTGATCTTGGAGCATTATACTGTAAGAGAGAAACTACTGGCACTCTACAGGCAAGTGGCTCTTCAAAGTGTTTCTTTGCTCAATGCTGACAGCATGAGATAGGTATAGGCACATGACACAGATATGAAACGGGGCAGATTTCAGGACACAACAGACCAGAAGCCAGCTTTGGCTGTAGCCAATTTCAAACGAATTTAACTGATGGCAAGAGGCCTTTCTACACCTTCATTAAGCATTACGGTCAGGTAAAAAAGGGCAGCCAACATGTGTGACCCTTGCAGGGGAAAGGGGCTACAGTGCAGTTCTTACAGGCAGTAGAAAAGCCAGTAACCAGTAAGCAGAATAACCAGCATATCTGCAATTCTAAACCAGCCACACTACATGAGAGCCAACTCCTTCTCCCCAGGCTATAATGGAATTGAGCAGGTTTAGGAGATTGATTTTACTAAATTAGTTTTTTGGGGAACAAATTATGAAGAGAAATACAAAGAGAATTGTCACAGAATTGAGTCAAGCTAGAAAGGGATTCTCTGCATCACAGAATCAGAAATTGTCCTATATTTAAGAAGGAATTATCATTCATCATAAACATTACTTACCATCATTCCTATTACATCTGTGCTTATAATGACAGCACACATTTGTAGCTGTTTTTCCACGAGTCTTATGCAGAAACAAACTCTCTCTCAAGACTACCTTAATTCACAGTAGCAATTTCCTCTACACATACTCAAGATGCTTGCACTAAATTGCTTTATGCTGCAGGAGGACAAACCTGCTGGAGATACCCTTTCTGTTAATTTTTATGTGTTTTTTCTTTCCCTGCCATCTGCAACTTGCTTTTCCAATTCATTTTTACTGACTACTGATGAGGTTAAGATGGTTTTTGGCAGCTGCGTGCAGCCACCTGCTTTCTAGATCTTCAACTTATATAGCCAAGATGTTGCGTAGCTGGATAGTTTGGGCTCTGTAATTACCTATTGTGATTTTCATTTATTCAAGGTTACTTTGTTTTATGGAAAATTGCTGGATTACTTTCTAGTTTCAAAAAGAGAGCCTTCCTACTATAGATTTACTTAACTGTGACTCTAACCTTTGTTTTATTTCAAAGGTGACTGAAGATATGATTGAGGTGCAGCTGCTGGAACATATCTGAGGCTTCCCCAACCCCATCAGAAAGGTGCATTTATTTTTTGGTGACATTTTTAACTAACTAATGCTGAATAAGCCTACAGCCACTTATTTTAAAGGAGAGCCATGCCCATTATTACACTGTGCCCTCTAAGTGAGCGCTAAGGTAGAACCTGGGCTGCAATCAAGTATGCAAGAAAGCATATAAAATATAGCAAAATCAAAGGCTAAGTTACAAAATAATGAAGATTGAAATATTTACTTCAATTATGTCCTAAATTACAACATATTAGTTTTAGGAACAGTGAGATGGGACATTCACACTTGATATGTTCTAATTCTTTCTTCTTTTCCCTGGTTACTCATTCTGAAGTGATGAGTTATCCCTGTCACTTCTCCTGAGTGTACTTCTCTTCACCTTTCCCTGCCAAATAGAAATCTCACATGTAGTTTAACCCTTAAGTTAACGTTAACTTAATCATAAGTTGATGCTACTGAAATATGAAGACCCTTACTGGTCCTCCCCCTATTTAGGGGCCCTTATTCCAGTCATTCTTGCACTAATTACAGACTGGAAATGAACCTCCACCTTCCTTGTCCATTCCCAGGTTGGGATCCTACAGCTGGATCAGCTCTTTGATCCATTTTACCATACATACATGGGGCCAGCAGCAGGAAACGAATGGAAACTCAAGAGGCAGCAAGAAAGGCAGGGGGCAGGGATGGGGGCCAACAACTTCCTCGCTGCAACATCCAGTTACACTAATCAACTGCTCAAGGAAATGCCCTAAATTAAGCATATCCAAACTAATACAATTCACCTCTGCTTCTCCTTTTCACCTCATCTTATTCTAAAAGGCATATTATTGAATAAGCAATAGCACTCAACCATACATTTCTATTACATCCTTATTGTGGTTCAAATATTAAATGCATACTTTAAGTTCTTTTCCAGTTTAACCTTTAACAGTTTTCAACTGACTGCCTACTCATTATGTTTTCAACTGTTCCTTATAATATAAAATCTAGATGCATATACTGAAGGACATGGGTTTTCTTCCAACGTCTTTAAAAATAGCTCTGCTTTTCAATATTTCTGTGTACTTCTTGCATTCTCCAGGCTTCTCTCTCATGTCGTTCACTTGTTTCAGTGCCACAAGCCAATTGATCAGCCTAGAAATTCAACACTTGTTCTTACCAGAGGGCTTAAATCATGATTTCAAACAGTCTACTCATTAAATCAACCTGCTTTCTTATCATTACCATCTCATTTGACAATAGCCCAATATCTGTAATTATTTCCTATCTATTTGCTTCAGCTTATAGCAGCATGTTGAGGACTGGGAGAATTAAGTATCCTGAAATGCTATCACTGAAACTTTTCAAATAATTAATTCTAACCATTTCATATCAGCAGCTGCTTTAGAGTATTCTTCCAATAGATGGTGTCAGTAATCCAACACCACAGCACCAGTAAACATACACTAAGAAAGTCACCATCGAATTTGATCGAGACATTATATTGAACATTGACCAGAATATACAGAGGTTTTATTAAGACAGAGAAAGGCTTAGTATTGACCAATTAAACTCACAGTTATCAGCTTAGCTTACAAACAAGGGCAGTCCTAATGAAATCAATAAGCATGGTGATGCTTGAAAAATAAACCAAGCAGAGAACAATTAACCAATTAAACAATGTTAAACAATTTGGCCAAGAAATACTAAGTGCTGTGTCAAAAAAATATAGGGTTTATACAGTAAATCAGACAGTAATCTCAGATAAAATGGGAGAGCAATGCTCCTGAAACACAACTTCTGTTCTCAACATATTGAAAAGACTGAATAGTATCTTCTATCAATAAATATTTCTCAACTATGGGAAATTCTTGGCATTTAACATTCATATTTAGCCATACATCAGAAGATCGCTAAAGACTTTTTTCTAAAAGGTGCTCTTGAAATAATAGTATTTCACGCCATATAACCATATAACTTTCACACCATACACCTTGAAGGATTGTATCATTTTCAAGCATTTACAGGTGTCAATATAGCACAGACAATAAGTGCCTGAAAGATTTTGGATGGTGAACAATGGTTCTTAACCTACCATTTGAAAATATTCAAGGGATTTACAATTTCTAAATTAAAGGTCTACAGTTTCATTTCTTGGTAGCAAATGTGCAATGGTACCTTGTATATCTTAAGATTTGAGGTTTATATCATGATTAACTTACTGGGAAATTAATTTACTGGGGGAAAAAGGGGGAATGAAAGGCCTGGTGCATTTCCTAACAATCAGACTTCCAGATTTTGCACTCAGCAGGGAACTGCGAGTCTTGAGCTTTCACCTTCTTGAAGTAAGCTTCTGAACTGCAGAAAAAAACATGTATCACTACTAACCTGGAAAGCAGAAGTCTAACAATCAGATGGTTTGACACCTGTCACAACTGCAGGGAGTCCCATAACTCCCTTGGAATCACCATCAAGGATAATGAAGTTGGGAAACAGGTTGTTAAATAAATGGTTTGAGTTGCTTTTGCTCAGACTTCACACAGCAGCTTCCCGGGGTGTCGTATGAAAGAAAGATCCCCTGATCTCTAAGCATGATGAGGCAAACAATGCAAACAGTTGGGCATGCACTGAAGTGTCCTAAGTTCCACCAGGACACTGCCACCCCATGTAGAGTTACCTGTAGCAGGAGCTGTGGCCTGTCGGGGCCAGAAATCTTACCCGATTGCCCAGAAAGGTTGAAGAAGGTCTTGGGGCACTCAAAATGCATTCTGGCCCAGATGTAAATGTTTACCTTTGCACATCCTTAAATTCAGGTGAGATGAATCCCATCCCAAAAGCCACCTCCAGAAAGTCAGAAACTTTATCTCAATACATCCAAGACCTATTCATTTTGCAAATCATTTCTGACCATTTTCTCACCTGCAGAAGTATTCTCTTTTTGTATGACAACTTATCCCCAAAAGCAAATAGCTTCCAGTACAGTCAGAAGTCACACTTAAACAACAGAGAAATTGGAGTCCACATCACCCACGGTGGTATCTAAACACAATTATGTTTGGCAAATTCAATTTCTTTGGCCATTTTTTAACATGCTTCTACTTTGTAGATTCTACTCTGTGATTTCTTAAAAGATACTCAGGCTAAAAAAATGCAAAAGACAGACTTAGCTTGTTCTTCTCAGTGATAGGATTGATTTCCAGGGAACAGAGAATAACATAGGAGTGAGAATCACAGAATCACCTTAAGGTTGGAAGGGACGTCTAGGGATCATCTAGTCCCTCCCCTGCACACGCAGGGTCACCCAGAGCATGGGGCACAGGGCGGCATCCAAGTGGGTTTGAAGATCTCCAGAGAAGGAGACTCTACAACCTCCCTGCACAGCCTGTTCCAGGGCTCTGTCATCCTCACTGTTAACAGCAGCAGTGCTATTGCATGTGAATTGAAAAAGAAATGTTTTCCTACAGATTTAAAGTAGCTCTCAGGCAGTTAGTGCACTTGATTAGTTTTTGCTCAACAGTCTCAAGTTAAGTTCTTACTTGTTTGTGTTTCTCCTGTGAGGAGAATAATGTTTTTTTCATATACTTATCCTTTTGCTATAATAATTAACAGCAGTCACTGTCCTTTGGTGTACATGCCAGAATGTTCTATGCCTTTTCTGCATAAACTAGGTTTTCAATTTTATGTTCCCTTTTTAAAATCTGCTGAAACTTCTAAATTACACTCTATGTCCTTTTACCGCCTATGGAAAGTTATCACAAAGGGTAATTAATTCTTTTTAAAGAAACATTACAGAAAACAGTGGATTATATGTATTGAAGACACAGTAGTGTCTTCTACAGTTCTGGAGAAAATTTAAAAATAAACTCCCCGAAATATTGCCATAATCAGTTAAACTTTATTAGTAAAGTAGAATGAGTATGAAATAGTGTGTACAATGAAATCCTGCATTGTACACGCTATACTAACAAACCAACCCATAATATTAAATAAACCTGATGACAAGCACCAACATGAACTACATGGTGGCTATGATTCTGGTTTAAATCTTTTATAGGAAAGATTTCACGTGCATACTGAGAAATCATAAATAACATTTACATATATATACATAACCACAGACATTTACATAAAGTACAAATGAAAAGTTTTTTAAAAATAGCTGAAAAAACTACAGGAAGCTCCAAACAAAGTATACCTTACCTGATTTACTCCACTTTGAGGCACCCTGTATAACTGCAGCTTCTGCTTTAGCAGCTCGGGATCACAGTGGCGGAACGGGCACCCTGGCAGGAAAGGCAGGCGAGTTCACAGGCAAGGCTCTTTCCCCAGGAGTTAGCACAGAAAGGCACCCAAGAGACCAGCCAAGCTGCTCCTAATTGTCTAACAGCTTACTAATAGAAAGGTAATTGTTCATATGTACAAGAGCTTTTTTTTAAAAAAAAAATTATTCCATTGCTTGGTTATCATTTAATGTATAATTTAATAATTATCCACTGCATAATAGACTTAAGAGTTACCTAAAATATCCCAGCATAAACAGCTACCTGGAAAAGTGTTTCAGTTAGTTCCTTGCTTACAACAGCACTGGTACATTTAATAACATAGTTTAATAATTATGGCATATTAAGCCACTACTCAGTAAGAGCAGAATACAATGAGCAGCAAAAATGAAGTAATGGGAGCCAGCTGCTCTTTAAAGTATCTAAAACAAGTGGTTTGGGGGGCCTCAGAATTAGTTTTTAGGTGCAACTGAGTGAACATGGTGAAATCAGTGCAGGTTTTGCATGTTTTCTTAATGCAGAAAGAGAGTACCCTAGCAGACTTCTGAGTATCAGTTTCAGTGAATTTATGCCTCGAATCCCCTCACCTCTAATTGATCATTATTTAAAGCATCTACATTTTTAAGTCTCCTTGTACTGGGTGTCACAACACATATGAAGTCAAAAGCTATCAAATAGCTATCAAAAGCCATGTAAAAATACCAGAACAAGGCCACTGCTGTCTTGAAATTAAGTATTTAGTTTAAGAGACTACAGAAGTAGTGACAATGACACATATCCAAAACTCCTCCAGAGAATTTCTGAAGGGAACACCATCATATTTATGAAAAACATGAGCTTGCTGTGAGATAAAAAAAATCAGAAGTAAACTCCAAATATAACTCCTGTAAAATTTCTCTCTGCATTCAAACAGAACTTTTGAAAAATTATTTCAGTAGAAAAGATAAAACTCAAATACTGTGCATATTACATGGGCATGATTATGGCTGTTTCTTTGTGAAGGGACAAACAGCACAACTTTCATCATTACCCCGTCACAGCAAAGCAAATTTCTTAAGCTTTGCTTCTTCACAATGACAGAATGGCAGGGGAATTATAGTCCATGTTAAGTCTCCCTTGGCAGTACCTGAGTTGTCTCAGGTATGGCTATAGAACTGATGATTTCAGAGAAGAAACTTCCATGCAGAAGAAGAAACTTCCATGCAGAAGAAGAAACTTCCATGCAGAAGACTCTAGGAGTCTGATGTGTCAATGCTGGCTGATGTACAAATTTGCAAAGCCAACATGTTATTCCACAAGCAGAAGTTAAGAACAACAGGGATCTAACCTTCTGAATACAAAAGGCTTAAAAATTAATAGATTGAATTTGATAGGTTGGCAGTGAAGATTAAAAGTAATACTCCTTTCTGTTTTCTAACATCCAAAGTAGGAGTAAAGGCAGGAAGGGAAAAAAAAGTTTTAAGTGTAAAACTGATTTTGTCTTGCCTGATATTGCTCATCGAATAAAACCAATCATAGAATCATAGAATGCTTAAGGTTGGAAGGGACCTCCAGAGATCACCTAGTGCAACCCCCCTGCTCACGCAGGGACACCCAGAGCACGGGGCACAGGGCGGCATCCAGGCGGGTCTGGAAGATCTCCAGAGAAGGAGACTCCACAACCTCTCTGAGCAGCCTGTTCCAGGGCTCTGTCACCCTCCCCGTCAAGACATTTTTCCTTAAGTTCCTGTGGAACTTTTAGTGCTTCAGTTTGTGGCCGTTTCTTCTAGTCCTATCAGGGGCCACCACTGAAAAGGGGCCACCCCATCACTTCCTGCCTTGAGGTATGAGAAAAGAGCGACTGCCCTCATTCTTCAGCTAATCCTAAGAAACCTTTGTTTTCTTCTACAGCCCAGTAATTCCCACTGTTTTTGAAACTGCTTGTTTAGGAACTTACCATGATAATCGCCTTGACTCGGTGGGTTGGTCATGATGATCTTCATGCAGCTGTACGGGGTATAATCCTTTCTCTTTCCTTCTTTCCCATAGTTGTGGCGGATGCTGTAAGCATATCCTTTGTCAAACTTAAAAAAAAAAAGAGAAAAGAAAAAAAAATATATATATATTTCTATTCCTACATGCTTTGCTAGCATTTTTAGGTACTCTGTAAATAGCATACTGGGCAATGAACGTAAGTCTTCCAAGCCCATTAAAACAGAGGGAAGTGAATATGAAGTTGCTTAGTGTTAGCATCAATTTTTACATTATATCGACTTGCACGTATATATTTTACACACACATCAGGAAAGGATGTCATTACAGTAAGACCAAAAATATCCTTTAAAGCAATAATTGTTTTAAACATATGCCAAAATTCTGAAGTAAATGTGCAAGAGTGGATCATTCAAAAAGCCTCCTTTTTCATATATTCACAGTATCAGTCTATAATAATATCCTGAACATTTACATTTATACATGTCTCCCATACTGTAACACAAAACAATATTTTTCCTTCACAGTCAATGAGTCCTATAGTTCAAATGATGTTGCAATACTGAAAACTTGATGTTGGCATTTACACATATACATATATACACACATGCCAGTATGTTTGTAGTATATCTGTAGGTAACACAATTGGGAGTTACAAAATGGTATATTTACTCTTAAAAATACTTAAAAATTAAGCATGAAATAAAGAAAAATTAGACTATCCATATAAGAACTGAAAAAGAGAACACTAAATACAAAGAGCTGCATACTTAAAATTCCAACCTCTGAGCGAATTTGTTAAGATAAAGGCAAAGCCTGTGATATCTTGCCACTTATTCTGTTCCCCCATCACCTTGGACCCTTTCCCCCTTCGGTGCAAAACACGGAGGAAGGTCTGTTGCAGTTGCTTAATAAAGAGCATTTGAGCAAGCAGTAAAATTAAGGGAAAAGCAAATCTTGGTCCTTGTGGGATGTATTGCTTAGTTTGCTGGAAAATTAACACCCTCTTAACAGTTGTGCTCACTGAAAACTTGAGCTGTACTTTTCACATCACTTGCCTAAATGCCCACAGAAGTTGCTTTTATTACCTAACTCATTATTTTATTCTGAGAGCAACTCTTGCAGTAAGCAGAAAAGCTTTATAGCAACACGTCTAACCACACGTCCTGAAAACAGGCTGGGAAACATGGTCTTCTCATCAGTTTCTTGTAATCCTGCCTGATCTTTTGAGGCCATTTCCTATCTGTTTCATCTGCATGTTCTTTGGGGCATGGATTATATTCTTATTGTGAGTAGTAGAGCAGTAACTTAATTTTTCAGAAATATCAGTACCTACAGAAATATAACACATATAAGGCACATATATAAGGCACATGAACCTAAAAACTTAAGGTATTAGAAGACTTATTTACATAACCAAGTGATAATCCTCTCATGAAATGCTTAAAAATATAATATTTACTGCCCTCAACTTTAACTTCTGTCAATACATTTTTATCACTAATCGCTATTTAATGGCAACTGTAGTTCTAAGAAGGAGCAGTGAAAGAAATAGTGCAGAACCTGCTTGTTTTTAAAACACAGCTCTTTTGAAATTGATACAAAATAGTAAGGGGCACATCTGTTACAGCCCCCACAACCTGGTAAAATAAATGTTGTTTCAAAATTAATTTTAAGTTTCAGAAAACGAGTACAATCTATTGTATTTATTAGGTAGCTGTCTAATGCTAGCACTGATACTGTGCCTCCCAATCTACATAATCTACCTTACTCTTCTTGGAATTAATCATAAACATTAATGTTCCTTAACAGCCTCTTTCAAACCCATATTCCGAGCTGTGGAGTGCCTCAAAGAAATCAGCAGCTTGCTTATAAGGGCCTGATTTAAAATGTATGGTTGGAAAAGTTACTTTTCCATCTGCAAAAGGCGCCGATTCCTAACGAGAGGCACTTGCTCGCTCTGTGCCTGATAATGCAGCTGCATATTATAACCACCCTCCAAATCCCAACACGGTTTTGCAGAGGCAGATGTCATACAAACACAACACAGCTACGTGGGACAAGTCTCCATACTCCAAATTATACCCTTTCTTCAAGTCTCTTTTCCTCATGATTCAGCTTTTCTTACACAACTGGGTTTTAGCAGTGCCAGGACCCAGACCGCAGAGTATTTCTCACAGGGAAGAGACTGAAGATTCATGAATTGCAGCTTTCAATCTCCAAAAACGCATCCCGACGGATAACCCTATGTACACTGGGGATGGACACAACGACCAGA
>VZSG01000298.1:486661-511528 GCA_013398315.1 Nothoprocta pentlandii
GCAAAATGCAGAGAGAAAAATCCTCCTCTACAGCAAGGCCTCTTGCCAGTGAAAGCATCAAGGTAGAACTAGACCTGTCTGCAACTCACAAAAATGAAAGAAGAGGTGGCAAGGTGCCACTTGCAACTTCTTTTGCTCCTCCAAATTGATACAGTGGGCTTGCTATACAGGGTCCTTGAACAAAATAAAACAGATTACATACAGAACAGTCACCCTGCTTTCCATCCAGTTTTTACAGCATCATTCTAATTCCTTATAAATTTCTTGTTTGTAAACTGTTTCAGGAAATGAACTTCAAAACTACAATCTCCTAGATCATCATTATGGTAGAAAACGTCTAAAAGATGAAAACTTAAGATATAATTCCAAGCTTGGGGAAAAAAAAAAGAGAAGTATCTATCTGCCCTGTAAGAACTTTTGAAGTTTTATTTTAGCCTAATGTGTTGTTCTTGACAACAGGACTGACATTTTCTTCCTTCCCGCCCTCAGGAACCTCCCATCACTCCAGAGGTTGCAAAGATCACCCAGCCCACCCAGGCTGGCCTGGCTTGGCACCAGCCAGCTCCCTCCGTGCTCCCGGCAGGCATCTCACCAGATTCCACCAACCTGATGAATTTGTAATATTCCTGGATATTTCCCACAGGAACAGCTTCCTGCTGTGGCTCTCAATTACAGCCTACGACAATCCATTAATAGGTATCTCCTGTATCAGATACTCTAAGGGCCTCGCAAAGCGGAACACGTGAGGCAACAGACCAAACCTAGCACAGGACTACTTGTTGCTGACAAAGTTACAGGGATAAACAGATTTGCTGGCTTTTACATCTTGTTCTAATTTAGGCAAGGCCTTATTCTTGGAAAGGAGATAACCCCCAGATAACTCGCATTCTCAGACAGACCATATGGGCATTTCACTAAACATATCATGTATTAATATTTATATATACCTCAGTCATCAACTAGATAAAGCTGAACACAAATTCAATGCCATGGAAAAGTTACAAATGCTGTTTCTGAGGCCTTCCTGCAGAACGTATGTACCAGGTCATCACAGAGTTACTTGGCCTGCTACTTTGCCTATATCATTTGTCAGATTTGCAGACTAGCATCTGGGCATGGAATCAGGCCCTCCATGAATTTCATTTTCTGACATTTCCACTCCGTTATCAAATTGGATATTCAGCATGCGAATTAGGGTGGCAAAATAATTTGCTGACAAGGTCTTCCGAACACTGCAAACTCAGGTTCACATTTTTACAAAACTTGCATGTTTCAGGGTAACTATCTTTATATGGTCATGCAATTTTTTATCTGTCTATTCCTTACAGTAAAGAAGATTTAAATCTAACAACTATGCAAAGTGGCTATAGCAATTTTGTCGAGCTTCTTGGCTGACCACCAGCTTAGCTCCAACTCGGCAAAATTCAAAGATATAGTGGTTTAACACCTCTTTTAAACAGTCATCAGGCAATTTCTTGTCCAAGATTGTAGGAGCATGTACAGATAATAGCTTCAAACTTAAAGATTTGCTGCACAAACTTGTGCAGTTTCTGAAACAATCGATTCACTTTTTGATCCATTTCCTAGGCAGGCAATCAAATCATTACTGTTGACCCAGCTTAGCTGGCACATCTTTGTTCAAAAACTTCCTTTAAGCTCACCTGTCTAAAAATAACCTATGCTTGAGATTATCTTTTCCTCAGCATGGTTGCCATTTAGAAGCATAAATAAATACTTCTTTATCTGTCAACTACAAACAAGATTCTATTTATCCTAAATTCTTAACCTGAAATATAATTTTTATGCTTTAAAGTACAGACCAGAGACATAGCTAAGAGTGAGCTGAAAAAAAATCTAGTATGTTTTGTGGGAGTTCCTACAGAATGATCCAGAGCAAGTACAAATGATCTCCTCTTCTTGTCCCACCTCAGGTATTCCCAGCCTGGAGGAAGGGATTGCTGTGCCCTGTAGGTGACTTCACTGCTGCAAGAAATCAGAAAACTTTTGATAAAACCACTTACTCACTCACCATCTACATAAATGTATACTGCATGGATGGTTTCTGAGCTACTCCAGACCACACATAGAAAAACATGGTAATGTAGGCTTTTATTACAGTGACCTAAGCTTTTCTCAGTACAATTTAACTAAATGTGCAATTTCTATATGCTATCAATCTACATTATGTAGGTTACATGCACCAAAACTTTGAATTGGTATTTATTAAGCATAAAAGTAAAATATCTGCATACTGCCTGGCAAGTCTTCAAGACAAAGCATCAAATTATCTAGCAAAATACATCTTAAAAACTTGACCCATAACAGGATTATTCTAAGGTCTACATTTGGTCACCTGTGAAAGATTTCATGATGACTCAATATTTCAGTCAATACCAGCATCTTCCCAGGCCAGTCTGAACCCTGTGACTCAAAGGGAAGGTGTCTTTGATAATTCTGTGTGTATCTTGACCCTCCATGCAGTAAAAACAAGTGACCCTGCCATAGAATCTCATGAAATCACTATCCATATCAATAAAACTTTGTACTATTTATTTCACACAAGTGAAGTGCATTGCGCCACTCGCTCCCCACCACCACTCATTCCATGGCAGGGGGCTGGACTAGATCTCCAGAGGTCCCTTCCAACCCCCAACTATTCTGTGATGCTGTGATCACAAAGATCTTGCATTGGCAAATAAAATCAATTACAGTTCACTGGTAGTTGCCCCTCTAGACTATTTAAATGACTCCTTTAATGTGTGAGCACAACAACCACCACCATAAAACTGATGCAGCGAGGGCAGATGCTTTGCACAGTGCCAGGAAACCAGCTTACATAACAGCTTGTGAAAGTTGCAAAGATTAAGTATTACTTTCAAACTTCTTTAAATGGCCATCAAGAGCATATTAAGTTGTGACTTCTCTTACAGGAGAGCATTAAAAATGAAGAAAAAAAAATTGCCTATGTGTTTATTTTTATTACATCTGATTTATTTCTATTTCTGGTCAACTGAAATGACTTTGCAGTTACAGAATTATACAATAGTCTTTGCTTAAAGATTATTTCTACAGACTATGAAGCAATTCCCTTAGCGCAATGTCCAATCTCCTTAGCATAATATCATCTATTTATAGCATTTTTCCCCAATGACAAGACTGTTATACCTAAAAGAAATTAAGCACTTCCACATTACACTGCACCAGCCTCCCCATTCCTCCTGGAAATACAGAGTCTATATCATATCATGCTCTTCCCCAGTCTCCTTCGACCTACATACCGTGCAAGACCAAATCATTAAGGATCAAAGAAATCCATTTGGAGCTGCAGTTCGGGGCAGTCAACAGTTTACTGAAAGTCACTGCTTTTGTGTTAGCCTTCTAGACAGAAATCCAAGATTTAAAGTAAGGAATTCCATAAAATTAGGAAGACACACTTCCAGAACTTCAAGATTTATAAAGATACCATAACGTTCACTGATTTTTCAGCTTTCTTTTCTTTTCTCTTCTCTTTTCTTTTCTTTTCTCTTTTCTTTTCTTTTTTCTTTTCTTTTCTCTTTCTTTTCTGCATTACAGCATGCAGATAAGTTAAGTAATACAATTCAAAAGTATATTTCAGTAAAAAGTTATAAATTAAGTACAATAGTAATTTTAGCAGAAGAGGCAGTTAGAAAAAACAAAGAATGTCTCCACAACGGTTAGTGGAAGAGGACAACATAGGAAGCTTTATCGCTGAAAGAGCAGGATCAGTTTTAAGAGACTGCAAATTAGGCAGACGTTGGCACGTAATACAGTCACAGAACGAAGAGCTAAACAAAAGCAGAAGAGCCACTGAGTGCGTCTGTAAGAGTAGGATTCAGCTGCAGACATTTAAATCCAGACATGCCCCATTATTGTCAGTGGAGGCCAATGCAATCAGTGGAGCCTAGGGAGTAATTTAATTTACCCCAAGCAGGCCCCGAATAGCTCATTAAACAAATCATTCTCTAGACGCTATTGACTGTATTGACTACATCTCTATTGATCATAACAGGAACGTAGGATCCTAGGATAAAGAATACATATACAAACCAGAAAAGAAATTCAGGAAGCCTCCAATAGCCACGTTTGCAAGAACGTTAATTCAGAAGCACAGTAGAGAATGAAGGGTCTGGCCACCAGCTCAAACCTTCACAGACCTCGGCCTCCTCAGGGAGCTTCAGCTTGCTCATCCTTTCCACCCTGCCCCAAAGCTCTAAACTTTCCCTCCCTGCTTACCAGAACTTCATTGGGACAACACAAGTGACAGGAAAGCAGCAAGAAATCCTGCTTGCAAACTCTCGAGAGCCTTGTATGAGGAATGTAATCACGCCTCGCTACAAGGCAGGATTTTGAGGGGTAGTGGATTTGGGAAAAATCATACCATGTGTAGGAGCACACTAGTAGAAAAAACAAGTGACAGGAGAAGATGGCTAAAAAATGGCCAGGGCTCCCTGCAAAATCTAAAACCTAAATTTCTATCCTTTATCCAAGCTTTTGTCCTGGTCTCTGAACAATCTGCTATCCTATCGATTTCGAGCACTCACATTAATAGTCTCATGGAGTTCAGGATCTATTAAACTGTAACAAATACCCATATTAGTATTTACTGACGGGGAGGGAACAAAGTCAACACCATAGTCCTCCTCTCCTGGGACACCAAAATCTACAAGAAAAACATTATATGCAATAATAATAATATGCATTAGAATACACATATATTTAATAGGTAATAATAATATGTATTAGAAAAATAATTTTGTATCCCAGACAAAAAAAAAAAGTTGGAAATCAGTTCTAATCAGAACCTTCTGTAACCAAAAAGCAAGAACTATAGGAGTAAAACAGACATAAATGAACACAGGCTACAATTAGAAAGATGATGCAGCAAAGGGCCATCAAATCACATTTTAAGGTTATGATCAAAGGAAACTGAAGTGCTGACGACCGATATTAGTCCTTGCTGTCATAAAAAGCATGACTGCTTACATATAAAAGCCTTTTTATTACATCTACTACGAGACTGTACTGCAATCGAGAAATAATACTTAAACTCTACAGACCTCAGAGGGACGAGCATCTTTCACTATTCAGTGAGAGATTGCTCTAAAACACACAAGACTAATCGATTATTTATTAAAAGATGATTCAATCAGAAAGAAAACGCAAATAGCGAAATAAAATGGTTTTATTGCCACACTGCTCTGCACTGTTTCAGGAAAAATGGTGAACAAGTGAGTTTTTTAGTTTCAACTTCGTGGTTGTTAAAACAGAAAAAAAACCCACTGTATCGGGGAAACATCTCTGGATAGAAAACATAGAAAAGACTGAGCACAACTACTTAATTCATGCAAAAAAGTATTTCTTTTTCAAGTAAAAACAATTCCTCAGAGATTCACTGTGATCACCACAGTTTTCATGCCCCAAATCCCAACACCATTAAGAAAATGTAGCATGATCTCAGTAACAACCCACTCCTGGAAGAAGGAAGAAAAAAGTTTGGAATTTAAATAATCAAACTTGCCTTGCAAGTCACCTGAAGTGATTTTCTGGCCTCTGTAGAAGATAAAATCCCAGAGAAGGATCAGGATGTTCAAAAACTCTGACTTGCAGTTTCTCAGCTAACTAAGATTACAGATTCTAATATAAAAATCAGTACCTAACTTAAAAAAAAACTTCTTTTAATGTTGAAATGTTGAAAGACTTCAAATGCATCACAGTAATTTAGCTTTCCCAGATCAATATATTAAATTTCTGAAACATAAATTGTGCATATGATAGCTTACGAAAGAGCTGTCTTTTCTATATTCATGAGATTTGACACATTCCGAAGACATGCAGCAGAATGGTAGAATTCAGCACATTTACACCAGTGCCCACGTGGTGTCTCAGCAGCTTGCACAGCCGATACAACGCTGCTTTTCTGGAGGGCTGATATGAAACAGAGCCACGGTTTGCTGCCTGCACGTAGGTATATGGAATATGACAGTTGTGATGTTGAACAATTAAGGAGACTTTTCAAAAGAGAAGACAAAGTATAGGAGATTTTAGAAGTTTTCTTTTTTGAAGTTGGTTTATATGATTACAGCAATTCCAAACATTTCATACAAATGTGAAAGCCCATTTCACTAACTTCAATTTAATATTCTTTCAAGCAGTTATACCAAGATGAGTACATCCTGATCTCCCAAATGCAGCATTTCTTCTATTCAAAGCAAGCAGGAACACAACTGAAGGACCCTGCGGGTCACCCAGGCCACTCTGCAGGGTAATGAAGACACTTGTAGAACTTGACCTTGACAGCAGCTAATACCAGCCTTGGAGCTTGGGGCTGGCATCCTGGGCGCTCCAACACCCTGCAGGGCCAGGAAGCACTGAAGGTCTTTGCAGCAAATGACCATAATGCCAGGGCTGTGTTGTTAGGAGGCCATTCAGGAGAGCGGGCTGGAGCCCGCAGTTAGTGATACTCAGAAATTGGGCTCCCTCGCAGCCAAGCTTTTCCATTACTTTTCTTGAAATGTCACTGGCTTAATAGCTTGCCACTCCTGTGATGGCTAATAAAAGAGAAACCTCTTCTTGCAAGTACACAGTCTTTCTGCGGTGATAATAAAGTGCAAGGCTGACAGGCGGTTCAAGAGCACAAAAAGGAATCTTAGGAAACCAAAGGTCTGGCTTTAACAGACACTTTTATACATGCAGTTTCTAAAACAAAAAAATACTCTGTATGAAAAGAGCTGCTAGAAAAAATGGGCATTTGCTGGAAATAAAGCATGCTGTAAAAGACCAGATTCAGATCTAAATTAATTTTATTACTGAAGTCATCTATTGCTTCCATTCTCATCACTGCATAAATCTTACCACTAAAACTTAGATTTTGGTACCTAATATATAACGACTGTGAAAACGGATCTGCTTAACTCTTTTTTTCCTGTAGCCAGGACAATTAAAACACTGAAGTCTGACCCAAGCTGTAATTAAGGCCCTGGGACAGAGGAGATTGGTGAGTCAGAGTTTTCTCTGCCCCCAAGAACTGCCATGGGCCCAGTCTCAAGTTTTCATTTACAGCCAAAGTTGCACGATGAAAGCTGATTACCAAAAATACAAAGAGATATTTTTAACTCTGCCCTCCTCCCTCCCCCAAAAAAGAAAAATTAAGGTACTTCAAGGTGAAAAACCATAGAAAATGTTGCCAAGCTTTGACCTGCCAACAGTGCTCAGGGAATTTTAGCAGGGAATTTGACCTTTAAAGGAACATAATTGGGAAGTCTCAAGTAGCAGCTCAACAAGGAAAAACATGTGGAATGCGGAATGAAAGGGCCCACATCCTTCTCACAGTGGGATACTACTAGGGGGAATTCCCAAGATTTGTGTGCACAGAACAGTAACCTCCAACTATGTGAGAGTCTGAAGAAGTTTTATGCTTTTCTCGTTTATTATTTTCAGTGATAGCCTTGACTAACATCCATGACACAAAAGCATTGACACTTTTGCATTAAGGCATATATAAATATATATAATATTGTTTCAGCTCCATTTCATTTAAGAAATTCTGCCTAAGACGTATGCTCTTTGCACAAGTTATTTTAAATCTAAGTTTTTTTAAAACAAAGCTTTTACCACAAAAATATCTTACGAAAAATATTAAGCATAAAATGAAAGCCAAGAGACTGTTGTCTATATTGACTAAGCTTTGATAACCTTAGGGTGTGCCAATATGCTGATTAGTAATTTACAGCTAAAGAAAGAAAGTTTCAAAGGGAAATGCAGAGGCATGATCTTAATACACATCTACATTAGCTACAGGGTATAATTAAAGCTAGATCACTCTTAAGTCTACGTAATTATGTCCTAAAGATACACACTGGCTAGTACCCTTGGCCAAAACCAGTAATGGTCTCAAGTTTGCAAGGGCAGTCAATATCACTTAAATATACATGCATTCCTGCAAGTAAAAGGGCTCTAAACCAAAAATGCAAGGTTCCTTATTGGTTTTATTCCTTTCAGAGTTCAGAATGTCACATATGTGGCAGGCAGAACCAAATACTAACACACACAGGAAGAAAATCTGCAATTTACTGTGTTAGGATATTCCTCTCCTGTCCCACTCCAAGGAAAGGGAACTGATGAGACATTTACCATCAGAAACAAAGATGAATGTGCCTAACGATGCAAATACCAATAACTCTGTTAATAGCTACATTGGATGGATATATTATTTTTTCCTCCTTTTGCAACTGAATATTCTACCTGGTAATTTAGAGAGCAGCCAAATTAAGGAGTTGAATTCAATACCATGGCACTACGTACCACTTACCTCTATTATTCTTTCTTAAAGCACGAATTTCAGACTTCTGAATACAGTTGGATCATGCATAGGCTATATATGTTGTAGGCTATAGGTTAATAGAACATTTCAATAGTAATTATACACATTTCAGTTGGTCAGAAACAGTGAGAGTGCTAACCTTCCGCTAGCTTTATTGAAATAAGCAGGAGGAGATTCCTCTCATCTACTACAAAGAAGCTGTACGGACACAAGCTGTACTCATCTCTCATTTCTTATTATTCTATCAACTGCAGCCAAAATGTCCATCATTTAATTGCCTAATTTGGTGGTGGGAGGAGAGGAAGGGGAAAGGGGTGTAAAGTAGGGGTAGGTTGAAAAAGGACTAAGAGAAACAACCACAGAATACACATTGGATATTAGCACTGTAATAAAGCAATACTTATAAACCTGGGTGTCCTTTGAGCACTTTGGCCAACGGGAATTCTTACTGCTAAAACTCTTTGCAGCAACATCAAGATTTCCCCATATCTAGGAGCCATCACAGGCCTCCTCCTGCCGTGCTGGTCAGCAGGTACCCAAGGCAAACCACGTGCCTCTGTAGGTCACCGATCTGTGAGCGATGCCCCCAAAGTCCCAGCTACGCAGGCCAGCCTCAAATCAAAACGAGAAGATGACAGCAAGAATCTACAAGCCTAAATTCATTTAACACACGTTGACATGCTTATTTTCAAAAATAACAAAATCTAAACAGCAAATGACACTTATTTCCATCCAGAGAAGGGAGGATATTAGAATTCCTTAGACAAGGCCTCAAGGTCAGACCATAGAGGTCTGTAAGAAAGTCTTCATTTTCAAGCTCAGATTTGTTTAGCTGTATGGAATGAGAAACCATAGCCGTGCACTACATAAATTCTCAGGATTTTTGAGTCAAATTTCTCACTGTTTCTTATTATCAAACCACTAAGACCAAAAGAAAAGACAAAAAAATCCTCTTTCAGCAGCAGCCAACAAGAAAAGCTGTATTAACTCAGCTGAATTCAGATGAAACAGGAGCAATCTCTGCATCTGTGGTTTCAAGTCACACTTTCCATGCTCATACTTAGTTATTTTGACTAAATTCACTTACAATATCCTTGTTAGTCACTCGATCTAAGCCAGTTAATCTGAGGAACCATCTCGCCGTACGATTATCACGCCTCCAATTCTAACAATATCGCGTTTGACAAATGCATCTGTTAATCTGCAGGCTTCAGTTTATACGGAGAGAAAAAATGCCAGGCCACTTACACGAACAGAACAGATCTCCTACTGTCCTTGAAGCTCACTGCTAGGAAACAACAGGACTACAAGTTTCAGGTGCTGCTGCGATAACATGAACATGCATCACGGTCTCCTCCCAATTCTGCAAGAATATTCTGAATTCACAGGCCTGGGTGTGCAGAGAAGAAGTCACAGATGGTTATACCGAAAAGAAGGGGGTGAGGGAACAGAACTCAGAAACAGCATAAATCTGAAAGTCCTTTTCTTTTACCTTTAGAATTGAAATTCAATTGAAATATTAACTTTTACTCCAAGCCTACATGTTTATGATACACGTGGACCATCTACTGCCTTCAAACTGCTGTAACTATCGTGCACTGCTGTTTTGTTTTCTTTGAACTTGCATTTAGAGAGAGCTACTGCAGATTCAATGTTAAGTGTGGAAATCAAAATAAAGACATGATATAAAAGTGAATTTCCTCGTTTCTTCTGACAATTACATTATCTTCAGCCTGTTGTTGAAGGAGCTTCAAAACCCCGCTGTCATAGTGGAATACAAAAAGCATTTGGAAAAATAACAGAACTGTTTTGAGTTTTCTTATGCTCTGACATATTAGGTAAGCGTAGCCATTCAACACGCAATAAATGCTGGGACTGGGGTGCTGTTTTTGCCAAAACAGAAACATTTTTAAATGATTCACTCAAATTTCTAAAATTTACATGCTCTCACTTCAACTAGACTATGAAGTAGAAATTTCCAAATAATACAAAATTATGATTTCCAAATACGGATACATACAGATACAGATAAAATGAGAGAACACAAATAATAAATGCTTCTACTGAACCAACTTTTGCGATCACTGGTGAAAGGGGAATAATCTATTCCATTTTAGGTTGAATTTCACATAACAAGGTATTTTAATCAAAACCTTGTCTATCTAATCCCCATTAACTCACATAAGCAAGAACAGTTTAACTAATACCAATACCTTATTACCATGAAGTACTGGTCTGCTTTTAACTCATTTCATGGGGACAACACTTTACAGGTAACATAAGAAGCATTTTTAATATGTTTTTCAAACACTAAAGGAGAGCAAACATTTTCCTAGAGTCCTCTATATATTTCAGGAAAATTCAAACTTACCATCAATTTGCATTACAGTATTAATTAACTGAAATGAAAAAGATGAGATTTTCCATTATATTTTTGTATTTTTATATTTTAACATATATATTTTATATATACTTGTATTTTGATCTTTTAGATGCCAAATATTGCATCTTGCTGTTCAACATGTCATTCTAGGTTTTGGCAGATTTGTATAATTTGAATAATTCAAGAATAACAGCAGCCAATTACAGAATTATAATTAAACATGATTAAAAAAAAACCCTTTCCGATTAATGAATCATAGTCCAAATAAAAGGGTTACGTTAAAAAAAAAAAAAAATTCAAGTAAAATCTCAAACATATGAGGACTTAAAATACCTAAATGAGACGGAATCAACTGACTGCTAAGGAAAACATTCCTGGGATTTAAGAGGGTGGTGCTTTAAGACCTTCACTTCATTCTGTTCAGTCTAAGTCACAGGAGGGAGAGCCATGCACCCTTAAAGCCCTACAAAGCAGATCATCTAGTATCTGTTTTGATTTTCGTTTAAAATTATTGCTTTTGTATTATAGCTGCACATATCTACAGCACATTACAGCATAAACACCTCTCTTTTACACTTATATACTCCATTGGTTTATTCCTTAGGATCTTGTCTCCCTCTAGTGACTGGCCCTCACTCAAAAAAAAAAAAAAAGCATTATTTTACTTGCCTGCAGGAGCAGATGGAATCACAGGAACATCCAGACTGGAAGGGATCTCAAGGGCTCATCCAGTTCTACCTCCTGCTCCAAGCAGGGCCAGCCAAGGGATTGCATCGGATTGCTCAGGGTTTTTTTCCCCACTTGGGTCTTAGAAGTCTCCAACTGCCTCCTCACCTCCTTAGCAGCTCTCTGCTCAACTTGCTCCAGCTTATCTAGAGCTTGGATTTGGGATGGGGGGATTCCCTCCAACTGGAGGCAGCCCAAGGGCGCCCTTGGGACACAAGGCTGTGGCCCAGACAAGCACACAGCAGTCGGAAGCCATCTCCTGCCTCCATGTACAGACCCCCTGGTCCTTCCCCGCAGAGAGACAGCCCAAGCTGCGCTGCTGCAGGAGCCTCTTCCTCCTCACAGGCAAGACTTGGTGCTTGGCCTTGCTGAATTTCAGTGGGTTCCATCAATCCACTCTCCCAGCCTGTCTTGGTCCCCCAAAAGAGCAGCTTATTTGCAGATTATACTGATTTTACGGTACCTAGAATAATTCAAGGATAGATTTAGCCCCTTGAAATATCTGAATCTACACTTCACTGCTGTTCAGGATACTTTAACACTTTTTAAATCTGATCTAAATCTCTAACAAAATGTATACATTGTGCATGAAGTAGCAGTACGATGCAATTATGGCATAGAAAACGATCCAAGATTGACATGAATAGTTACTCAACTCACAGCTCCTACATGGTTTCATCTTCTGCCCAAATACTGCTCTCCAGCCAACAAACTTGGAAATAGCTGAGTAGTCTTGAAAAAAAAACTATTCATAGTTATGAGGGATTAACATGGAAAAGTTTTATCAATAGGTTTCTCTGAAGGCATAATCTATATCAATTTGTAATTGCAATAAGTATAAAAAACCTATCTGACTCTGGGGTTATATTAAGCTTCTGGTATGGAAAATATTCTTGTTACTCAAAAGTGAGTGTATCCAATATAAATGCTAAAAAGGAAAAGTAAATAAACCCAATAAAACTCCATGTTTTATTATGACACCAACAAAAGAAGAACATAACCTTCACATTCCTTAAGCAGAATATTTGTTGGTTTGTAAGGGGATTGTAAATCTTCAAACGTTGCTTCTTATCAAGAGCAAATATTTCATTTATGTCCATCTAGCTCCACAGTTTGGTGCAGTATGGAAGACTGCCAATTAATTGTATTAATTTCATCCATTACAACGCTGAATATTGTTGAGTGGTAGAAAGCATGACTTGGCAGAAAGGATGGATTTAAGGAAGGAAGACATGTATCTAAATAAGAGAGCGTGTAGGAGCAAGCAAGCCTTAAAGGCATGATTACCTTCTACCCTCACACATCACCTTCACAGAGAGAAGCCTGAACCCAGAGCCCAAAGAAAAAACTCAGGTGCAGATTCAGATCTCATCTGGAAACCACTTCATGCACCAGAAGCTACAAGTGAGAGGGACTCGTTCAAATGCGGTGACTGTGGTAGAACAAAAATGGAGAGGTCAAATCAGTGGGAAGCCAGTGAATCACCAAGTCAGCAACAGAGATTCACAGAGAACTTCAGTAAAGCCCCACACGTTGCCTGTGGTTGCAGGCTGTCTGCCACCAGTCTCATACACAATCATGTGTGCAAGAAATACCTAGGCTATATCAGCAATCGCTGGAAGCTCGTTAGTAGAGCATCAACTTCTTCATGATGACCCTTAGCAAGGCTTAAGTCTGAGACTTGCCCTTTCTACTCCCAGGCATAGGAAAATGGAGTTGACGAGAGGGAAAAAGAACAAACACTTATTGCCAGTTGCGACTGTCACAGACAGAACTGGAGAAAGCTGATCTAGAAAATTAAATCTGGAAGAGGGAGAGACATGTCAGACGAGAACATCACCATCGGCGTCCTCAGGGGACAGAGTTGCAGCACACAGGGTTTGAAGCCACGCTTGCTCTCAGTCACGTCACCCAGACGGGACAGGGTTTTCACACACAAAGACTCAGATACCAGCTCGGCAAACCCAGCAGGAACAACGGCCAAGGAGATCATTTGCAAAGAGACAAGCTACAACTATCACCAGGATAAAAGTGGTAGGACAGCAAAATTAATACCTCAAAATACATTGGGAGATTCATTAAGCTTTTGCACTGTATTTATACTTATTGCAGTATCATATTTGACAAAATAATCAATTAATTGTTGTATAAGCAGTATCAAAGGGATGGTTTTTCCAAGTGCACAACTACTTCTTCTTCTTATAGAAAATAATTAAAGAATTGGAAGAGAATACTTCCATACAACAGGGCAAATATCTCTGAAAACAAGAATATATTTCACAAGGATATATCCAGCAAAGTAGAAAGGAATGAGCTGCCCTCCTTCAAAATCATCCATCCTTATAAAAACCTGCATTCCACACTATTAGCCAAAGAAAGTGATTTCATTTTCCTTTATCTGAATACCTTGTCTTCAAGTCTCATTTCATATGCACAAATTAATCCTATAAATAGATCTGAAAAAAGTTAGAAAAGTAACAACAAATTCTACAGCAAAAGTGGATTTCATTTTTAATTTTCGGAGCATTTTAGAATTACGTTGTAATTAATTTTATCTTGCTCCTGATTCACCTTATTCCTTCGATTTTTTGTTTGTTTCAAATGTTTTAAATATTAAAAGCCACGGCAGGCTTTTCCCTGCTCTTTTTTTAAAAGATTTTAAAAAATATGAAGAAACAGGAGATCAAAGTGTAAAGTAATTAATATTTTTGCTTCGGAGTAAGATTACATTTTACAAGAACAAAACCAAACAATACCTTAGAATTACACTGAGGTTATGAAGCGAGTTGGCATAAACATTCAGAATACGTTTACCACCACTTGACAGTTGATCCTATCATCTTAACAACAACTTATCATTTACACATTTCTAGCCTAGTAATTTGCAGACTAATTTTAATTATGATGCTTCAAGCAAAACCACTTTCCACTCTGCATATGCCTGTTGTGAGCACATCCTCCACGACCACTTACTCCACAAAGATCATCACCAATTGCAGTGCATTTTGCGAGCCCTACATGTTTTTAATCACTGCATATATTTCACACTTTATGTGCAATATACTTGCAAATTCCTCTCTGAGGGCAAAACCCTTTTGGCAATTTTTTCTACAGTGTTTTTATCATGGAATCACAGGGAAGGCCTGCACTTAGGGATTCAGAGCAGAGGGTACTCACGTAGGGGTAAGTTTTCCTTGTGTTCATGCTGAGCCTTGTGAGGGGCACTGCAGCACACTGCTACTGATGGATGTGAGGTTGAAGCTGTGTGTCAAGAAGTCTTAAGACTGACGACCAATACAAATATTACTACAGTACTAACTTTAGAATATGAATGTTGAAACCATAACCATTTGTAGCAAATCAAATCCTTCCTCTCTAGACACACCAGACAGTTAACCTTAGTCTGCACCAAGTATCATGAGCATACCTTCACAATGCTCCAATAAAACAAGATAGTATAATTATCCCCATTTTTATACTCTGGGGATAGTATAAGTATCCCCCTGGAAAAGGAACTATGGCATGAGATTCAGAAAATGAAATTGTCAAAAAAAGAAAATAAGAACACAGTAAGAATTGTGTTCTTCTTAACTTATCAAAACAGTATATAACTTTCTGTTGTAAAAAACAGACCACTGACTTCACTAACACGTGTTACGAGACAATTTTCTATGCTCCCCTCAAGAGACTAAAGCTATCTAGAAATTCAAAAGAAATATGAAGATTCTATAGAAAGAGACCTCTGCATGAAAAATATCATAACCATCATCTTCTGCATCATTCTCAAAATGCTAATCAAGACTTGGTCATACAACTTCATCAGCTATAAAGCTCTAATGTATTTTTAGAGGTCTGTTTATGTCTATGCAGTACATGAAATGGGAATGCTACAGGAAGTGTCTTGATCCACTTGCATACACCTAGGTCCTTCTACCAAGGTACAAGGTACCTTTTTTGTTAGCTTCTGATGGCTGGTTCTTCTAATATCCTTTAAATATAGGAAATCGCAACTGGAAAAAAAATTACATTTTCCTGAAATCAGGAATTAACTAACTAGTATCCAACAGCAGAATTACAGTTACTGCCTTTACAAAGGCTTTAAGAAAGGACTTAAAGGATTGCATTTTTCTAGTTCTCATCTCTAAAAGCCTCTGGCTTTATGCCTTGAGTATGATACTTCAGAAGAATGCAAAAATGAATAAAATATTTTTTTTTCTCACTTGGTTATGAAGACAACACTAGCACACCTTTTGCACAAGATTAACAAGCATCTCTTCACAGAGGCAGCATAAAATACACATAAATACATCCTCGCATTCACATATGCTGATGTCTCGAATTACCTTGTCTGCATCTACTTTTCCTTGGATAAACTCTTTCTTCCAGAATTCCAGGGCCTGCTCCAGAGTCAAGCCGATGCCTTTTAGGAAGAGCCCGTACTGCATGCGGCCTCCGTGGCGGAGGTGGTGGCTCTCCCGCAGCGCCTTGTGCAGCTGGCGCATGCAAAGCGGGAACGATTTCACAGCCAGCTGTCAAGAGGAAAAACAGGCATTTAAGACACCCTGTCCATTTGGCTTGTAGGACGCAGACTTAGCGATTATCTCCGTTTGAAAATACCAACAGCTGGACAGAAAGAAATGCACGGGGAGATCATCTGGGCTGAAGTGAACAAGTGTGTTCTTAAGCCTTCAAATTCAATAACCATCCAATAATCATGTGAGTGACTGGCAGATGTTAGTCTTCAGCTACTAAGTACCAAAGTTTTAATTGCTGTCGGAAATAAAATCTAGCCCCGGTTCCATTACAAAGCTGCTACTTCTTTATTTTAGCTTCTGAAACAGCCAGTGGATTGGAACAGGTATTTAACACCTTTGAGAAACTATCAGTAAAGACCATTGCAATTGCTTTGCAGATCTTTTTTTTTTTTTTCCATAATATAAAATCTCAGGAAGAAAGCATCATTCAAACTTACTTGTATTTGGGTTTTATTTTTTGACAGCTGAGTTCAAAAGGAACATTGCCAGAGTTAAGACACACTAACAAAACACACCATTTCTAAGCTTTAGATAAAGCACAATGTTTTTTTTTTGTCTCTGCGTACGTGATGCACATTTACAATCAATTTTATTCCTTTCTCTGCTCAAAAGCCATTAAGTAGAAAGTCCAGAAAACCTCCCTAATAAAAATTATTAATTTGCCAGAAATTAACCACTAAAAATTGCAAAATTAAATAAAAATATCATTAGTTTTTATATAATGATGGGTATTTGTGAAAACATACAAAATTGATTCTTAACAGTCAAAAATATTTCATCCTAAAATATGAAATCAAGGCTTTATGATATCTGTGCATAGAGAGTATTTAACTTTAAACAGGTAGACCGCACCATATAATATCATATAAATAGAGAACTTACAGCATCAATTTGTTCCAGAGAAATTTTTCCAGCGTTTTTTTGCACACTGTAATCTGGACCAATGTAAGAATGGCTGAAAAACAAAGCAAACAGCACAACATAAAATATATAACTTCATCCAAAATAATTACAACAGTTCAAAAATGTAGGAAGAAATTATTTTTACCCATTTTAAGGGTTACATATTTTCCATGATGGTAAAAAACAAAAATAAAATGAAAAAAACAGTATTTGACAGGTATGTAAATAATTTAGATTTATAAAACTAGCACTAGAGACAAGAGGATAATGGATCCCTTCCTTCCTTTACTTCCAAGTGAGAGATAAGGAGTCATTCTCAACTAGGATCACAGAAGAGAGCAGAACAGCTGGGGCTGGAGGGGACCTCTGCTCCTCAGCTAGTCCAAAGCTCCTGCCCAGAGCTGCTCTGGGCCTCCTGAGGTCGGTCAGGATTTGAACAAGAGCAGGGTCACTCTTCCTCCTCTTTGGACAACATGCCCCAGTGTTCAACCACCCTCAGAGGAAGAGTTTTCATTTTATGGTTAGGTGGAAATTGCTGGGCTTCAGTTTGTGCCTGTTGCCCCTCTAGTCCTTTCCTGGGCTCTGCTAAGAAAAGCCTGGCTCAGTCTCCTCAATCACTTCCCATGGGATATTTGCACCTCCTATAACTTGCTTACAGCACCCTAATACCATCCAGGAGGCTCTTGGCCTCCTTGTCCCACCTGTGAATATTCCTCCTTCTTGGCCAGCTGTCCACCTAGGACCTCCACACTCTTCTCCAAAAATCTGCTCCCCAGCAAGTCAGCTCCCAGCCTGTCCAGGTGCACAGTTACTTCCTGGTGGAAGGGCTTCCCTTTGCCCAAGGTCAGCAGGATCCTCTGCCTGTTTCTCCAGCTTGTCAACGTCCCTCGGGATGGCAGCACAGCCAGCCTGTTCCCACGATCCGTGTGGGCTGCAAACTTCCTGGCTGGATCTCCATTACCAGGACTGTCCCAGTACCAAGGCCTGGGGTACTCCACTATGGAGCAGCCTCTGGGTGGAGTGACTGCCACTCGGCACAGCCCAGCAGTTCAGCTGTGTTTCTAGCCCCTGCTCCATCGCTTGGACACTGCAGGCACTACAGGGGACAGCACCAAAAGCCCTGCTGAAACCAAGAGCAGCCACAACCAACAAACTCTGATGGGTGAGTGAAGAGTTAACAGTGAAAGTGCCAATTTGCAGGAACTCTGCCCACAGGGCAGAAAGGCTGGGTGTCCTCCTGGCAGCAAGGCAGGGAAGCGGCAAGTCTTATTGGAGACAGGGAGGGCCGCTTCCCTAAAACTGAAACAGCAGCAAACTCGCTAAAAGCTGTGAGGCCTTTGGAAAGCCTGCCTCTCTGAATAGATTGAAGCATGGTTAGAATGGATAAAAGTACAAGTTGAACATTTCTGTTGCTACCGATTCTACTAAATTAGCACTCAAATGCAAAACGGATCAGCATCGCTTTTCACACTCACACTATGAACAAAAAAAAAAAAAAACACAGTACCAAAGACTAAACACAACAGCACAGAAAGCTGCCTAAGTCTTGACCATTCAAGACAATCATCACACCTCAAGATGAGCACAGGTAGCAAACAGAGTTACCTCAGGTCATTTGCTTCGTGGCCTTTGCTATTTGGCTTAGCCTTTTTCAGCACTGGTGTGACTGCAATAAAGCAATCAGTCTCTCCCTAGCACCTGTGGAAAGGATTGGCCAGGCAAGGGGCCACACACAGAGGTGGCCCATACTATAGGGGAACAAATTACAACTTCAGGCATCGGTGCTGAACAGAGGGCATGCTCTCCAAATCCTGCCCACAGGCCCGGCCTTGGTAAAACCACCCACTGCAAGGACAGAAAACAAAATAGCAAGGCGAAAGAAAGGGAGGAAGAAGTTTTTAGCATGATGAGCATGATGAGCATGATGAGAAGCACAGCATGATGAGCAAAGGGGAATTTATCATGCATGCTTCCTTCCTGTTACATTAAAAAGCAGCACATTTTCACCTTCACAAGGTGAAAGCTGCTTGATACCTGACACTTTTCACCAAGGCTCTCAACTCCACAACCTGCGTTCAAAGGCAGCACTCAGTGCGCCTCTCCATCCAGCATACGTGGCAAATATTGGAGCGGGGCATAAAGTGGACTGCTCAGGTGGCCCTTGCTAGCTAAATAAACTCCTTTTCCAAGAGAACAACAGCCTGGAGTCCTGGGGTTCAGTGCTACGTGTCAGGTCCTTTGATGTTCTACAGCACAGATTTGCCAGGTCCATTGATTACCTCACAGTTTGCTCTCTCCACAGATTTTTAGTAGGAATAAAAAGGAAAATAACAGCAATCTTGAGAACCCTGCCAAAGAGTAAGAAGAATACCCTTTATTCTACAGGCAATCTCCCTCTCTTTTCATGTCAGTGAATGTTACCAAACAGCCTGCTACTGTTTGAAAACACACTAGCACAACACAGTTCAGGTAAGCTTGTGGCTGTCCTCTTCCCCCTCTTCTTTTTGGCTCCCAATATTTAGCTTTTGTTTTTGATTCATCCCTTTCTTCTTTTCCACAGAGTTTCTGTGGTTACTTCCCGATTAAGGTTCTTACTCACAGAGATGCACAAGGACTCTTTATCAAAAGTGCTCCAGTTGCTGGACGTATGAACTTTCCCAGGGATTGTTCATACATACACTCACAGTGTTAGTACAATGAACAAATTATCATATCCACAATTCCAATAACAGAATCTCAGTCTTTCAAATAAACAGCTACAGGATCATTCTGACAAACAGTGCACCATCATGGATGCATTTACTACAGCACTACAGCTACTAGAGTTAGATCTTTGCAGATGTTGAAAATGGGAACACAGTAGGGTATTAAGGTGTGCATCCTTCTTTTCCTATTTCTGAGCATTAATAAGGATGAACAAGTCTGCACACACACAAAAAAAAAAAAACCCTTACAAAATAGGTTTTTTTCTTAATCAGTTTCATTAACTAACATTCGAAGACACTCTTACTGTAGCCATACAAACACTGGCTGCAGAGCACACCAGCAGACAATTTGGTCCTGTTCCCTCTCAGGAAGGACACTGGTCAGGGCTATTTCTAGTCGAGGTCTCAAGCTGCCAAGACCAAGGACTCCATGTTTCGGCAGCCTGCTGCACTGCTCCCTAGCAGAGAAGTTTCTCCTCATGTCTGACCTGAACCTCTCAAGTTGCTACATGGGACCACTGCCACTTGCTGTATCTTCTGGCAACACCAGAAAGCCCCGTGCTGTGATGCCTGCCTTTCAAACAGTTGTAGGCAGCTTCTTGATCAGCCCCAAGCCTCCTCTTCACCAGACTGTACAAAGCCAACCCCCTCAGCCTTTCCCCATAAACCTGGTGCTCAAAACCCCTCTCTCTAGCACCCCTGTGCCCGTGCTCTGCCATTCTCTCCACAATCCTCTTGATGGATAATGTGGAGAAGACCGAACTCCTCATTAGGCTATCTCCTGCTTCCATCAGTGGAAATTCTATCCCACAAGTTCCTTATACAACCATCCTACTTGTAAAATCCCTTCTTGTTATCCTTAATCTTTCTTGCTTGTCTTAGCCCCATATGCTTCTCTATCCCAGCAATTCTTACACACTTTTTTTTTGCTGTCTGTCCTTGCTTCCCCCTCTCACACATGTTCTTTTTGAGCACAAGTTGAGCTGAGATGTAATTTTACAAACTCGATGTATTCAAAACACCAAGGTATAAGTAGGCATCCTAAAAAAAGGAAATTAAAAAACAGAAACAGAGTAAAAACGTGCTGCAAGATAAGAAAAGCTCAGTGCACAGGCACAGCTCTCTAGTACTTTGATAGGAATACATACGACAACTTGCATCCATCTTTGAAGTAATTCCTGCTTAAGACTTGAAATACAGTGTTATGATATTCTAATTTCACTATAAAACCAGGAATATAAAACTTTTGAATATTGAAGCAAGAGTACTTCTCATGCATTTGGACATATTTTCCTTTTCTATAAAGTTATGTTAGAATATTAACACTCTACAGATGCATCCCCAGCTTCCTTGATGAGCTATAACTGGTTGCTAAAACAATAATTACAAAAGATTTAGCATTTTAAGTCTTGTTGTAGCCTACTGGGAACAAGTGAAATCCGTTGGCACAATTCCATATCAAATAAAACAAATTTTAACCCAAGAGTTATTTATTTCATTCAGTCTCTTACAATTAGTATTAAAAATCATCAATGAAACAAAAGAGGACAAAAAGAGCATCCAAGCCACTGACAAAATAACTGTTTGGTCTAGAAAAGCCCAATTACAAAATACACGCTATGCTCCTTAGGAAACAGACAGGGATTAAAATATCTGGGCAGACATAATTCTTGGCAAAATGACCTTTCTTGAGGATTTGCTGATTTTAGAGTCACGGGCAGACATGACCCGCTGCCAGCGAGGGCACAGCACATTAACAGCCACCAAGGCCCCGCAACCTTCCATCATCTGCTCTTTGCACACTTTGCTATCAAAGCTTCCACTCCCCTCACAGTGCTCTGTTGACACATGCCAAAAATAAAATACTGCTGAAAGAAACAGCACACACAAAAAAGAGGAAAGCCTAAAACCACTTTTCTTTAAGAGCAGGACGAAGTACAAAGTAATCATGGCTTCACAGAAATCACAGAAAATATCTACTTGGTCATCTGCCTGTCCCTTGACATTTTGAAAGCTAAAAGGTTATTTTGCTTTTTTGCAAGTTCCTTTAAAAAAGGCAACATGCAATTGTTGACATATTTTCTTTTACAGTTACTTACAATGCACTTGCAATTGCCCCTCCATATTGGTAAAAGCAAAATGCATGCAAGTCACTAGATGATTAACATAGGCATGTACTTTAATATCAGAAATGCCAAAAATAGTAGGATATAATAAATTCAGGATAAAGCATCTCTGTTAGCTTTAGTAGCTTGTGTTAAAAAAAATAGCTTTTTTGAAACTTTTCCAGTCCTCATACAATAAATGAGACACAAAAGGCTGCTTGCTGTGATCCTGGAGGCTGTTCTGCTTATACAGATGCACAGCATCTATCAGAAGAAAATTCAGATTTCTCAGTAATTATTCACAGAGAGCATTTATCATTTATAAAATGCTAACCTAATTGCTCTTACTTCATACGGTGAAAGGAATGCTACTGAAGAGCATTTCTGAAAATGCCAATATGATAAATGGTAGTAAAAATATGGAAGGCAATTTGCATGCAGAAGCATTCACTAACTAGTTACCTAAGAGTTACCTTAGATGATTTCTCATTCACCATCCTTAGGTTTAACCATAAACAGATACACTATTTTGTACTTTGATTTACATTACAAGCAGTAAGACTTGAAACGGTTGTTATGCATTAAAAAAAATTACTGACAAAGAGATTATTTGGGTTTTTTTTGAAGCAGAACAAGAACAGTGCACTGGAGGCAGGGCTGCATCACGCAGCAGAGCCCCACAGGAGACAAACACATCAACTAGCTCTGGAATCATCTGCCCTGCTGTCCTGACAGAGCTTCGCTGCTTCCATTCCCAACTCATTCATTTCAGTGATTTCTGGATATAGGTGTATGTTGTATAAATAAGCACTTTCCTTACTGAGTGTCAATGTTCAAGTAAATTTCTAACCTGCAAGATATTAAAAATTCTCCTGGATTCAACACTGTCTACCCAGACCTGCTTTGAGCCAGGGTTAGACACAGTCACCTCCAGAGGGGTCTTCCAAGCTACAATATTCTGTGGCTCTCAGGGACCAGGGTCCCTCTCTTTAGCTGTTTGGTCTTCTTCCTCCGCACTACCTTACGAGGTAAACTCTCTCAATCAGTATGTAAAGCAGTAGAACATAATCATCTATATTAGCAAGATCAAATCTATGTCTAAACTAAAAGATACTAGAAAAGAGTTTTTTCTTACTCTTCATTCCCAAACTCATTCCAAAAAAAAGCTTGAAAGATCTTCTATTCTGCTCCTAAGAAGGGGCAGGCTTTTTCACCATGTTATCAAGCACTCTATCGGCTCGTATTTTCAGCTCTCTCCATAACCCCACTTAAAAAGTAAATGGGCTCCATTCAGCAGGGATGGAGTGGCAGTTTTCTAGAAAGAAATTAACACATAAAAATATGAAATGAGATCAGTGTGTATTCATAGTGCTATAATTTGGAATATGATGAGTTTCATTCATAAAGCAACTTACCAACTTTGTACTTAATAAGAAAAATGTTTTTTTAAAAAGCTACAGATGTTTCTGTTATCTCTCAGAAGCAGCAATGCCAGCCATATTATTTTTCATGTAAATTAAGTTAAAATTTCTATTAAACTGAAAGTTAAACACACACACACACACTTCTCACTCAAAGCCAATCCCACAGATAAAGCATCTGAAAAATGTTCCTAAAATATTTAACTGATAAAATTGTTTTATCTGTATGAAAGAACACATTTATACTTTCTGTTTATGCTACCTGAGGTGATTGAGCAGAGGTTGCAGTCTCTCGTCAGACTGTATAGAAGGCAGTGCTCGTGCTGTTAGCTAGAAGAAAACACAAATTCAATTAATAAAATATTCTCTTCAAAAAAATTACAAGCATACAGCAGGAATGATATAAGAAATTAATATTGTTATTATTTTATGCAGTATTGTGTAAGATTTTCCTTCTATATATATATAAATTTAAAATGTTAACAGCGAAAAAGAATTTATTAAATAATATATATAAATTAAAGAGCAAAGCATCTTAGAAAGCTGTTTGTTTACTTTATTCAAAGCATATTCAAAGCAATGGTGTAATGTAAATGTCCATTGAGTCTTATAATATTTACATATGATAAATTTATATAATATTTGGCACTATCTGACTCTTGATATCGACAAGCCTCCTCGTAGCAAAGTGCTGCCCTTTTTCTATAGCTGTGTCATATGTCTATTTAAAATATTACTGTTTTGAAAAGAATTCTTTACCATTCTTTAAAGCACCAAGTACGTGTCACACTACTATGGAATAGTAGCTATATGGTTGCAAGCAAGTCTTGCACAAAGAATTATGTACTAGAAGAAAAAAATCCATTGCGTAGATGAGGCCTTTGTTTCATCTATACAAGGTACAGAACAGAAGAACCATCTTATTAGTGAAAAGCAAAAAGAGGCTCTCCAACAAGTGACATGTAAAAGCCATCAAAACACTGTCAAGAACAGAGCATAGCTCCAACTCTGTAATTATGCTGAAGCAGTTTAAGTTACAGGGAATATTAAGCACTGCAGAGCTGAGACATTTCCAGTTCAGAGGCCTGGAGGAGGCCAAGGCCGGGCACAGTGAGCACCAAACAAGGCCCTGCGGCCGAGGCAATAAACGCTGTGAGGTGTGAAGTAGCTGGCTAAGCAAAACCAGGCACCGTGTATCAGCATCACACAGCATTTCAACTGGGAAAGCAGGGAGAATATTGAACAAAAGCAGGAAGAAAAGCAACGAATAAACTCTAGGCTGAGACAGGGTTTTATAAAAACTGTTTTGTGTAAAAACAGAAACTACAGCAGTTTTAAGTGCTTGACTTCGTGCTAGAGCGAGGCCCAGGGCCACCGGTGCCTCCTGGTAATTTTGACCCAGGGAAATCATCTCTCTGCACTCACGTAGATGACAAGTTCTTCTTCTTCTGTGCCGTACGTGACACTCATGTTTCTAGCGAGCACTGCGCTGCATTACTGGCTCTTAGGAAACCAACTGAACAACTTGGGTCATAGGGCACTGGGATGGCAGCAACCTGATAATGTATGAAGGCAGCAGAGACTGGGCAATCATATGAATATCAAAATAATCTAACATTTAGCACAGGAATTTCAAAGAGTAAGCAAGGTGAAGTAGGGAGAAGGCACCAGTGGCTGTTTAAAATTTGTTCTGCTCCTCCCCAATACTGGAATAATCTGGAGCACTGTGTGCAGTGCTGGGCTCCCCA